>JABFEA020000050.1:4338162-4349973 GCA_019775915.2 Cyphomyrus plagiostoma | reverse complement strand
AATGATTGTCCTATGATTCATTATGGTACGGGAATGGTTGTCCTGTGTTTCTTTATGGTTACAGGAATGATTGTCCTATGATTCATTATGGTACGGGAATGGTTGTCCTGTGTTTCTTTATGGTTACAGGAATGATTGTCCTGTGCTTCTTTATGGTTACTGGAGTGATTGCCCTGTGTTCCTCTTGTCCTATTGAGAGCTTCCTGGCCATCTCAGGCATTTCCCACAATATTATGTTTCAGTAAAAATATCATTCTGCTTTTTAAAACCCTGTTTTTCTTTCTCTTGTAGCTTATCTTGTAGCTTCAATTTCCCAGAAATGTATCACTACCTGCAGTTTACAGGTAGTTTCGGTAAACATTACTGCAATGCACCTGTTGGTAGTTAAAGGAGTTGGTTTTTATGCATTTTTGTCTGTTATTTAAAATAACAGTGCTGCCAGTCAATCAGTCATTTAGCATGTGCACATACTGATGTTCTGTAGCAGTTTACTGTGCAGAAAGCCACAGACACTCTACGCCCCTTAAGACAGAATTACAACAACCACTGCATCCTGACTGACACTCCCATGCAGCTGCTGAGGACCGCAGTGAGTTATGATGGCTCATAGCCCCCCCCGCTCCTGGCGGCCATGGCTTGGGAACCAGCTTCTATTCCAGTGTGTGTTTGCACTTTGTACTATTTCACCATCCAGGGTTTCTCAATCGTAACACACCAGGGTCACAAAAACCTCATTTTCATCGTATAGCAGAAAACAAGGTGCGGTGGTTTCGATCAAAGAGCTGTGTGCACAGGCCTTGAGGGGTCGGCCCGCAATGGGGCCACACAGCGGTCCAGGGAGGGATGCACACGCTGTTTAGTCTTCTGAACTAAAAAAGAAAAGTCTTCTGATGAAGTAAGAAGCATCCATGTGAAGGGTGGGAATCCTGAAGGAGGTGGGGAGGAGAGGTTACCCTGAAGGAGGTGGGGGAAGCATCCCGAATGAGGTGGGGGGAGGACATGCTAACACTGGATAGCGTGGTTGGCACAGGCACCAAAATGACATGAAATGTGTCAATGCAGGATGGTCCTATTAACCCTCAAAGCCATCCGCAGCAATACGTCACCGTACCCCCCCCCCCCCCCTTGCGAGCAGCTCAGCCATTAACCACAGCATTACCTCGCTGTTCAACTAGGATATGCAGCTTATATCTAACACACAGCCTTCAGGTTGCAGTCTTTCACAGGCCCCGAGGTCTCGCCTGTGAGGACACACTGGCGGCAGCCCTGTGTCAATAAGGGAGCCTGCCAACCACAATGAGCCTCGGCTCTGGCAGCCATATTGACAGACACCTGCACAAAGAGGCCCTTCTGTCATCACACGAGGAAGAATAGTTCTGTGTGCTCCCGCTCGGGCTCACGTTTGTACAGCGTTTGCTGCTTTTGTTCACTGCCACCGTTCCCAGATCAGGGGGTCTGAATCCTGGCTAGACAATGTAGCGTCAGTAATCTATGCAGGCTGTTGGCATTGTTATTTTTGCTGAGTCGTCAAGTGAGGCCAGATTTAATTTAGTAATTTAATTTCACCGTTCATTTTTCCTCAGCTGGGGTCCCTGATTGTTTGGGGCCCAAGCTGCAGCCTACAATAGCCTACAAATTAATCTGCTC
This sequence comes from Cyphomyrus plagiostoma, assembly GCA_019775915.2. Taxonomy (NCBI): domain Eukaryota; kingdom Metazoa; phylum Chordata; class Actinopteri; order Osteoglossiformes; family Mormyridae; genus Cyphomyrus; species Cyphomyrus plagiostoma. The sequence continues at coordinate 4,348,326 of JABFEA020000050.1, read as the reverse complement.
TTGGGTACGGCGGATACTTCCTAGATTCAGCAGTGGATTTGCATTGGGTGAGATGTTCTGCAATGGGTCCACAGTGGACTATTGGACAGAGAGGGTCACGTTAAGGTCAGAGTTGCGAGGTGGACTCTGGAATAAACATCGACTGTGGAAACAGGTCATCTGTAAGCAGTGAGATGTGCAACCAGAACATCAACCATGATTTTTTGTGTGCGTGATAAATGCATAAGGTTCCAATATTCTTAGTTTATCACAAATGTAACCTAATGGTACTTGACGTTATCATAGGAGAAACTATGAAAGACAGTAATGGTTTGTTTTCAATCCACAGCTTCCAGTTTTGCAAGCATGTAATAATGTGCATGTATATTAGAGGCTTCTGGGAAACCTACAGAACAGGGTGATTTCAGTCCCATGCAAGATTCACACTATGAGTAACTGAAAGACACCAATTCACCCAACAGCACATTGCTGCATTTTAGGAGAAAACCAAGACAAACATGCAGATTCCACTCACAGTGCCTGATGAAGGACCCGAGGATGGCAACAGCCGATCAGCAAAGAGGACACTGCTGCCTGTACCGGAGAATGACTTCCGCCCTCTGCAGGCTCATTTAGCCAAACAGAGGAGCAATTTCAGCAACAGGCTGAGAGCAGTTGTGCTTCTCCAAGGAGAGCAATATAAGCTCAGTCTAACCCTTCCACCATCAGACTTTATGGGTCACCATATGTTGGCCGGGGTGACCCACTGTTTGAATGGACCAGAAACAGTCACAAAACATCAATTCCTTCACTGTACACCCTATACTATTGATTTCTGAGGAATTACTATGGAATTTCTCTGACATTCTTTGCACTGTTGCGTATTATGTTAACTATTCTGTTGACTAATGTCTAAATGTCTCCCTACTCTCTAAGCACATGCACTGTGCTACTGTAGATCTAAAATATGGCTGTATTCATTAATTGCCTTCTGGTGGACCATACGTACCACAGATATGCTGGTAGAGGTTTTTTCCTTCCTTCCTTCCATCTGTCCTTTATTCTACTTTCAGTCTTCTTAAAACTATCTTTTGTAATTATTTTTTAAAGTCGAATATAAAAAGCTGAGTATAGAATTTCTACACGGTTAAATGCATTTACGTATTAAAAAATGACGCAAATACGTTGGAAAAATGCAACAAGGTTAAATGCCGCCATCTAGTGGCTCTATGTGAAAGTTCAATGGTCAAAGCATTTCATTTCCTTATAGGCTGACTGCTAAGGTTCTCATCTAATCTAATCTCATGCATCCATTCATTAATTTCACAACCACATTTATAGCAGTGTAATTTATAGTTGCAAAAAGTGCAGCATTTTTATGTTGGCAAAAAACTCCAAAAGCATTGACCTCTAACAGCATTTCCGACTTGTGTATATTCTACCAGAGTCCAGGTAAGACGACACGGGTAAGAAAGTGCATTACTGGTGATTTAGAAGCGAAGACAAAACATTTATGAAAACAACAGGGAAGTCATTTGATTAAAACTGCCACACATGAGCTATATCAAAGTTTTATTTTTAAAATTTATTAGACAGGAACAGTAGTACAATTTAAACAGGAAATGTCATTTTAAGCCTTGAAACATAAAAAGAGTAACCTGACTTGTGGTATTCTGAGTTGGCAGTTGCCGGTTTGCATCGCTGTATAGTATCGTCACTGAAAAATACATCTTTTACCAGCTTAAAAAAATACAGCTGAAAAAACTACTTGCTCATCTTGTAGTGTTTTGCTTGTTTTGTCAATTTACAGCATAAAATCTGAACATACTTTTAATTCATCGGATAGACAGAAGTAAAAACAAACAAGGTTGTATTTTGGATAACCATGGATGACTAAACTGATCAAGAGGAAAAGGCTCCACTAAGGTCTGGAACGTAACTGCAGTCATATTCATTCATGTAAATCAACAACTTTATAGCTATATATATATATATAGCTATATATATAGCTATAGCTATATATATATATATATATATATTCCTCCCACAGTGATTTTAAGGTAAATAACAATATGATATATTCTATACAGTTTAAAATACATTTCATTTAAAGGGAGCTTTAAACATTTTCTGTATCATTATAGCACTTCAATAGATTCACTGCATTCGAACAGAAATGGATGTTCTAGGTTTAACCCGACATTTTTTAATAAAATATGTGCTTGAAGAAATTTTTTTTAAAAAATGAGGAAAAAAAAAACAAATATATGCATCTAGGATAAAGTGAATGATTTAGATCAAAACATTAAAATCTGACAAAAACATAGACAAGCATGGTTGGACACTACATTATACCTGGCTTCCCATACAGAATTTTAACAGCAATTCAACAACAATTTTGGTTGGACAAATAGAAATTAACAGTCTTGATTGCATTTGGAGTCAAAATATTAAATAAACATCTATAAAAAAAGCTTCCAAACTGGAAAAATAGTATAATTTTCCATTCAGAGACACAAAAAAAGATTTCAAAGAAAGCAGAATAGTAAGTGCGATTCTATGAGCCATCACTGAGCATTCATCTTGGATAGGAAAAAAAACGCATCCTACCTGACATACACAACATAGACATACAATTTATCAAATAATATCAACTGATTGTAGGACTTATGCAATAAATCTAAGTGATCTCTTTAAAGAACTTCATACATCATGATCTGTCTGAAATACTTTACCTGACGTTCATGTGAGCACGCAAGCACGTAAAGTACCTAATCTTGCAGACTCATCTACATAATTACCATATACATCATTTACAAGTATTGCCGGTAGTTCTCAAAAAAAAAAAATAAGATAAAAATTGTGCATTAAATAAACAAATGGCATTAGCACACCTGACAAGGTCTGCAGTACAACAGTGTTATATAGAAAGCTGATTAATATAACTGAGTTTAGCCTTTTTAATAAAAACCATATACAGGTGTAGGTCCAATATCGTGAGTTAAGCATTACAGCACCAAACTTCCATAATTTGGCAAATTCAAGCTTTAAGTGAATGTCAAAATGCTTTATAAAGTGTTACCTCTGATGCTGTGATTCAAATAAAGATGGCACAGACCCTCCCCCCCCCCTTAAATAACTATTTGACCCACCCCCATTCCTCAGCATTTTCAGTAGTTCGTTTCCTGCTATATCGTGGTGTGCGTTCCTCTTGGCACAACAGGACAGCCCACATTAATCCTTTATAAATATGGCTGCAATACATTATAGAGACAAAACAGATTTTTGGTTCCAAGACTTACACAGGGAAAGGACAAAAAAAATAACAATATTCACAACATCTAAAAAGCTCATCTAAAGTAAAGAAAATCTTTCAGCAGACGACAGCCCATAATGCTTCAAACTTTAAAGTTGTATAGCAAACAGGTTCAACTTTGACGGGAAGGACAGAGCTTTTACAGCAAACACAAACGACAAGAAAAAAAAATTATATTTAATAAGACCATATGTCTGAATTTTTATAAATTAAATAATTAAAATTTCTTAAGATGATTGGCCTACTGTAATTTTTGCTGTACACCACCTTCACCTACAATTTAAAAAAAACATCACAAAAACCTGATTTCATAGACATTTTGCAACCTCCCACGAGCCTCGAGCCCGAGTCGGAAACATAAATGTGTACATCTTGGAGTCCCACACTACCAAAGCCCGTTTCTGTCACACACTGACACGTATGCATAACCATGAATGATAGCACTTTGGAGTAATTGATTGTTTCCCAGCTGTTTTGTTTTTTTTTTTTTAACTAGTCCTCATCAAGAGTGGCTGCCGCTCTGCTACCATCCCCTTCCTCCCAGTTGGATTGGTCAATCTCATTTGGCTCCTCCCCCTCGTCGGCCAGGTCTTCCTCCCCGTCTGCAGTCTCCTCGAAGTCGTCCTCGCGCGAGAACTCCAGCTCCTGCATGGCCTCCAGGCCCTCCTGCGCGCCCTGGTGGGAGTCCGCGCAGTCAGCACACACGCCGTAACGCCGTGAGCCGTGCCGGATCCCCACGCTGGCCGCCAGCATGAAGATCTTCTTGCACACCATGCACTTGTACTTTTTGTCCTTCATGTGTACCTGTAGGGAGGATCAACAAACAGACACATCATTACTCTCAAAGTGCATGCGAAAGGCGCCCCGTGTGGGTTTTCTGTTTCGACCACCTCGGCGGGCTGGTTAAACAGCTCCTCCTTCCGTTTCGCGATGATGAAACGGAGAGCGCCGCTCTTCAGGAGAGTCTCAGCAGAGATAGAGCACCTCAGGAATGAAGGCCGGTGGGCCAGGGGCTGACAGGAACAGGCTGATTCACGACGCAAGCGTCTCCCGCAGAGCCGTGACAATACAGCTGGACTTAATTAAAAATGTTGACTGAATTCTCTTTTGAAATTCAATGTAGTTCTTTTGAAATCCAGTTGAACGGTTTATGTTTTCAGTGGTTTTATTAGAAATATGAAATATGTCTTTAAAATAAAAACTTATGTCTAGGGATAGACTGAAAGTTGTACAGCTATTATGCGTCTGATCTTTAGATCATGAAGACGTTATGTCCCAAAGTCCTTAATATAGGCTAAATTTATTCCAGGTATTACTAATGGCAATTAGAGATAAATCATTAATGTTAAAATATTTAAAAATAATGGAAAGTGTTGGACATTTGCTTTTATTAGTTTCATAAAGGGAAATTTGCAAGTTCTTTAGCGATAGTTTTATTTCCTATTTCAGTCACCTTAGATTTCTCATTTTCATTTATAGTTGTGGTTTTTAAATTTAATTTTCATACAAAATTTCAGCGAATTTGAGATGTAGGTTTCAAATTGTTTAAATTCAACGTTCATATACTTAAACTAGTTTGCGTTTCTGTTTAGCCGTTTTTATTAAACTTTAATTTTATTCGTGCGTTGGCAAAATGAGGCACGAAGCCAAGCAGGGCGCATGCCCATCGGTGCAGGGGGCTGTAGGGGGTCTCACCAGCGAATGCCTCTTCACGTGCTCGCGACGGGTAAAGAGCTTGCCGCAGATGTCACAGCTGAAGGAGCGGACGCCAGAGTGGATGATCAGATGCCTCTTGAGGGTGCGGCGGTGCTTGGCGATGTAGCTACAGTGAGGGCACTTCAGCTTGTTCTCTGTCACATCCGAGGACTCGCCTGCCGGACGGAAAACGGGGAACCCTTACGTGCGCTGGACTCCACAGGCACACCCGCCCGCCAAAGACACGGGCACCGCTCACTCTGTGGGGAAACGGCACGGAATTCCACGCACGATAAAAGCGCAGGAAACGGCTACGCTCGCTCTCAGAAACCAGCGGTTACGGCTTTGATATTTCTGTCGAAAGCAGAGTGCTGCTAAGAGCAGGTTTTTCATGCAAAGGATGTGGGTTGAGGGTTTTGTGGTGCCATTTATTTATACGTAGGGAGGTGGGAGGACGTGATACGTGGTTAAAAAAAGAGAAAAATCAGTCTGATGCAATGCTTCAGAGGGGAAAGTGCTGAGCTGCCAATAAATTTTGCCACCCTGTGAAATGAGACGACCAAAGAAATCTTTCCTTTACGAGACCCAGGTAAAAGATGTCAGGATGCACTGAACTTGGAGGTACAGTCTTACCATTCTCCCACGACTCTGCTTGGTGGGAATCTTGCATTATGCTGCACTGTATCTGGTTGGCCAACTCTGAAGGGAAATAAATATATAGTCAGGGAACTTTCCCCCTGGTTTCTTCCTAACAATATCGCTCCCTGGCCAGGGGGGTGTGGCCTAACTGACTGGCAACCATATTGGAAAAGATCACACTACAATCCAACAATATCAAATTTCGTCCACATGAGGTAACAGAACAGGGAGGGAAAAAAAAAAAAAATACAGTTCAGATCAAAAACTGCTTTGCAATCAGTGACTTGCTACAGCCTGTTTGTGGGAGTCAGTGCAATAAGGACAGCAGGGTAATAGGGGTACCAGCATAGAACAATGACAAAACGATAAGAACTTTAAAAATTAGACTGTACTGCAGGAGACGAGCCCAGATTTCCCAGCCCACGACATCCTGCTCCTGCCAAGAGCTGCGGGGGGGGGCGGGGCGGATTATCAGGCAAACAGTATAAAAGCCCACTCAGCATGTCAGACTGCACAGCAGGAGTAGTTTTCATAAACCACCAGCAGAGGGCAGGAGCTTAAGGGCAAGTGCCTGTAGGGTTAGGGAATGGGAGCCCTGACAGTGATTCCCTCTATGGAGTCAGCAGGCCTGCCTGCATAGGGGCTGCAGATTCTGCAAACATGACAGGCCTCCAAGACCAGCAACCTACACAGCAACACCCACAGCAATAAATGACATCACAGAGAAGGAAATTTTGGCGTTTCCATTAACATCACTCAAACGCATGGGGAGGCCGACTGTTAATCCCAAGAACGTACTTGAGACGATCTGCAACGAGAATTCAAAACAGAGGATATCCTAGAAAAATATAATTAACTTGCACCGGAGTAGCAGGGCGCACTGCAACAGCCACTGGCAATGGGCCGGACAGCCCCACTGGAGTACCAGCTAGGGAAGCTGTGGATTTCTGGGGTACACAGCAGAGGGGTGCTGGGGACGGCACCAGAAACACAGCAAGGATAACACAGCCCACGGGCAGGAACAGTGTCAGGGAAGTCGTGACTATCCACCATATTGGCAGCTTTTTCCCTTTTCACATAGCTCTGTTTAAACCCCCCCCCCCCAGATTCAGGGGAAAAAAAACCCAGTTTGTTCCAGGTAATTTGGAAACTTGATTCTGAGAACAAAAATGTGGCATTGAATAAGCCTACTCATGTGTGTGCCTGTGAGGATGTACCTGCATTCTCTGAGAGGAACAAGAGGTCCTCCCTGGGGTAAGACGCTGTAGGCTGGACCAGCATGCAGTAGTCGTAAGCCTCCTCAGGCTGGGGTGGGATGTTGTAGACAAAGCGGCGCGTGATCTGGTTTTTCCGCCGGCCGCTGCCCGGCTGCTGCTTCACCTCCTTCGCCTCCTTCTTGACGGGGGTGGCAGTCGCGTTGTCGTTCCACACGAACACGGGCCCCGGGCCCAGCGACTCGTTCTCCGCCGATTCCGAAGAGTTGTCGCAGGTGTAGCCGGAGCGGCCCAGCGGGTAACCCTCGCCGGCCGACATGTCCTCGTCGTGAGGCTCCTCCTTGATGTGGCCGCTGGCTTGGATGGAGAGCTTGGAAAGGATGCTGGTGGCCCAAAAGTTACTGGGCTTGCCGTCCGACCCCTTGGCGTCTTTGGTGAGGGTCTGCCGCTTGTTGTAGTCGACCACCACAGAGTCCGGCGCTTCGTTCTTGATACTGATGTTCAGGGCGTCCTTGATGAACGCCCGGCAGGATTGCACCACTTCGGTCATCTGGAGGTAGCTGGCCACAGACATCACCTCAATGGCGTTTTGGCTTGTGAGCAGGAGGTTGCCCGAGTACAGAAAGTCTAAGATAACAGAAAAGCCCTGGACGGCGGCCACGTCCAGGTGGGTCGTCGTGGTTTGGTCACAGCTCTCGTTCTTGGTCAAGCAGTAGAGGGTCTTAAAGAAGCGGCTGCCGGCCACCAGAATGTTCTTGTGTGCTCTGAAGACCTGGCCGCCCACCACGATGCTGACGTCACACAGGATGCCGTTCTTCCTCTGCTTGTCGAGCTCCTGCAGTAGCAGGTAGCAGTAGGAGTTCTCGTTCGGCTTGTTCCTGTAGCCCTCCATCTCCTCCCCGTCAAGGTCTCCTGCCCTCTCCATATCCTGGCACCACCACAAGAACAAGAATGATTAGATGCCTTGGGGGGGGGCAGGGGGGGGGTAAAGCAGTCAGGGGGAATTTCTCACTGTGAGGGCTGATCGGACAGGTTCCTGGATAAGAATGACAGTGCAATGAAACCTGTGGAGAGCAAGAAACATAGGCTTCCTCGGTACGGGATGAACCGGGCCAAATCTATAAAGCACTTACCCTCAAGTTGCACGAAGAAAATAACCCAATTACACTAAAATATTCTCCACACTGAACCGTTCCCATAGTTTAATGTTTAATGAGCAACACCACTTCGGAAATGGTTACAATATTTTGTGCGGCAGCGAACATCTGCAAAAAGAAGAAGAAAAAGGCCAAGACAAGAGAAAAGATTGTACTTAAGCAGAAAAGGAACAGCATCAACCTCAATATCCACATGTTGGGAGTGGGCGGGGCTGTAAACTGCCCTGCACGTGATTGACTGAGCAGAACCAGAGAGGTTCAATAAGTCACGTGACCGTCTTGCTGCAAAGCCAGTAAGAGGGACCATCCAGAATGGCCAGCGTCACCCAAACTCACAGATGTGCCACATGTTGAGACTAGCAGCATTTACACAGCGCAGCGTCTCATTGGCTGCCCGAATGTAACCCCCCCCCCACCAATGACAGGCGTGGAAAAACATCTCGCCCTGATTTTTAAAAACAAATAATCAAAGGAAAGGCTTTCAGCTTCCGTAGATCGACAGACTGCAAAGCCAAAGCTGATGGCGCCCGGAAAGGAACATGGACCCAAACGGAGGTACTAACAGCAGTTCTGCTCTAGAATAGTGATCGAGAAAGATTAAACATACATGGCGAGCTGTCGCATGACTCTCAAAAGAAAAGTAATTGCGCACTAATTTCTGTCAAAATGTTCTACGCCCAAGAGGAACCTATGCAGTCGGACATACCGCAAATTATTAATAAATGTCATTCCAGGTAAGGCGGGGTTTGGCCATCTTCCAGGTTTATGAATACGCCTGGGATCCAACTGGAAATGTACAAAAAAAACAAACCTAAATAAATAAATAAAATTAATCACCAGAAGGCACTATGACACAGGTAACCGAGTAAATGGGAAGAGAACCAAAGGGAGAAAATAACTCAGTGCAGGTGTAAGAGCATAAAGAAAGGGATCCCTGGGGGTGGGTGGGGTGGGGGGGCACAAGCACAAGAAAAACACGCATCCGAAATGCCTTTCATCTCCACCCCGGCACAAACACCCGGAACTGAAAGGCAACCCCACAGCAGCACCTGCAGTGCAGTTCTGGTTACTGTGCGGAGGGAGGCCAGCCGCTGTGAGGGACCATCCCAAATGGGGGCACCCGTCCCATTTAGCTCGTCTTCTGGAAGATTCCCAGACAATGCAGTTGTGAGGCACACAGGGCCTAAGGTGTGGGAGGGTCGCCCGGCCGGAGCCTTAACAAAGAACGAGTGTGCAGACTGACCCCGCCCCGACGTTCCCATTGTACCGGAACACAGTCCTTCCACGTGTAGGACACTGAACTCAAGGAAGGTTCCCGTCTCGTCGCAAAGCATAAACCGGAGCCGCATTTTCGCTCAGCCGGGAAGTGAGTAAATAACAGTCTGAAGTTAATCCACTTTGCCAGCAGACATGCCATTTCATACAGCATTCGTGCAAGGAGCTCCCCCTAGCTGAGAGATGCGAGAAAAAGCTGGCAGAGCATAAGACAGCATGCAAATAGTGAAAAGCCAGAACGGTGCACAAGGACGACCAGCACAAGTGATGGAATATAGAAACATATCTGATAGCTGGCATGAACGGACACACCATTCAAACTGCAATTACGGACCTTATCGATACTTAAAATACAGAACCCAAAGCTTGCGACAGAGATTAAGCTTGAAAATAATAGATGGAATGTCAATCAGGATTTTTTTTTTTTTTTGTTGAAATTTGTTGATACCTCAACGGTGGACTGCAGGGACACGCTGCCACACACCTCTACACAGCCCCACTTCACAAAATAAGCCCACTGGAGTACAATAGGACAAATTATGTGAGCCACAGAATATCATCTCACGATTATAGTATGTTTTTATGCAGTAGTGGTTTTAGGGATCATGCAGTTACTTAAGAACTCATCTAGTACTATAACAATCACTAGTTCATAAATGCGGTGGTCTTTCGGCGCCGTCACTGAGGTGATGTGAAATGACTACGCAGGATAAATAATTGAAGCCATTTCATTAGAAATTTGTGAATTTGGAATATCACATTACTGGCAAGAAGAGATAAAATGAATACAAGTATCTGCAAACTATTCACTTGGTGATTTACAATAGATATTGCAGCCAAGAACTGCTTTTACCGATTTACACATTTTCAACATGTCACCAATACCACA
>JABFEA020000050.1:4309323-4329684 GCA_019775915.2 Cyphomyrus plagiostoma | reverse complement strand
TTTTACCTTTTTTAATGCGGGGGTTTTTTTCTGGTTTGTTCCCGTTTTGGGGGTTTTCCGGTACTTGGGGGCCCCCCCCCCCCCCCCCCTAAAATGAGCCATTATGGTTCTGAGAGAAAAGGGCTGGACATACACTGGTGGAGAGGAGCAGAATCAATAAACCAGGACATGTATAAACATCAGTGGTTCTGGAAACCACCCCACCCTGGGTTCTTTCTTGCTTTGCGCCCATAGCCTCCAGGAAAGGCTGCGGACCCCTGGCAACCATGAATAGGACAAGCAGTTAGAGAAGATGGATGGATGGAATCTCATTCAATATAAGTATTGTCAAATGTAAACATCATTCTTGGTTTTCAACAACCTCATACAATTATTACAAACACATTTTACTTACACAGCCTAACTTCAAATCTGCATAGTCTGCTTATATACAAAAAAAGGCAGAGGTTTACATGTACACATGTTATGCCAATAATGTGAGTGTGTTATAAAGCCATAAGCTTTGGGTACATGCTGTTCTGGTCGGTCTCAGTGCCATTACTAGTTCCACTTTAGAAAGCTTTCATAAGTTAGAAACTTTAATGACAAAACATGTTACTTTTGTATGTTTTTATGTAGCAGATATGTGATATTTTGGTCTGCTAGGTTAAGCTTCCAGTGAGTAACAAGTAACATGCAGGATAGTTGTGGGAGCAAGAACTGTGCAAGAAACATTGTTGCAAACTAACATCAGAAGAGTTATGCAGATAAATACCAACAAGAGAGTTTAGGAATGTAATCTTAGAACAAAATACGCTGAATGAATTTAGTAAGCAGTCAACAAAAAGAGTGAAGCCAGTGAGATTGGCAGAGCGATGGAGTTAGCTGAGGTGTTCCCAGAAGAGATGATTCTTAATGTGCTTCTTGAAGGACATGACTCTGTAGACTGCATGTAGTTGGGTAAGCAAGTAAGTAATAAAATTTAAAAACTTAATTTATAAAGTGCCTATTGCAGACGAAAGGTCACGAAGCGCTGTACAGCAGTAGAACACATAAAAGTACCATCAGGATTAAACAAAACAAAGAAAAGTTAAAAATAAATAAACAGCTTGTTCCACCATTAAGGAACCACATATGAATCACATCTAGTACGAGACTGGTTCTCACATAATGGAGGAATGACCAGATTATTGCAGAATAAAAACATTCAGCTCGATGAGAGGCTGTACTTTATGGTACTGTCAGCACTATAGTGTATAGTCACCTACTACGCTCTGGAGCGTAATACCTAAAATTACACAGTATGGCGCGTCAGCATAGTGTGTGCATTGTTGCTTGCTTGGACATGTTTATTTTAGACTTGGGCATCTGGGCTAGAGAAGACTGTGTTGGGATGGCAGTCGACAGTGTTGTACATCAAGTAATGTTATAATCACAAAACTGTAGAGGGACAAAATAGAAGTTTTACTGTTCCAGTCCCCAAACCCCCCGATATGTGTGGATAGCTGAAACCGTGAATAATACTGAACCATCTGTGGACCGTGTGTATAATGTGTTTTTTAGGCACATACATGTGCTATAGTTTAACACACAGTAAGACTTCGCCAACATTAAATTCTGTAGTAATAAAGTACTTTATATATTATTATACAGTACTGTACAGTTCTATACTCTCTTGAGTGAAAGCGATTCTGATACTTTTGCCTAATTCTCGGGAGATGATAGAGCAATTAAAAAACTCGTGTCCAGGGATGTCACATGTGATAATGTGGTAAAGAATGCGATCAGCAACAGCATTAGAGGCAGACTGGATGAGAGTTCTGCATCACAAAGGGAGATGTGCCATAAACTGGGTGCGACTGGGTTACAGCCTGTACTTGCATAGTGCACAGTTTTAAATTTATGAACCATTTATTTCTGGAATTTTCAGACCTCAGGAAACCGCAGATAATGGGAACCGTGAAGGTGGAGGTCCTGGTGTATTTCATGTTATACAAGTGTACAGTGGAATGAAAAGCTTTCACGTGGGTTCACAGTCATTCAGAAGACAGGAGACATAAGTTGAATTAAGACTGATTGGCCGAATGGACAGAGTGATGCTTAAGTGCGGTTCTACAGTTTGGTATTAATCCCGGTTTGATTTGCCTATTCAGAGCGTTTGTCTTCTTGCTTCAGGCCCAAGTGGCTCCCTCACCGACCTTTGGGATTATTATAAAACTTCAGTCTTCAGTGAGGGGCTACAATCTGAGGACAAGTAACTCATTAACACCATTGTTGTCATGTGGGAATGTGTAGCCTAAGAGCATAAGCCAGGTGGGTCTGGAGCAGGAAGGACTCGCAGAAAGCAAACAAGAGTACACCCACCTGCTGGAGCCATAGCCCCAGTTCTCAACCAGGCAGTTGCCTGGTGACAGAAGCAGAATGGATCTGGCCGACGATTACATGTCGCCATTCGATTTCGAACAAGGTGTAGACACCAGTTACCTTTACCTGTCACCCACTATGAGCTTAACACAACCAGAATCACCCGGATCACCATTAAGAGGTATGTGTGTGTGTGCGTGTGTGTGTGCGTGTGTGTGCGTGTGTGTGTGTGTGTGCGTGTGTGTGTGTGTGTGCGCGTGCACTTATTTGTGTTATGTTACGTTTCCACTGTTTCCATTCGAAGTCAGACTTCATACTGCCTGGACTTGATTTACAAAAAACGCATCAGAGTCAGAGGAGCTTTTGCAGGATAAAATTTTACAAAGGGGCTGCAGGCTTTGATAAAGGTTGGTACCAAAACCTGGAACCAATACTGCACTGTTTCCTATATAATTGGTATGTACTGAACCATACTGCCTCATCAAATTTTTTACATCCATATTGTGATGATAGTTCTTCGAGACGCATGAAACTGAGGCTGCCTCTGGGTCGTCTACTCCTTGTGTGGATGTGACCTTTTATGGTATCAATTATTTTGCTGCAGAGCACAATGGTTTGGAAGAAGCATATACTGTAGCAAACTCGAATAACTGTCGAAACGTGTTGGTTTTCGCCGCTGTTTTGAAGAAGCACCAAGGCCAGACTCCGCACCAGAACTGGGAGAGGATGCTGTTTCTGCGGTGGCCGCATGTCCCATATCCCTGGAGGATCAAGAGGAGTTGCAGAGTCAGCTTGCTAAGGTGCTATTTTTAGGTTTCTGAATTCAGATAAATTATAAATCCAGTTGAAGGCAGTGGGAGGTTTCTGTATTGCATATGCAGCTAGACACTTATCTATCTTACTTCTGGGATAATCCTAAGGAAAACTGCAGTGTTTATTAGCCCTAGTCCTCATTCTCGTGCCATTCCAGCTTCCAATAGAATTGTATCAGGCATTCGGTGTTCATGATTGCTTGGTTCAGTGTGTATTGGGAGAGAGCAAAAATGTGGACAGTCTACTGGTGCCCAAGGACTGGGTTGAGCGACATCGGACTAGTGTATGTACTGGCAGTGTATGCTCATGGCTCTGTTTTGAAACTGCTTTGCGATGCAGTCAATTGAATCTGTTGCAGGTGGAAGATGAAATACAGGCTCTCTGTCAGGTCTTGGCTTCCAAAGAGAAGAGAGTTGCTGAGATCAAGAGAAAGCTGGGCATCACTGCCCTCAATGAGCTCAAGCAGACCATCACCAGAAACTGGCAGGAGGTCACCACTTCCACTGCGTATGTGTCTTCCTGATCGGCGGTTGTTAAATTGAGTTTGTCAAAGTGAGAACATGCATATAAGGGTGGTCTGTGGCTACACAGATTAGGCCTCAGTGCCTGTGATCAGAAGGTTGCTAGTTCGTGTCCCAGTGAGCAAGGCTGTTAATCTCCTGAAAGTGCTCTATATAAATGGCTGGCTCTGTGTTCCAACCCAAAATCACAAAATATGTATATGTATATCCCTATGGAGAGGGACATACATATTCATGGAAAACTAATGAATTTTAGTGTATACCTGTGCAAATGGCAAATAAAAAGCACCATATCATTTCAGCGTTTGGGGAAATGAAAGAAGATCCTAATCCTGCTTCTCTTACTCCTCACAGCTATAAGAAGACTTCAGAGTCAATGAGCCACGCTGGAGAGAGAGCCACTGCAGCCTTCTCCAGTGTGGGCCTTGCTGTAAGCAGAACACTGGAAGATGTCAGGTGAGCAGCTCTGGCAGTACTAACATACTGTCTGGTATTTGCAAGGTTAGACTGAGATGTCACACTGTGAGCCTCCGCTGGGTAACTGGCCCTGATACATTACTGCCAAGACAGCTGGCCGCTCGATGGCGGATTCCAGGACTGGGAATTAAAGACTTTGCTAACACAGTTTCACACCACTTAACCAGCCAAAACTAGTGCTCTCTTCTGCAGGAATACTGCCACATTCAAGTCATTCGAAGAGAAAGTGGAATATTTGAAGGTAACTGATTGTCAGTGGCTCTGAGGTGATTCCACTATTGTGACCTTTCAGAAATCTTTTCAAAGGAGACATTTTCTATTACATTTCTTCCTCTTTCGTTTGTTTGTTTGTTTCACCTCCTCTATTAACAGTAACTTGACACCTGTGCCTTTTACACAGACCAAGATGAGCCTCACGACATCAACAGGTCCTGACCACCAGGACCAGGATGCCACCAGGGGACCCCCTGGTGGAGAGCAGTCAGAGTGACCTTGACTATACCTAGACGTCATGACCCATGCAGGCCCTAAAGGGAAGAGCAGGAAATCAAACTGTCAGCCCCCTCGTTTTCTCACATCAAACTGTTTTTACACTTTACGTCAATGTAAATTGGTTTGCGTTGGAATTGGCTTTTGTATAGACTCTTGTGCTTTATTGGTGTAGTCAAAAAATATTGTGTTCATGAAACCAGAGCCATTTGCAGAGCTTGCAAGCGTGAGAAGTGGTGAAATTTATCCGTTGTAATTTTCAGTCAGTTGATGCAGCCCCCTTAAATGTATCTCTTTATTGCAACTGAAGAAAAATTGTGTAAAAGTGGTCCAGACAACTCTGACCAGAGGTGGCAATTTCAGGTCCAGAAAGTAAAAATCCAGACCATGATTTACTTTCAACCAATCAGTTGAGCATAAAGAGTCACAGTCATAGAGACTCAACTGGTTGTTTGAAAGTAAATCATGGTCTGGATTTTTACTTTCTGGACCTGCAATTGCCACCTGTGACTGAACCTAACCTTTCGTGTATGTGTCATATGGCAGCTTCAGGAAATTCTGATAAAGATGCCCCACACGGTGCCCTCCCGGGAGTGAAACACAAGTGCCGGTCAGTTTTTTAAAAGCTTGGACATGCTTTGAATTTTCACTATGAATGTAAAGCCTTAAGGAACACTGTTGAACTCATATTGTACTTATCACAAGAGAGCCTATAGCATACTGGGTTTGCAGTTGGACCATAAAGTTTTAATGAATTATTGAAAAGTTTTCTAAAGATGTTCTCGGTAAGGTAATTTGGTGAGCATACACCTATCACCAGGGGACATTAGGCTGCTGGGTCTGTGATCAAAAGGTTGCTGGTTCAAAACCCCCAGCTGCAAGAGTGATATGCACTCAAAGTGTATTCTATTTTGTATAAAACATTGGCAAAATTAATAGAATGTAATTGCATTTGGGAAGGCAAGCTGAATGATTTATCACTGGTGATAATAAGAGTGGTTGAGCAAGGCCTTTAACCCTCAATTGCTCCACTGACTTTGACCTGACTTTCTCACTTGTACATACATTTTGGGAAAAAGCATTTGTTAAATAAAGTCACATGGAGCACAAAGTAACTCTTTGATTAGGCCTGTAATTAAAGCTCAGAGGTTACTTATTTAATACTTGAAAAGAGACACAAGGACAGCATTTTGTTCTGTGCGTAACATGGACAGAAACAGATGCAAAATGGACGACAGGTTTTTACTTCAGATTTAGGCTCTTTTAAAATGAATCTTTCCACTTAACTGGCAAATAAGGTTTTACTAGTCTCTTTTCTGACTGAAGATGATATGATGATGTTTGGGCCGACTGATAAAGAATAATCAACAGCGTTTGTGTTTCCATTTTCACTTTGAGTAGTGCGTGTTTGTGTTTCCTGCCACAAACGTGTCATTTCAGTCAGTTTTGGACCCTCAGAGGTTTTTTTTTTCTTTTCTCCTTTCTTAGGAGTTTCTGGTTCCTCTCCTTCGTTGTCTCCTGGCATTCTTTCATCTTTCATTCCTTCCCTCTTCCCTGTTTCATGCACCACTTCGTATAAATGACGTAATAATGGATTTCCACACACTCTTGTGAAGTACCTTGGGGTGACTATTTGATGAAAGGTGCTACATAAAAATAAACTGAATTGCACTGAACATTACAAATCGCACCATGCAATATTTACAGATCCCATTACAGAATGCAGTTACCAGGCACCGAAACATGCAGTACCCCAAAATGAGCACCAGAGGGCAGAAGATTACCTTTGTGCAATTCCACCTATATTTATCTCTCAGCCTCTTAACCTGATCAGGGTCATCTGGAAGCACGGGGCACAAGGCTTGGGTTCACTCTGGATGGGACACCAGTACATTATAGGCAACGTACACTATTTGATGCCATTTAGCCTAACTATGTGTCTTTGGCCTGCTTAGGGACTCAACATACTAGGAGTAGAGATGAGTTTGAGGTGACATTGATACACACTGAACTACCATAGGTTTTTTTTTTTTTTTTTAATTCTTTTATTTTGTTGCCGTGCTTTCTGCTAGAACGGAGAAGTGTAACTGTGCAGGGCGTAATTGTTCTGAAGGGAGGGCATACGAGTCCTGATGGAGGCTTGAACAGTCTATGGTACCAAGCTGAGCAGTTTCTGCACCGCAGTGATGCATCTGTTGAGGATGGATTCTACATGACTTCTGTGGGAGTTGGTGAGGGTTCCTGGTATCGTCCGTACCTTCCTTAGCCGTCTGTGGAGGTAAAAATGCTAGTCCGCTTTCTTGATCGCTGCGGCTGTGAGTTTACCTTGGATGGTGACTCCCGGGAACTGAAAACTGCCAACGTGTCTTAGCCACTGTGACAGCCTGATAGCCTGGAGATTCCCGAAACTGAGGAGCAGCTCCTTTGTTGTCCTGGCAGCCAGGGGCCCAGCCTCCTCCACAGAGGCAGACTCGTCCGTGTTGGTGGTATCATCGGCAAACTTGGAGCCAAGTCTGGGAACACAGTTATTTTATAAACAGGGTGCAGCAAGGTGCACAGCACGCTACGCAGTGGGGTGCCAATGTCACGAAATAAAGCTGTATTTGCCTAAGAACATTGGAATTCTTCACTTTTCACATATCCCATCATGCACTCCTTTTAAGACAGAGCCTTAGGGTCTAAGCACGCTGTCAGCAGTTTATCCAGCAGCAGAAGGCATTTTGAGGGGCTAAGGCCCTTGCCGGAGGGCCAAAGAGCAATGTGACAATGCTCCTGGGCATGGGATTTGAACCAACAACCTTCTGATCGGAGGTACAGAGACCTAACCTCGCACACTCTGAAAGAGATTTTGTTTCTTAAAAGCTCACAGGCATAACATTAAGTGCACGAGTTTTTAAAAAGTCATAAGGCTCACAAAACAAAATGAGCAGATTATGTTTACGCGTGAAGCAGTGACCAACGCGAGGCTTTGGTTTCATCATTGGGCGTGTAGTCATACATAGAATAGCTGATTATTTAAGAATATGCAATAAAACAATCCCTAGTTTTCCGAATGACTATAATTGTGTTTATTGTAAAAACAGCACATTTTAGAATAATTAACAGTGGGAATGTCAAGCTCTGTGGACAAGCTGCTCTTCATAGCTTCCAATTTTCACGAATTCACTCATGAGGCATAAAAAAAGACACCAATGCATTATTCTTTTTAAATATATTTAAAAATATAAATGATATACATGCATTTACTAGTAATCAACAATTTAAGTATCAATTACATAATATTCACATTATTAACAGTCAGCAGTAAATAATGACGATGACCATTTCAAAGTTGCTATTTTTTATTTAAAGTGGCTATCTGAACCTCAGCAGGCAAATTGTAATTGTTTTGGATACCATATTTGGCACTAGAAATTCTGTCATATTAGCAAATTCATGGAATTTTCATTTTCCAGTGTGACGAGTATTTATTATCAGAAAGGCAAGGATGTAATTCTTTCATAAATACTAATTACATAAAACTACTGCCTATCTAATACACAAAGCAATTTTAATGGGAATAATCAAATATACAATTTCAGATTTTATGTTACGAGTACTTGGGAAATTTAATCATTATTTAGAAATTACTTTATGTCAGTGCAAAGTCTACTTCAGGTCTAACAAGTTACCAGGGGTTTTCATTAATGTATATTTTTATAGATACATAAGGGATAAATGATATGTACAGTTAATTCATATTCTTTTGAGTAACTCCATTGTCCTTTTTCCTCGTCAAAGACATTAAACAAGCTGCCATTCCAGAAACATATTTTTAAATGTATTCAAACAGGCTGGATCAATGCATCACAAAGCAATTCTTCAACAATAATAAAATAAATCTTTTGAATAAAAGAAGTACCCAGACATTTTAAAATACTGCTCATGTTACATTAATAAGACAGCGAGTACCAATGCAGTGTACCATGAGTATACGAGTAATAAGGCAGACATTATAATAGCCTGCAAGACGACGAATAGAAGTGGAATTGTCATAATATGTAAAGAATATAAAAGTGTCTCAGTTTACACTTTACCATATGAAACTGGCTGAAATCTTTGTCTAACACAATTTAAAAAAAGCTACAAAAGTATTTTTCTGAATAATGTCAGAAAAAACTGTGCTTGGCTCCTGTAATGAAGTTTACAAGTGTGCATTGCAAATGTACTACTAGGCATCTCAGACTTGTACTTTAAATTGTAAAAACAAGAAAACTACGTATAAAAGAGCCTAGATGAAGCGACGTTTGACAGACTTATCTGACAAAGGCGAGTCTCTTTGGCAGAAATACACAGTCACGTGGCGTGACCTGCAGTGGGCTGCCGTCGATGGGTAATATTTCTGCCGTACCACACAATACGCTCTTTGTGCTTCTGAACCCTAAAACGTGATTATTGTCAGCGTACCTACAGCAAGGAACTAACATTTATGACACATAACAGCCAGATAATTGTTTATATTATTAGCAATAATACCTGAAATAAATTTGCATGCTGTGAACCACTGATTTCCCCATCATCCCTTCACTGCACTGGCTAAATTAAGCCCATTATTACCCAGTAATCCAGTGACTGATAATACTCCTTCAATCTGACTGTCATTTATTATTCAGATCTGGAACTTTCAGTTCCTAGGAGTCTATTGGGACAGTCATCACACAAAGCACCACTTGCTACGTTTCCGCTATAAATATTTCCAAAAATCAAGCAGAATTCCCACAGTAAAACCTTGAAAACACTAACCGTGCCCTTGTGGTGCTAGAACTTCCAAAGTTTTTCAGGCAACACGCATTGTTTTATTTTTTCCTTGGTTTTTACTGTAACATGATCTTCGGAGAAATGTTTTAGACAATCTCTATTGTGCTGCTTCTCATTTTTTTTCCTGTGCTATTGTGTGACATTTTTAGCATGTGTCACACAGATGTTTTAAATGGGCATCTAATCCTACTGATTTTCATGCTTTGTAAGTGCATTAAACACAATACTGAGCACTGTTGCTGCAGAGGTATGACGGCAGTGATGTTCACATTGACACATTGAGATATGCAGTGACCAGTGTGACCAAAAGGAAGTACCTCGGGAAAGTGACGATGTCACTTCCTGTCACAGACAAACAAACACAGCATTATAATACTTCTGGCGTAAGGGCTGCTGTCCGCAGTTTGGCAGTCAGAGTCGGGACATTTCCCTGTTTAGCTCCAGCTCCCCCACACTCTCGTAGTCGGACTCCCACTGATTTGCCTGCCGGCTTCCAGCCCCAGATGCCTTTCCGGCCGATTCGGAGATCTTGATGGTCTCGTAGCCTGGATCCCCGTGTCCGGTGCCTTCCTCCTGGGGTGCCAGATGCCCGCTCAGGCCTGGCTGCCGGTACACATCCTTCACAGTGGCGTACAGTTCGCTGGAGGACGACTCGGACACGCTCTTAATCTCGCCGATGCTGCTGTAGTCGCTTTCCTTCTCCGTAACCGAAGGCTTCAAGACGGATGAATATAAGGCGGACAGCTATGGGGAGAGACGGCAAATGGTAAAAGCGTGAGCCGCTGCTCATTTAAGCCGCGACTGCCTATTGTTTATCAAGGTGTCCCAGCGATATGGAGTTCAAGGGGAAGGAGAGACTTGGACGGTCCTTGTCCTGTGGGACATGAGTAGCCCATCATGACTAGCTCACGGTCGTCCACTACTTGCAAGGTCACAAGGAGTGGGGGGCTTTTCAGCAAACAAGGCAGAGCATCCGGGTGACACTGCTGATGCCCTTAAATGATCACATGCTGTGACCCACATGGCAATGAGCACTGAACCTGACTGGCTCAAGAACAACTACCTACAAATTAAAGCTTTGGATTTTTATATCAGGTGGAACTGTAGCACAACGATGCATTCAATGTATTATATTTACTTATTTTTTAATTCTTATACCTTTAGATGACCTTTGTTACGTTATCTGCAGTGCATTACAATATAGTATTAAGAAATATAAGAGGAGATTATGTCCAACTGAGAATACAGGTAGTTCTCGATTAACATAAGTAACAGGTCTCACAGCCCTTATGCAAGTCACATTTCGCGAGTCACATTTACCTTCCTTACCATTCGAGATCCTTTATAGCAAGAAACACACGCAAGTCAAAATATGATACGATATATTAAAAAAAGATATCACAAAAATTAACAAGACAACGTTTCGATAAATTTTCAGTGTATGTTGCCTTTTTCCATTAGCGCTTCCGTAAACTCTACGTATCGCAGATATCTTTTGCTTAAGTCTGCATTTATGTCAGTCGAGAGCTGCCGGATCAGGAAGGGCTGCCTTTCAGATGCTATATTTTATTCCTCAAACACGGGGCAAAGTGCAACATAAACTAGGCAGAGCTGAGCCCTTGGCCCTAGAGGCACAAGGTTGTGGAAAAGCTGCAGAACAGGGCTGAACCATCTCCGAGCACCAATCCATTCACCGGCCGTGTACCAAATCCCATCTTGGAGCTCATCTGTACTTTGGGCTTCTTATATCCTTCTGCGTTGTGCTTCACTTCTCCCTATGAATGAGTTCTAGGAAATTCCTGCTTTCCCATCCGACAGGAAAAGCTGGCAGAGTGATTTACACTTTAAGCTAGACAGCCTTTTTATAGCAAACTGCCAGGTCACGCCGCACTTTGTGCGAAAGTTTAAGTCAGTTCCATCACACCGTGATTCTGAAACACAACCACATTATTTCAACATGGACATTATGTTCTAGTTGCCAGTGACCAGTACGCATTTCCACACATCTCTGGCAAACCTATAGTTTCTGCTTTTTGGTTTAAGGAAATTGAATCAGACCCAGATTTGCGCATTTCAGTGTAGAGCTGGTTGCCAAGTGACGTTTTATATGATGATTTGGGGGGGAGGGTGCATCATCCATCTCATCAGCTTGCCATGGGGATAATATAGTATCTTTGAAATATTTGTATACCCTTCTACTGATATACAGATTCTCCAAAAAAAACGAATCCAAAAACATGTGAATGTCTTCATTTTACACAAATGAACCCTATTTAAATACTAAATAATGTTACTTGTAACAGAGATTATTTAAGTGCGTCAAAGTTTCAGGGGTCTGTTCTGTTAGAGTCTATGCTTCTGGGGACATCATACATAGCAGAATACAAGCCCTAAGTTACTCCTATCAGCTGAATGGTGGAGGATCCCGAATCTTAATTCCAGAGCTTCAGCTAATGGCATAAAAATAGTACGGAAATATGAAAGCATAAAATGAAGTGAAAATGATTAACACAAACAGAACAGAACACAAAAACGAAATGTGTTCTCTGCATTTAATCATCATGTTCGCATTACGGCAGCTAATTCAGCACCCAGTGCTAGGGGGCGGTATCTTGCTCAGGGTACCTCAGTGCTACAGTGATTCAAACCATAAACCTTTCAATCACACGTGCGTTTTTTTTTTTTTTTTTAAAAGTTAAATAAACAATATTTTAAAACCGCTGTCTCACCTCTCCGTTCTCCATCCCCGCTGCAGGTACACAGGGCATATGCTGGTTCTCATTCTCATCCAGCACTTTGTCTGGAATGGGAGGTGGCTTCTCTTCTTCAGATTCCTGTTCGGTTGGGGACTGGGTGCAGCGCTGGGAATCCAGGTCGGTGCTGTATCGGCTCTTCTTATTGAGGTCCACGGAGGCGTACTCTGCTCCTAGTGAGAGGGGTGGTCTGACAGGAGATCTGGGGATGAGGCCCCCATTGAGCATGGCCAGCTCAGACCCCTCCCCAGAGTCCTTCAGCTCCTTGACGGTCTCGTACAGGGAGTCTTCCGCGCTGACGTCCCGAGACGTCTCCTTCACCATCTCGTAGGTTCCGTCGCAGCTGGCGGCTTGTGCTCCCGCCGCCGCTTCCTCGAAGGTGCTGCCGGGGGGGGGGATGCTAGGCAGCTCGCGGTCCTGGGGGCACTTGGAGGACCTCAGCTCGGACTGATTGGACATAATATCCTCCGAAGGCTGGGGACTGGTGTCTATCGTGTCGTCAGTAAGCACTGTGGATGGGAAGAACCATGCTGATGGCCTGGTGCAGTCAAACTGCCATTGCTTAGCCTCTTCCAGTCATAACGCCAGTGTGTTAATGGTGTTAATGGAAATGAACCCCACAAGGAAGTGCTCATCGGAGTTTTACTTACACAAAAATGATCTGGGGGCAGAACTAAAAGTGATTGGTTCAGAGATATAACCAATCAGGTTACAGAGGGGGTGGGTCCAGGCAACTGGAGAAGGCAGGACAAACCAATCAAATGTCTTGGTCCCACATCCTCTAGTTCAGCAGTGGCCAATCTTATCCGCAAAGGGCCGGTATGTATGCAGGTTTTTGGGATAACCTGTGGGTTCAAACCCAGGTGTGAGGACTCCTCAGCCAATCAGTCCTCTAATTAGTAATATAATTAGGGAGCTGCAGCGAAAACCTGCATACACACCGGCCCTTTGCCGATAAGATTGGCCGCTAAATCAATCATTTTTCATTCTGCCCTCAGAATATTTTTGTGTAAGTAAAACTCCCACAAGCTAAGGAAGCACATTTAAACAAGAAACATAACATAACAATCATTAACTTTATTCTACCTGTAGCGCTGGTAAATGGTCCATTCTGAGAGCTGCTGGCAGCCAAATCTAAAGCTGGGCTTTCAACAGACTGGCTAAATCCTTCCCTTTCCGACACCTTAAGAGAGAAAAAGAGGCTCCCAGTCATATCTATGATTGCGACCCCGGCGAGACCAACTATTAAATATTTTCACAAGTAAAAAAGTACAAACGCGTTGTACACTTGCGATCGAAACAAAGGGGGATTGATTTCAATCCAAACTGTCAAAAGATACACACCCCATTCATGAGATTTTCATGGTCTCTGATGTTCCCGCTGGATTTCTTTTGTCTAGAACCAGGGAATAAAACGGAGTTTGTGTCCTATAATTAGCAGCAAAGCTTGGCTAATTTTACACAGCAAACTGAATGCAGCTTCCCAAAGTGCACAACAAAGGGTGGTTATGTTGCCGCACAAATTTTCACAACATAACAGCATTTACATTTTTATAGTTTATCAGCTAAAAGGAAAACAAGGAGAGGAAACTCATGAATAATTTATTAATTTTACATTTCAAAGTGTATTTTGTTATTCATTTCTATGCAGTCTTAATAAACAACTTTAAAAAGAAAAAAAAAATTGTGAAATTCGATGCATAAAATTAATCTACCTGGAAAAAGAAGGAAGCACAACCCTGCAGCATCTCTGCTGAGTGTCAGAAAGCCCGAAACTTGGGCTGAATTGGCTTAGAATTTCTGATCAAGTACTAACCAGTTTTATCAACGAAATTAAAAATGACACTTTCTAACAACTCAGAATATCTTATACCTTACTTAAAAATTTCTTATAGAGACATGTATGGATGTGTGGAACAAAATAACGGCTGTAAGGTCTCACACAAAAATTTGATACGAATCAGATGGCAGCAAACTTGAAATGCTTCGATCGCAACTGAAAGCAGAAAATGTGACGTTACGGCATATAGCTTCCGCTTACATTCATCTGGCAGACACATTCATCCGAAGACACACACGTCTGAGTAAGCAGGACCAGACAGCCAATAGGGACACCGAGGCCCCAATGGTGAAACTACTCTGCTAACCAGAGGATTTGATCCAGTGCCCTTCTGAGCAAAAGTACAGGATCCTAACCCCCCACACACTGCCCTCATCACACAAACATAAACTAATGACCTATTTTATTTCTTAAGTTGTAAACACTAAATGCTTACTATATAAGTATCACTGTTACTGATGCTGCCTCATTTCTCATCTCAGATGGCAAAGTGAAGTGAGATAAGCGCACGGACACGGCGTACTGACTCACCCCTGACAGCCCGCGCACACCCACAGGACCACGAGGAGGAGCAGGAAAGCCAGCACGGTGGTGAGGACACCCACTAACGGCTGCAGTGCCACCCCCGGAGTTCCCGGGCCCAGCACAGCGTTCAGCGCCGGAGCCATTATGTCTCACACGTATGCTGTTGGATTCATCTGCAGGGGGCGCCTTTTTACAGTAGCTAGACATACAGAACAGAAAAGGCAGATCATTACCAAGCTAGATGCAAATATGCATTTCGAGGAGAAAAAAAAACACCTAAAGAAGGACATAGGAAAATCAACCTGTGTTGTATTCAATTTCGGGATTTGTAGTGCTCAGCAGATTATTAAGTAGCGACAGGAAACGGCAGGCCAGGACTCCCCAGCAGGGGGCAGCCAAATCGTCAACAAACATTGTGTTCCCTCAGAATGTAGCTTCTCGCATCTCAGAATCTGAATCTTAGCTTGACACCCAGACCACATAACGTTTCATTGCCTGGAAGGTAGTAAACAGCAATAAAAGGAACGAACATAGCAGGTTGGGGCAGTACCACTAACACAGACGCTGACTTCGCTAACACAGGCTAACAAGAGAACCTGCGCGGCCACCATCCCCTCCCGAATTCAGCATGCAAACCAGTCACTTCTGTAAACCAGAATGTGAGCGTCAGCGGCATCGATTCAATGGGTCAATCTTGGTCGATATTGTCAGCCAATATTCGGAGTTTAGTCAATATTTACAGTTAGTTGCACCAGAGCTAAAAATGTAACCGTCAAAATAATGGAGATGATGGCATTTGACCATCCGCCTTTTCTGGGGGATTTTGTCGGCTCATTCGCCACTTAGATCCTCGCTACAGTCTCCCGGTCGACGCTGCTTCGCTGATGCCCCCCTTTCTGTGTTATACGATGTGGTCACTACACACAATCCTGGGATCTTTGTCACCAACGTCAGTTTCACTACAGACTTGTGGAGCTCTGAGGTTAGCTGGTTATCGGTAATATGAGACAAAAATATAGCTGGTTATTGGTACTGGCAAAAATTTCGGTGCATTGCTACATTTAGTGCAGGGCAGATGATAAGAGATGCTCACCAGCCCCACGCCCGGTCAGCTACAGTTTCTGCTGACTAAGACAGGGCTTAATGCTTGTGTAGTTCGTGGAGATGTAGGTCAGCTGAAAGAGCCCTTCTGTGCAATATCACTGCGCATTTAGATGATATTTGGAGTGCCTGTGTGTAAACATGTATATGTGCATTTCTCTGTATACTCATATCTGTGTCTCATGTGACTTTGTAAATATCTCTGTATATACTCAGGAAGATAATCATTGAAACCAGGGCAATTTGAATTGATTACGATGATTTAGGGAGCGATTCGGTGCATCGAAAATCTGTCATTTATACCAGAATTCGATTCGATTAATCAATGACATGATTATTTTGATAACCTGAATTCAATTTTTTTTTTTTTAGCTTTGCTGAAAGAAATTCACAGATATGACCATGGGAACCTAATTTTAAATTATAAATGAAATAGAAAGAAAGCAGAATCTCGAAATAATGCTACTTTGATCATCTACCATTTAGCCCATGTGTGCACAAGCGTGCAGCCCGGAGAGGGGGGAAATCTTTAAGGAGGATCTTGCCCCCCAACATCTGATATAACTGATTCTGACATTACAGACCCATGTAGTTGAATCGAAAACTAAATCATCGATTCATCATGATACATTAGTGCATATTTACACCTCTAGAATATACAATACATATTAGGGATAGCGATGCACTTTCTCTGGTGCTGTGTGTCTAGATAAAGCCTTTGAGTTCTGGTTTAAGGAACTGAAAAAAGATAACGCTTCTAAGCAGAGTGTGGTTTTCTACAGCCTGGATTTGTACCTAAATTTATCACCATGCAAACGAAACACAAAGAAACGAACCCACAGAGAGACACATTAACTCTGCAGTACAGGTGCATCTCCATCACTGAGGCCGATGCGATACTATGTACACTGTCAACAATCCAATACATTAAAGATACATATGGAACAATGTAACAATATGACACAATGCAAAAGAATATGATGCTATGCAATACAATATGGTACAGATAAAGAAACGGCATGGAGAGGGAGAATCAATAAAAATACATATAGAAGATGATGGCACCGGAGGCAGTGCTATTGTTCGGTAACCAGAGGGTTGCCGGTTCAAGCCTTGGTTCCTCCTGACCCCATCAAAGTGTCCTTGAGCAAGACACTGAACCCTAAATTGCTCCTGGGATGCAGGCTTCCACCTTGCATGGCAGCCTCCACCATCGGCATGTGAATGTGAGGCATGTATTGTAAAGTGCTTTGAGTGCTCGCAAGAGTGGAGAAACACTATATAAATGTCCATTTAAAATAATTGGCCAACAATGACTGGTTACTAAATAATAGAGGCATACAGCCTCTACTAGTAGTTACCAATTAGATTTTAACAATGCAAAGATGTTAACTATGCATGCCGAGCTCACTCTAAACTGTCTGCTGCACACGTCTGTGATCAGGGCAGCCGCATCACAAACTGTTATGCTGATGCGTCAATGCAAATCGGTGAATCTTACCATCCTAACTCTGCAGACTCTATCCACCTGGAACATGACAGGATGGTAGGGTGGCACTCTGAGACCACACAAGCTCACAGGTCCCAGAGGAATGGGCAGATCTTCAGGCGAAGAAGCAGAGCTAACAAAGAGCTGCTTCCTGTTCTCGGGCCAACGGCAATGCAGTAGCTTCTGGTATCTCTGCATCAGTCCTCCACCCACAGGCCCACACAGTGAACTCAGAAAAACAGACCGAAATATATACAGACATTCCAAAAACAGAAAAGGCCCAAGCAGCACGGGCAAGAAAAGACTTTAGCTAATGTTTAGACGACCAGGAAGTTAAGCGAAACCGCTTTCCTTGGCTGGGTGTGAGATATAAAAATAACTCTAAGTAAATTCAGAAAACGCCAAACGATGTGTTAACCTAACTTTACAGACAGTGGATCTTTGAAATAAAACGACAGTTTGAAAGTGTTTCATCATAAATTCACTCATGAATTTCTGCATCAGAGTAAAGCAGATGGAGCTTTTGTTTTATGCAATGATGTTCAAATGTATGGTTGCGTGTATGTGTGTGTCTGTGTGTGCAGGAATTAATTATTGCTTTATTATAAGTTTTTATATGCTCTCTCTAATTTTAGATGGCACTTAAAATTTCATTGTACCTGGTACAATGACACAAAAAAAAAAGTAAAATAAAAAAATGTGGCATGTCGAGCTTGATCATTAACAGAAAAAGTTACCCAAACACCAGCAAAGGCAGGGCTGATTGTTAGAGAGGAGGGCACTTCACTGTGGTCTGGTTGTTAATGTTCACACAAAAAAACTGAAGGGCTATGTCTTTCCTCAGGCTGCAGGGGAAGTCTTAATGATAGTTATGTCCACTGTTAATGAAAACGGAGTTTGTGCTATCTTCTGTATTGTGCAATGACAGGTGTCTAATGTGATGTTGATTCTTTTGGAATATACAGTGTTTTGGGGAAAGAAAATCCACCTGGGGACAATCAAGTTTAACTAACCAAACTAGCTGTTTTTCTTTTGAATTTGATCATTTATACCCATATATACTTTTATTACTGGATTACCTTTCGCACAGCCGTTGGCAGTCAGCTGTCGCTGGCCAGACCTGTGAGCCTATCACACACAGCACACTTTTTAAAAGCTCCATCCCTTCCTTTCAGCCCAATGCTAATTTCCCTCCCCACTGCTCTGCATTCAAGGCGCCGTGTCCTGCTTCACTGCTTATACAGCTCAGCTAAACAACTTAAGCCCGTGTGGAAACGTTTGCATACTTTGGATTAGAGTGGGTCTTTGCTTTGTCTACCCTCATAAATAAAAAAAACAAGTCTCAATATCATCACATCAACAGTATACATTTTATATGTGAAAATGACGTGAGCAGCAGTGGCACCGAACCCAAAACATATGCATGAAAATCTGGGAATATGGGATGCAAGAAATGATGACATTATATTGCTGAATCTAAACTGAAGTCTCAGTTTAGACGCCTGCATCTCTCACGCAGAGTGACGTGCATCCAATCTATGAAATGAACCAAAGTAACATACACTTTTGAGTGAGCAAGGACAGACGGTCTTAAAGCAACCGATCCCACCCAAGGGCTCAAATGAAAAGTCACAAACCTCTAGTGGGATTTGAACCAGCAACCTTCCGATCACAGGCACAGGCTCCTAAACCAATGAGCCACACGCCGTTATGCCACATTTTTCAGCAGCACACTGGAACACATCCGCGTGTCGTTATATCGTTCATCAACACTTCAGAAAGCCACTTTAGCTGTTCGGGCCTGAATGTCACACTGTAAGACAGGAGGCATAGAATCTCTCACACAAGCGATTACGGCATGAATGAAAAGATTAAATAAGCAGAGTCAGGTAAAGACACATCTGTGGTTATTCAATATGCCCAACTGTTCCCCGGTGTGAGCATGTATTTGAGCACTGATATAATTTAGACATGAGAATCGCAATCAAACGCTTTTAACTCCACACAAGAAGATACTGCACTTGATACATCACAATTAATACAACAAACTCCATGCGGATGCTGTTTAGAGCCATGAAGTAAAGGAAATGTAATGGCGGCATTTATGACCGAAGTTAAATGAAAACAGCATTAGTACCAGTATTCAAGGTGGTGTTTGGGGATCCAGTGTTGAAGTCAGAAAAAGCACAAATCCAGCTGAGTATAAAGAGTCAATCACACAGGACTCAACTGGATGGCTGAAACAAAACCTGGGTCTGGATTTGTACTTTTTGGACCTAAACGGTTGGTGATGGATCACGTTTGTGAGTAAGTTCCCCAACACTGGGGGCAGGGGGGTGACAGATTTTGGCTCTATAGCTCTTTCGGAGCAGCAACATCAGCGATAGAGTATAAAGAGATGGAGTCAATCTTTGCCATCTATGTTTTTATGTTTCAGCCCATACCGATAACCGGTAATATGTTTTTGGTAAATATTACTGATAACGAATAACCAGCCATCCTCTGAAATGCATAGTGAAGGTGCTGTGAATGTGTATAGCAACCAGACTACTGACTTGGAAGACTGTAGCGAGGTCCTAAGAAGTGGATGAGCTGACAAAATTCCCTTGTCCTCTACTACAAAAAATGGCTGATGGTCCAAACCAGGAAATGGAACTGGAGATAGAATGTAAATTTCCCTGAAATCCGAATTCAATTCCAGTTCTGCTCCCCATAGTTTTTTTTTTCCCAATCTCAACTCCAGTTCCTTTCCTTGATTTGGATTGGAATCATTGAGTGCATTCCGGAATGACCCCAACCCTGCTCTCCATGCTCACAGAAAACCACTCCTCATGCTCTATGGCATGTAAATCAAAAGGGAGATAAGCCCTTTCAATAAGCCCTTTCAATAAGCCCTTTCCAGAACCAAAAGACATGGAAAACCAACCAGATATACAAAACACAGAAAAATTCACAAATTATCTATTGGCCCTTTTCCACTGCCACCAAGGACCAAGCCGTACTTGAACTGTACTATGTATCGAACAGTATTATGTATATTATCCAACAATGAAACCTTAAGTTTCATGCACACACACACACACACATATATATATACACTCACCTAAAGGATTATTAGGAACACCATAGTAATACAGTGTTTGACCCCCTTTCGCCTTCAGAACTGCCTTAATTCTATGTGGCATTGATTCAACAAGGTGCTGAAAGCATTCT
>JABFEA020000050.1:4285757-4301742 GCA_019775915.2 Cyphomyrus plagiostoma | reverse complement strand
GCTAATATTAGCTGCTAACATTTCCCTATTACATTTCCCATAGAAAAGGCACAGGCTGTTTAGCTTTCAGCCATACAACCAGGTGGGATTAAATCATGTAAATTACTATTTCAATATACCTATCCTTTCAATACATTGCAGATGTGATATTTAGATCATTTAAGATAATACCTAAATGGTTAGCTTATTTGCAATATTGCTATTTTGTAGAATTTGATCATTTTCCACAGCATATCTGATGAGTTATTGCAGCACATCAGTTGAAAAACACTGTTTTAAATGATGCCTTATATGTGGGAAATGGTAATTATGGATTTAAAAAGCTTGCAGGGAAGTTATACTATGAAATTCTTACGGAAAAGCTGCCATACTGGATACCACACTGACTAACAGTATGCAGTATACAGTATATATTGGTCGCAGTATGCAGTATACAGTATACAATATATACTGGTCACAGTATGCAGTATGTGGTTTTGAAACCAGCTCAAGACTCGTGACTGAAACAAAAAGCTGAGCAATAAGATTTAAAATGAGGGTAAAACTGCTGATTACCCACCAAGGGCGGGGCATATGTTAACAATTCACACTTCCCCATCTCTGGTTTTCAAGCGTAACTCAGGGTGAGCACAAGACAATTTACCATGAGAAGAAAAAAACAAACGGCAGAAAAAAAATAGCGAGCTGAACCCGCAGCCTCTCACGCTAAAGCTTGCAGATCAACGCAAAGTGCCGTTGCTTGGCAACTAAATAAGGAGACACTATATACTCTAAACTATAAGCCTGACCGCGTTCTAAGAGACGCGCAGCTGAAAATCGTTCCGTCCAAAGTTCCCGTAAGATCACTGCACCGCAATATTTCTCACTACAGCGGCCAGCAGCCTGACTCTAAAAAGGAGAGTAGCTGTGTTCAAAAAGGAAGACGACCATAAGAGGTGGGTGTGGTGGGGTGGGGTGGGTTATATCATTGACACACTACGAAAGCCAAGAACGGTATATCTATCATGATCCCGTTATCTCGAGATAACGGCTTAAAAAGAATTGCAGGCAGGCCCGTTCTTGGCAGTACGTGCGTTCCGGTGTTTCACCTGTATTCGGTGGCTGGCTGGGTATGAGGGAGGAGGGAAAAGGAGGACAAGGGGGCTAAAAGGCCGGACACTCAACAGCAGTGCAGACAGGGAACTGAAAACAGGGCTGTCTGGACACAAGTGGTCACCCTGCTTCTCATCAGTAAGACCTAAAGAGCTGCCAACTCCCAATAGACTAGATACTCGTGCAGTCCCAACTCCGAGTGTACACAGTCTCTATGCCTCTGTTGTTCATTTCAGTTCTTTCTGGGCAACCCAGCTTTTTCCTGGAGCAAAACAGATGGAGCTCAGCTGAGCTGTGAAGAATAACCCTGTGCATTTACTGGTGTTGCTGTGTGCCATGGCTCCGATGATTCAAGAGACAGAAGGATGTATTAATTGATACATTTTGACACGTGTATAATATTAAAAATACACATCACCAATTAAAAACAAATTGCACACACATCACACACATTCCTTGTGCGGACAATACCTCATAGATTAACCATTGAAAGGAATGCTAAGAAGATACAGTAGGTATTTACTGAGGAATGCATTTTTGTAAACATATATATACAAGGATTACTGAGGAAACGATAACTTTGCCATTTGAAAGCGAAATGTGTGGAATTAAAATGTACTCAGAATGAAGGGGTTTCATATTACCTGAAAAACTATTTTCAACTGTCTGGTATGTGAACATATGCACGTACGACATACATAAGGTACAGAGAGCATCGAAGCACATATACCATAGAAAGTTCTGTCACCTTTTCACCCACTCCCTTTCCCATTTGTTACTCATAATTATAACTGCCCACTGACCACTGTAAATCCACAAGTCTTGAGGACATAGCAAACCACAGCTTTGGAATAACATGAATAGGAATGTACTGTACTATTTACTGTATATGTCAAGAAGATACCGACGATATGGGGCGGGGCAGTCCTGTCAATCAGGCATCGGCCGTCCAATAAGATGCTAGGAGACAGCAGGTGTCAGAACGCCCAATTCCACTCAAAGACGTTTCGAAAACAGAAACGGGAAGTTAATCATTTAAAACATGTATATTCCTAATCGCTGCATGAACTGGGTTAAATAATGTATCCCAAATGCCAATAAAAGACAAAAAAAAAAGAATATTTTTTTTCTGCCAGAGAAACAAATACGGTGCTAAACTTACTTGCCTTTTCCACAGTCAAGGAGCAGCAGTTAAATACTACTACTTTCTGCACCTTTAGCATGCATTGCCATGGCCAATCAATTTCCACGTCGTTTCCCCAATTTTGGCATTGATACGCAAAATGGTTTCTTGTACGTGAAAACAGACAACCACGTATTACTACAAAGCTTTCATCTTTAGCAGAAACAGGTAACCTCTAAATAAAACAATCCTGAATACATACATGTCGGCAGTGTCATAAAGAGCAAGCGTATTTGCAAAAAAAGTAAATCATGAAGCAGTACATTCTGTCATACATATGTGTATGTACGTGTGTGTTTTGAAAGGTAGCAAAATTTTCAAAAGCTAGACAATAAACCCTAGTAATACATTTTCTCCAAAACGTGTTATTGTTGGTCACTGTCGTATCTCCACTGTTTATTCCTGCATCCTTTTTGATATGTGCATGTAAAGGCTCGCTGCGCTACCGCAGTTCCTCATGATGTTTCTGTTTAATGCAACCCCTGGCATCCTGCGGCATTAAATTGACCGGATACAATGAAGTTTCATAGCGCTCCCATAGCAACCGTACACTAAATTTTAAATCCTGAAATTTCAGTCTTAACTGGTGTGTGGAACCAATCACATATTAACTAACTTCGAGTGGGAATAGGTACTGTAAAACCACTTACCGAAAACGATCTTCCATAAAATTTCGGTCGGTTACTTAAATTCAAACCCGACTTATATCTAAGCTCTTACCGACCTAGAGAAAATGAGAATTTTTGGTCAAACGGCAACGTTCTTGAAAAAGCGGCAAAGAGTGAATACAGTTTAAAAAACACCTTCATGAAATATTTCTCTATTTTTCGCGCATCGTGCTACACAGTGGACCTGCCGAATTGAGACCGAAGCCGCTACGCTACTCCTCCCCTTCTTCGTTCTGATATCAAAGAGGAGTTACGAACGCGAAGGAGCGGCGCTGTGTATGCTGGGAAAAGTAGTTCCCATCTTGTTGCTCAGTTCTGCATATTGACGCAAACCTTCTTCAGATGAAACCATAGGAGGTGTGCAGAAGGGAAGATTGGAAATCCTCCCCTCTGGAGCCTTCAGCCATTCAGGGATTTCATTATTCCGCTTTAGCCATTCCAGGTACATCAATATTCCACTGTTGGCCAATCATATTAATATATAACTCATTGATCTCGTATTTGAATCAGATGTGATAGTGGAATAACTGTGTGTGGCCAATGAGGGGTTTGGAAACCACCGTCCTGTGAGAATCAATATGCACAGGAAGCACCACTGTATCTCCCCCCAGCATGGAAAAACTATTGAATACGAAATGGTCAGACAAAATTATACTGAATAGATAGACAGATAGATGGATAAAACAAACAAAAAAAAATCTAAACAAACGAAACAACAGTACAGGGAATCTTCCCGATCCCTTGCCAAACACAGGGCAATCATTTAAGATCATAACTAACTAGAGTCACATATCAATCACCCTTTTAATATAAAGGACATGCAAAAGGGCTGAATGTTATACATCTCTAGATAGAGACACAAACTGCTCAAAATAAGTTGCTTAGATGTGGAAATAAAAGATCAACATTACATGATACTCATACTCATGTTTCTATGCTGGTTCGAGAATAAGTGATTTTGATGTGATTCGCAGTTGGTTAAAAAAAAGAACAAATAAATAAAAATTTGTAGTTTACCAATTGTTTAAACTTCAACGTAAAATGTCTAAATATAACGTATTTTTGGCCTAACCGGTCAAAGCTGCCAATTCCAACCTGTGTTCCACTATTTCCATCTACTGGTGTAAAAGGAATATAGCAACTTTAGAACAGAAGTAATGTATTAATATGCAGTCTGTTTTCCCCGAATCCGTTTTAACAAAGAATATTCGTACATCCGTCCGCCCATCCATCCATCCATCCATTTTTTATACCGCCTTATGATACTGAAAATCTACATTATAACCTTTTAACTCATGCCACTGAAAATATTCTGTACAATTTTCTAATATTTTATCATTTCGTGTTTATATGTAAATCATAAGCGATTATAAATATTAAAAATCCTAGCAAAATATTTTCTTTCATTAAGCATGTAAATACAAAAATAGAACAATACACAGCCTATGTTTTGCAGACTGCAGTCAGGGCCCTTACTCGAGTTGACTTGTGGGAATTGTAGTTTTATTGTAAAGTTGAAAGGTCAACTGGAGCAAAATGGCGACCATCAGAGGAAAGGTTTTGCTGAAGAACATAAAGAGCATCGTTGTACAGTTTTGTCCGTTTGAATCTAATGTACGTTCAACAAGGTAGGAGCGTTTTCATTTTATACTAACGGTACTACTAAGTTATCGAAATCAAGATCCAAATAGCCATGTAGCACACCATTTAGTGAACACGTTGTGAAAAGACCTCGAGTTTTCTTACAGCTGTATAAAGATCAAATTATTTTAAAACATTTTAAATTATGCATCAGCAGTATAAATTCTGTTTTGTTTACTTTCCCACTGCGTATTGTAATTGCTGCTGTTTGTAAATGATCATATTTGTCATATTTCCTCCTTTTTTTACATTTGTCATATTTCTCCTGTTTTCTACAGGGAGTTTTTAGCTGTGGTTGGAAGTGAAAAAGTACGATCAACAAACATGAACTGCGAGGTTAGGGCAGAAGTAAAACATGACGGCTCTGACCCCTTTGTTAACATTACATTCAGTAAGTAAAAATCTAAAATAAGTTCACATCGCTACATAAAGCAACCTCTATACAGTCTTGTCTTCTTGGATTGCTGTTTTTATATAAATGCTGTCATGTAAGAACTGCATATATTTATTTTGAAATAATGCTCAGGATAGCATTTATGTTAGTAAGTACTATTTCATTAACATGATAATTGAACTGAGCATGTTGTGTGAGAATGTGTGATTGCTGTGATTTGATACTGCCAGTAAAGTTTTACTTAGGTTGTTTTGTTGTTTCCTCAGCGGACGGAGAGAGGTTACTGATGAAGGGCAAGAAACTGACCAGCTTTGAAATGCTCTCTGCTCTGAATTCTCGTTGCCAAGCCAAAGACCCACATTCAAAGGAGGCAGTTAATTAATAAATGATGCTATAATTGATGTATGTTTATTGCTTGTAAAAAATGAATAGATCTATAAATGACACTTTAAAAAGAATCTATTTTGCTCACCCTGAATTATCGATTTTTTTAATGTACTGTATTTAGTAAGATTTTGCTTGCTGCATACTTGGTGCCATGTTTATTTGTTGCATAAACGAACATATACCTTACATTAGTGTAGTGAGATGCTGTGATGCTGCTACTTTGATTGTGCTTAAAAAGAAAGACCAATAGGAAATGATATAAAAATGTCAAAAAATTAAAATATCTGAAATAGCATGATGACAGTATAAGGTGCATACAGGGCGTAGCTGTTGGCCATCAATGCAGTTCTCGTGTAAAAACCTGGAGGAAATCTTTTCAAACAATGGAAAAGTATGCAAAGTCCAACCCCCCAGAGGTGGGGGTGAATATCAAACCCACAAAGATGGAGGTGTGACTTGTAAGTGCCCCACGCCGAGCCACCATGCTGTCATTCATCCGTTTATGATGTTATTGAAAATAGGATTGTCAAACTCACACCATGGGCTCCATCCTTCCAGCTTGATTTAGCGGTCCTGATATGGCACGATGAACCTTGTTTAATATTATTAGATTACTTAAACTTATTTGATCCCAGGGGGAAATTCTTGTACGCGCATCAGCAGGGTCCATAGAGCACAGACAAACATACATACACTGTAAAACAGTGATCCCGACATAACCCGAGTCGTTTTCACAAGATCATGACATAACCAATATCACTTTCCCATGATCTCGAGGTTTAGTATTATCCTCATGGACGAATGCATCAGATTTTACTTTGATGGTGGACTGTTCCAAGCACAATCATAATCAGAAGACTTTATTAATCCCGGAGGAAATTGCTCACTTTGCAACTGCGCAATCACATATAAACATGAAGACAAGAACAATACAATATAAGTATAGAAATAGAAATTAAGTGTAAAACAAATTACGACACTGTTAAACATTCTAATAAATAAAAATAAAATAATATAGAAAATCTCTGTACGGGATTCTAAAGTGCCTTTGTCCAGAAGTTACAGGAAAAGTAAAAGTGTATATTGCACCGATGTCATAAGTGGTTATATTGCACTTTTTTGTAAAAACCAAGTTACACTTCAAACTGTGGGAAAAAGTCGAGCTATATTACACCGAAGCATGGATACGAGGAAATAACATTGTCTGTCGGTGCTAGAAAATTGTCATATTAGTGTTCGTCATTTGACAAGGAGGTTCAGAACTTTGCAGCTATACCATTGGAGAAATTATAGTGAGCTTGAACGAGTAGTCAGTTTCATTACCAACCAACTGGAGAGTCCGGGACGTCTCCATGGCTACCGCGGGTGATGTTTGAAAGACGTCGGCTTAAAAAAATAAGTCGTGATCTCGAGATAACGAAAAGAAAAAAAAAGTTTATGCATGTCCTCTACAGACTTTCGTAGGATAGTGATTTGCGTAAACCGTTTATTCATTTACCTTGCCAACTATTTATCTGTTGACTAATATAGCTGCTGAAATGGGGAAAACAATTCGGGATCTATTCATATTTGCGTGTTGAAAGAGTCAACCTCTGACTTACTGTAAGTTGGCAGGAAGCAAATATCTCGTGCTTTGATAACCCTTTCCCTTTATAACTGGTGTCCTATTCAATTTCTCTTCGTGACGTCTGTTTCATTGATTGGCTTTAAGAAACTGACGCAGCCGGGGTATCTCTTTAAATACCTGACACAAGTACGATACACTAAAAGCGCTACGTTTAGAGCATCAAAAATCAAGAACAACAAGGAAAATGGTTGAAAACTTTGTAGGAACATGGAGAATGGTCTCCAGTGAGAATTTTGATGACTATATGAAGGCTTTGGGTAAGATTTTTTTTTAATGTTTGTTGCTGCCAAATTTGCTTTGAGAATTAGAAATGGTCAGATAATAGCACTGACATTTGACAATGGTTATAATAATACTACGTAATGCAAATTACGGGAAAAAGTTAAATGTAATGCTTAATGTTACTACAAGAGACTATTAAAGGTTAGGGTTTCGGGACTCCACTTAATTATATGTAAAATCTGAAATTGTATCTCAAATTTGAGTTTGCCACTTTACTCTTTTGTTTGGTGCATCGCAGGTGTGGGTTTTGCAACTCGCCAGATGGGAAACATGGCTAAACCAAGCCTGACGTTCAGCGTTGACGACCAAGGAGCTATTTGCATGAAATCGCAGAGCACATTCAAAACCACCGAGCTTAAATTCAGGCTGAATGAGGAATTCGAGGAAATCACCGCGGATGACAGAAAGACCAAGGCACGTTAGTCTGATTTCACGCCAACGCCTTACAGCGATGCAGTATTTAAACTTCAAGAAATGACGTGTTTAATTTCACTTTTCAATTTCCAGACCACATTTACCCTTGAAAACGGCAAACTTGTGCAAAAACAGTCATGGGACGGCAAGGAAACAACACTAGAAAGAGAAGTAACGGATGGAAAATTGATAGCGGTAAGAACATTTTCTCACATCCTTCTGGTTATAGATTAAATTAATTATTAATGTAATGCCAAGAAATACATTTAACGATAATATATAATAATCTGAATAATCCGATATCCCAGTTTATGGACTTTAGATAACAAAAACCTTTATTGTAGGGTATAATTTCGCAGATAGCATTCTTAGAGTCTCATTGAAATAAATCCTTAGTAATAACTTCGATTGTTCTTATTTCGCATTACAGAAATGCACCATGGGGAAAGTGGTCGCAGTGAGGTCATACGTCAAAGAAGAGTAAAGAGATTCGAACAGTGACACCGGGACCAGTTCAATGAGTTTAACTATAAACAAACCTAACAAATAAAATGAATGGATATGCGTTTCTGTAAACCACCTGGACTGTCTGTGAGATGTTTTCATTAAAGTGGTAGTCTCACATTTTTTGTGTTTTTTTTTTATTAAATATTTTCTCCATCTTTTCAATATGGGTACTGATTTTCTGCACAGCTTTGGTACGATGGAGTGGTTGTTTTTGCTTGGAGGCGTATTTTTTGCCCAGTATGACTGGGATGCCAGACATCCAGTCCTGAATCACATGTTTCCAGACAAAATTTTACATTGAAGGAAGCAGCTGCTGGCTGATATGCTATAAGCAGCATTTCTTCCTTCTATAATATTTTCATATCTGCTTATCACTGTGAGCTTGGAGTTTATCCCAGGAAGGGCAAGGCACCAAGGCATTATAGAGGGAACTCAATTAACACATTTCAATAGACTGTAATTCCAATCAACCAGCTGCCATGATTTTCCCTGCACCCTTTAAGCGGGACATGATGTAGGACATATAGAGGTTGAGAGTTGTATGTTATGCTGCTCGGTTTTGGGTTTGGGTTTTGCTGCATTTGGGGCTGAATCTGAACAAGCCCCGAATGATTTTTAGGTGTTTTAACAAGCAGTCAATCGGTTTGAGACGCCTTTGGCATTGTGCTGTGTAGGGAGTTTCTGGGGGGTCTGGTTCTCTGGGGATGGGACCCCATGACAAATTTTCCAAGATACTTGGGGCACTTAGAACCTCAAAAGAGGCACTTTCAATTACTCAGGCAAAAGGGGTAGATGCCCAGGCACCCCCCCCCACACACACACACACTTCACATGCCTGTTCAGAAAGATTAGTTCTTAAGATCTCATAACAATGTCCCTGCTGCATACTACAGAGGCAAATACATGCTCAGAGTTTGTGAGATAAATTCCAAAGTAAATGGTGAACAAGACCTGATGATTTGGATAGTGGATCAGTGGGTTACACAGCTTTATAGCTTTAATCACAGGCAACATGCAGTTTAGATGGACTGGTGACTTTAAATAGCCTTTAGTGTACGTCATGTGCAGTCTGTGAGGGGTTGCTGCTCTTCATCTCCTGGGGAAGGTCCTAGACGCACCAGGATCCTGAATTACATACATGATTATGGGAAATTGATCATTTTATTGATGACTACAGAGAAATCTTCCAGCATACTAACTGAATAACGACAATGTACAGTGGGACTTATGCCGTGATGAAGCAACTCTATAAATGATGCTCAAAGATCTCGTGGGGACTCTGTGTACTTTCTGTGTGAGAGGTGAAAAGAAGGAGCCTCCCTGTCCTGCCAAAATCTTATTTTAACAGTACAGGGTTTATTACCCAGAATCCTTTGCATTGGTACAATAGTGGAGAGTAATGACCCCGTGGGGACATAAGTCAGTTCCCACTTCCAACTGAATGC
This sequence comes from Cyphomyrus plagiostoma, assembly GCA_019775915.2. Taxonomy (NCBI): domain Eukaryota; kingdom Metazoa; phylum Chordata; class Actinopteri; order Osteoglossiformes; family Mormyridae; genus Cyphomyrus; species Cyphomyrus plagiostoma. The sequence goes on along the minus strand of JABFEA020000050.1, from coordinate 4,292,102 downwards.
AGAAGCAGTTTGGTAAGAAAAAAACAGAGGGGAACAAATAAAAAGATATCAAAGTAGCGGCAGAATACAAGAAAACATGTACAATACAATGTCTTTGTTGTTAGTTTCATATTATGATACATAATTAAACTTTATGGCTATGAACACATTAACCACAAAGCATAACCTAAGCAATACAACTGAAACAAATGGCACTGATGTGTTTGCTGCTTAGTCACCTTGTCAGTGTTGATGTAACTGTTGTTCAGAAGCACAGCTTCAAAGTCAAAGGTTAATAGTGGAAAAAAAAGAATCCCCCACCCCACAGGAATTAATAAATTATCTCTATTCTATTCTATTAAATTCTATTTAAATCAATAGTGACATGTACATGAGTAAACAGACCAGAGGACATTATACACAGGTATAAGGAAGATGGCAGGCTGCTTTCTGGCATCTTGTTGACAACATCCTTTGCCTGTGCAACACAGCATGGCAGGAATGAAATCACATCCTCTGAAAAACATCTGGAAATCTCCACTCAAACGAAGCACTCGCACCCTTCCTATTCACACAATGCAGAGAACGGCTGGCTGCGTTGTGTCTGACCAAAGTCAGGGCCAAGGCCAGAGGGAAAGCCATTCTCCTTGGCTTCCTCTGCTATTGCCTTCTGCTTGACAAATAGATTTTTTATACATATACATTTTAATGTTTACTCTCATCGCACATCACACACTAAGATCTACCATGCATTCTGGTTACAACTTATGAAATCTTCTCCATCTCCAATGTACGCATCCAACCAAGTAACCCATAGTGTTCAAACTCCCAGAAACACGTATTTTTGTCACATCTGGGGTGTAGCTGAATCAATAAGTGACAGACATAAGCAGTGAGAACTCCAGGGGATTGCAAGGTGTCAATGGCACCCCCTGGTGACTGCGATAAGCAGCAAGGATGGACACTCCAGCCTAGTTTCATATCACATAATACAGCACCAAATATAACAGTTCCCTTACTGCCCCATACAAGCGGTCAGTAAGAAGCCCAGTTAATTTTAATATAGCCTCCCATTAGTCAGCAGCGGTGTGTGTGAGTCACACAAACAGGAAGAGGTGGGGGGGGGGCAAGGAAGCATCTTAAAAAATATTGTCAAGGTTTGTCAAAAACTGTCAAGACATTCATTAATATGCAACACATATTTTATCAAAGACGTTTAAGCTTTGGCATAAAAACTGCCATGTCGGAGAGACATGGAAACCGATCTGCTTTCGATTAACTTTTGATATACGATTGTTAATATACGATTACAGGGAATTACGTAAACGTGGTTAAGTTACGCTGGATCTTAAGAAGAAGAATGCCCGCTAGTAATCTTCCATTAGCAGCACACAAACCACAATGCTATTTGTTAATGCGTCCCGACATGAAAAATAATGAGCCATGTGACTTTAAGAATGAGGTGTTATGAATGCCAGAGAGTCACTGAGCATGTGCTGCTGAGGGTGCGATTTGCCTAGGGGGGGGCATCCCAAACATGCTGGTGCCATGCACACACAGGGGCTCGGTGCTGGCTCACACACAAGGATCATACCTATGACCATGGCTCTTAGAGTCCCGTAACTTGCTAGGCGGAAAGGCTTGGTAGAAAGCGGTGCTGGGGTTCCTGCACAAATCAAGATTCAGAACGTGAGATGCGGGACCCGCGAGAAGATTTCAGAGCCGGCCGTGAACCGCCGGCAGCTGATTGGCTCACTCTGGACTGGAAGGCTGCACTGCTGTACTCCGGGTCTTGGCAAAGGCTGCTATCCGTGAAAGTTCAGAATCATACGTGGCCTTAATCGCAACATAAGTTTCTCCATGCTATGATTGTGAAAACATCACCATAAGCAGACAGTTATATGTCATGACATATTAAACAAAAGCCAAACAAAAATGAGTGTCAACAGGAGGCATACAAGAGCTCAGATGACTATTTTCACTAGTTTTCCAGATGGTGAATTTGCTTTTTATACAGCTGCCTTGTTAAATTTGTCCTTTCCAGTTTGCTCGTGGAATAGGTCAGATGTTATGTTTGCTTACATCCACAACATACACAACCTGAATCATCACACAACAAACCACTGCCACACTCCGTCATGGAATTCTGAGACAGAGTTTGGATTAACCCGAGACCTGACCTTCAGACAGAGAAGTCTTCATTTACCATTAAAACCATCAGATACTGATGCAGATACACTGACAACTTATTACGGTTGGTTATCCAAGTATCCCTCTCCCACCCGGATATCCAGGACAAGGCCACATGGGGGGGCATCCCAGTCCCATGGGACGCGAGGCCGAGGAACACAATGGGCAGGAAAACAGTCTACAACAGTGCGCACGTGCGTATGCTTATAAACACACACCACCCAAAAACGCCTTCAAATCAACCTTCAGCTGACTTAAATTCTAACGAGCAATGGCGACCGTAGTGGGATTCCAGGCAAACAGCATTAAAGACGCACAGGCTACATTTTACGTGGCCGAACCCGATTTTTTTTAAGCCTCACCTACCAATACCGATCCTGGCCAACCCCAGGTTTCTTAGTTTAATAATACTTAGCAGACTAAACCTTTCTAAAAACACTCCTTTAATGAACTTAGCTTTCTGCAAGCGAAATATTTTAAATAACCCTTTCAAATAAAAAGGACTCCGCAGGAGTTAAATTAAACTGGGTGTTCCGAATGCTACTGGGGTAGGTTCCTCCACCAGCAACTTTTTTTTCCTCCTGTGAATTTAACGTCTTCGTCCCACACTTCAGGGAATGGAAGTGTGCACGGAAGTGTGGAAGATGCTACGACTGAAGATGCGCTCGCACATTTACACATGGCCAGCAGCGGCGTGACGATACACGAAAATCATGGTTCGGTATGTTTTCAGTACAGCAGGGGCAAAAGTAACAAAAATGGCTTTTTAAATAGCGGTTTACAAAGTATGACCGTTATTCTTAAATAAAAAAAAAGTCTCTCAATACTGCTGCAACCTACTAATAAAGTAAAACGTACTTAATTCAAAATAATCAAAATATCCATCAAGATGCACATTTAGAAAATTAAGTGTACCCGACCTGTACTGTATTTATATTATTTATATTATTATATTTATTTAAAAAAAATATATATATATATTTTTTTTTTTTCAGCTTAATATTAGAACTGTGCAACACAAATACTCTCTCAAAAAATACAAAGTATTACAAAATAACATATCCATGACGGTGCAGCAGCGGAAGGTCATCAAGTGCTGGTTGATCCTTGCTCGCCTTGACTATTCACGCATGCACAGGGGCGGATGAAACTACCACCCTTTCCAAATGTTGCTCAGGGGAAACACACAAACGCACAAAGTTTCCTCATTTGCTGCGTGTGTTCAGTACATCTGCGCACCCGACCGAAATACCCACAGAATACCCAAAATAGCCATGACAAACACTGTTTATTCAACTGATTCAATTAGTTGATATCAAATGAGAGGTAGCTGACATGGTAGTGATATCTACAGACAGCGCCGAGATATGCAGGCTGAAGTTACTTTGTTTCACATCAGTCTTTTTTTTTGGTGTAGTTTTGTTGCAACCTCTGAACAGAAGGGATTGTGTGATAGGCACTTGCTGGCTATTCCTTTCGTTACAGTACAGTAGTGTACAGTACTGGGCATTAATTGGAAGCCCACCTTAGCCACACATGTCTAAGTGACTCCTTGACAGCTAGTGCGTGTGATGTGCCATCTACCATACTTCTACATTGCTATGTCCAAAATTATCTGAGTAATACAAGTAAATGTAAATCAGAATGTAGTGCTATACCGTGATTCCTATAATACCTCAGAAATGTGCACTGCAGACATTTCCAACCTGGTACGATAAAATATTGCCATATTGCCCATCGCTAACTTGGACCAAAAAGTGGTGTTAGTTGATAAAATACTTGATCAGTTCCTAAAATCTGCCATATTTAGACTGATTGGCTGATTGCTGTCAGGGCAAAAATCGGATTTTTCCAATGCCAGTCAAAAGTTTTTGCAGTGTGATTTCTTACATTTGCATGCCATTCACTTAACATTTACTAAAAATACAATTAATATTCTTTGCCAACAAATTTACAGTATGTTCACCATGAGTACCTTTATTAGAAAGAAAATCATGTGACATCTGTGATTCAAAGTAACCTCCTCTAGCAGTTACAATAGCAGAGAAAATGAGGTATTCGTTCTACAATGGACATTAAATGCTGCTTTGTTTCATGAGATAAAAACTAGTTAACTAGTGCATTTAAAGTTAAAGGACAGGCTAGAATAAGACGATACCATTGCCACATAACCAGTTAATAGGATGTCAGACACGCACTTTCATTTATTATTGTTCAGTCAACTTTCCAGTGCTTAAGAAATAAACTGAAAAAACTGGTAAAAATCTGTGTTATGCAAGAACTTTTGACTGGTAGTATAACTGCGACATAAGTACACACACACAGATAAACGTGGCAATTTATTGTTGCAACAATGCAAATGCGTACATTTTTTGTGCATTTGCACTGCCATTACTAGAAATTACAGTGCATTTTAGCATATAAAAGTTAAAATGCTTGGTAATGTCATATCAGCATAGGGTGCACATAAAATAAGAATGGTAAGGTGAATGCATACTCGCGTAACAGTTACGTGCATTCCCGTAACTGTATACATAACATTAATAGACACAAAAAGCCTGATCAAGCTTCGTAAACTTATTTTCCGAGTAGTACCTCCTGATATCGCACCAAGTTTTCTATTGCTATGAAGCACTTGCTTACTGACAGACTAGCATTATTCAGTAGTACTGCAGCTTTCTTCAATACACTGGATTTGTTTTTCAGAATCTCTTCATACTCCAATACTTCATGTCTCGCCTTATGGTGACCAATCAAATTTGTTGTATTGAAATGCTTATAGTAGATCCTCCTCCAATGTTTGCAAAATGCATTTCTAATTCCCAACATAATTTTCGCTAACATTAAAATAATTCCACACGGTAGACATTTTTCTGTTTAGTGCATGGGTGTGCAGAGCAATAAGGGGCGACCTTTTTAAAGGGAATTATCGGCAGCAAATACCGGCTAATTTTTAAGCGTCGGCCAAGAGCCGATTGTGGCTGTATTGTGCGATACTGAGAGCTGGCTGATAGAGTCAGTGCATCTCTAATGATTACGATTTTTGCCTTAAAATCGAACAGCCCTACTATGGGGCCTTCAATGCTGAAATCTTGTTGCCAATTACAGAATTTACATTCGTATGTATCAATACAAAAAGATATGCATACAGCTGCAGTATAATTTTAAATAACTGAGATACCCCAATGATCTGTGAAATTGCATTATATACAATTAAACTAAAAATTGGATTTTTTTTTTTTTCCGTGGGAGTAAAACCACCCAAAAATGGAACGATGTAAGGCAATGACGGAAAACCCAAACAGGAAAGGAGAACTGTAAGGACCACAGTGATTTCACAATTACAGTTCTAAACATGATAAAACTCCAGTTTCACCATGAAAATTGTTTCCGTTTAAGAGAAAAGTGGCAAGACAATACCAGAAATAAAATCCCCTCAAACCACTTAAATTAAAAATCCCACAATAACAATCAAAAGGTGTTACAATCTACAACAGTGGACACATGCCTAGCTAAAAAGTTAGAAACACACATTCCTGCAGAATGAGCATGTTGAAATTCATTGTAGTCAGGTTTATTCAATAAAACAAATTAAATTAAATCCCTTCAAGGATTAGTTCTAAAGTTTTTGTCTTGCGATTTTCTTATATAGCACCCTTCACAACACAGCTGGCCCAAACCACATAGATGTAAACTAATATAATTGATGTATAAAACTAAAAACTGCACAAAAAAAAAATTATGTGCAGAAAAAGCCAGACAACAGCAAATGAAACAAAATCCTGTATAACCGTTTTGTTGGGGGAGGAAGTCTGCCCCTCAAGCCTTCCTACAAGTAAAACATGATTATAGTGTAGTTTCAGAAGTAGACATCATGAAGCAAAGAGTATTCTGCGGCAAATGATAATGGTTGCCAAATCGACAGGTCAGCTGCTAGCTGCATGGCATCTGGGGCAGATGTTAATAGGCACCATTTTAAGGGAGATACAGGGCTTCGCGTCTGCAAGTCGGGACTTTACTTCACTTTAAAGCAGGCCAGCATTTACATCTGTACATCGTACTAGGGCTGCACGATTTTGAGAAAAAACCTAATTGCGGTTTTTTCTGACAAATATTGCGATTGCGATGCGATTTTCGATTTTTGCGTTCAATACTTTTAAGTGCATAAAACCTAAA
>JABFEA020000050.1:4250421-4271364 GCA_019775915.2 Cyphomyrus plagiostoma | reverse complement strand
CTACCAATGGTCATGAAAATAAAGAAAACACATTGAATGAGAAGGTGTGTCCAAACTTTTGGCCTGTACTGTATGTTAATGTAGATAATGACAATTTAAATGCGTCAGTGTGCCGAAAACACATTTTCTCATACTGTACGTCTCTATCCTCTATAACTGTCTGAAACACTCTGTTAGAGCTTTAAGTCCCACCTCTGATGAGCATAGTGTGCTGTGATTGGTCAGCTTGCCCTACACATTCGGCCGCTCTCTTGCATTCTGCAGACAGATCCTTGCAAGTAAGTGGCCAATAAGGGTTGTCTGATGAGGTGACCTCACCATGTCACAGAAGTAATGGCTGGAATCCCAACTTGGCTTTGGCCGTACTTTGAACTTTGGGCCGTAAGACTTTGCAGACCATTTACATGCGGATAACACACTAAAGGAGAAGGAAAACCCGGGAAGGCTGTCAGGGTCGGCGTCTGTCCATCCCTGCCTTTCGTGCAACTTCCCCGCTTGCCCATCCTGTTCCCCCTCTGCCTTGTAGCCCCTTAGTCCCTAGTGTGTTTGCCTGTTCCCTAATGGACATTTTCCCACTCCTGTTGTTGTTGTGGGTTCCAGGCTGTCCAGACGGCAGCCTGAATTCATTTGCCTTTTTTTGGTCTAACATATATTTTATCGTCTCTTGCTTTACGTGTATTTTCCAGTTACAGTTCCTTGCGTTTGCTCCCTGGTTTAATTCTGCTCTTGTATTTCTGTTCCTAGTGTTGTGAGACTCTGAGTTTAATGTTCTATACTAGCTTCCTGTGTTTGTTAATTCTAATGTATTCCGCTTGTTTCTTGCCCTGTGCCTTGCAGATTGGCTAATTAAGTTGTGGTTTTCACCTGTCCAGCATTATGTCCTGTGAGTGACGCATTTAAGTGCCGATGTCTGTTCTGTTCCTTGCTGGTTCTTTGTGGCTGTTTCCCGGTGTTGCTATGTGTTTGAGTCACGATACCCTCCCCAGTTCGCGTTTGTAGTCTCCCTGTCTTTGCTCCTTGCCTTTCACCCCAGGCTCTCTCTTCATGTTCACCCATGTGCTCTGTTTCTTTAATAAACCCCCTTCCTGTCTTGGAACCATTCTGTGGATGGTCATCTTTTCTCCGCTTCTGCCCAGCCCCCCCGTAACAAAAGCATTATAGGGCCCCTTTAAGAGAACATTAAAAACTCGCTGCTCAAAAAGATAGATGAATAAAACAAAACAAAAATGTCCCAATGCAGGTTTCCCTGATTCTCAACCGACCCCAGGCAGTCATTCAACCACACTGCCCTCCCCTGGGTAGCTACGTCTGGAACAAGTTACCCCACATGAGCGACTCACCCAGAACACAGAGGGCTTCCTCCCAGCATGCACCAGCACAGATCCTGACAGGATGAGCTGCAGGACAAAAGCACATTGACTTCTAATGAAGTCAGACTGATACAGGTAGAGTCTATTACTATTTCAGGTAAAGGTCCGTATTTATGCATTTAAGGGAAACTACTACAATATATGACACTGCATATTCTAGTATTGTATTGAGGTGCTTTCATAAGCTATTATCGAGTTTTACCGTAAGTCAGCATATTAGTATTTAATGAGTGCAAGTGTCCTTTGGCGAAATTTATTTTTTAAAAACCTGGTGACTAAACATTTTACATGGACTCAAAGTGATTTTCCTGGGTGAGTCACTATTAACCTATCTACCCCCTTCCTGGCCCCTTAGATAATCCCGTGGCCCGTAAACACTCGTTTGACGTACCTGTCCAACAACAACGCACAGAACTTTCACATCCCCCGTGAAGTGGATCTCCTGCTGGAGCAGCGTTACACTCAGGCACAGGGTTAGCACTGCAATAATGATCTGGATGGCCTGAGGACAAGTGATTTTAAAAAGAAAAAAAAATAATATTATATGCAATATTATGGTACAGTGATAGCCAAAATGAAGGGACGAATATGTAGGAATTTTTAGAAATTTCTAAAAATATTCAGGACATTAATCTGACAGCCGTGGCTGACTTCGTAGTCTTCAAATCTGAGGCGCTGCTGCCACCTGCTGTCCATAAATACACATTGCGTCCACAGTAGAATACAGTATTTACCGAAGAAAGACGATAATGACTTTCAAATGTCTGCGATGATAACGATTATATTAAAACGCAATGAAACAAAAGCAATAATAATAATGCCGGTTTTGATAATTATATTAATTATAAAATGGGGAAAACATCTATCCATCCATCCATTTTCCAACCCGCTTATCCTACTGGGTCGCGGGGTGTCCGGAGCCTATCCCGGAAGCAATGGGCAAAAGGCAACCCTGGACGGGGGGCCAGCCCACCGCAGATGGGGAAAACAGCAAACTGTAAAATTCCTAATTTCAGATAGGTACTCCCTTTATCATGCACCACACGTGAAATTGCTGACATCCTACCCCAAGAGTTTTGGGTTCCGCCCTCTGGAAAGCTTCCACCTGCCCCTTGCTGAGGGACGGGCCCAGAGGTGTCGCTTCTTCGGAGTCGATGCCCATGTCTTTCTTGCGGGTGTCGCAACTGTATTTATAAATAACTAATAGAGAAAAGCTGAGTAGTTTACGATGAGATGAATGGCAATAAGAGAAGCAGAAGCGTAGAGGTAGAAAGGTTTGTTGCTATGACATAAAGTACTGAAATCAAAAGGAATGCGGAATTGACAGTGACAGAATCAAAATAAATTAAAAAATGCGAAAAAGACAAAAGAGATCTTACAAAGACCAAGGTAATACATTTGCTGTTGAGAAGATTTGAAAACCGTCATATGTAATGATTACGCAACTTCAGCAAAAAAAGGATGTCCTTTAATTGTCTTGAATCAGCAGAAATATTAAAGAAACTCTTTTTGAAACCTCAGACATACAATAAGGCATCTGAAAGGCGTACGTTCATGAACGTGCCTGCTAAGCGAAACGGTGTTTTAATTCAGCGTCGCTAACAATGTCCCAAAAACCTCAAATTCCACCCCCCAACCCCCCCCCCCCCCAAAAAAAAACCGCTGTATGGCGTCTGCATCTCGGCACATTTCTGAAGCGCGTTCTGCGGCACCACACACCTCCTCGTATGGATCCCATACGATAGCTAATGCTGGACACATGTATAATAGGCTATATGAAAGCAGATGTGCATCGGACGGACTTTACCGGTATAACGCCGCAGTACGGTGCAAAACTTCATGCGTAAGTAAAGCATTGGCACCACGGTAAAAAGGTGAAGCTTTAACATGCAGTGTACGTCACATAATACAAAGGCTATTGCGATACAGTCTTCTCTTACCTTTCTCCGATTGCACTATATAGGGAATCAGGTGCTTTTCTCATTTAAAACGGGGGACGGAGATAAGGCCAGTCCGCTAAGCGCACCGTAATGTCGCTGCAGCTTTTAATTAAATATATAAATGGGCAGTCTGTGAGTGGCGCAGTGCGAGGGTGGGGTGCGATGATACCGCAGCGCTGCAGCATCTCCATCCGGCAGTGCTGAGCTAATGGCTTCGAGAAAGTCTCCGTCACTCTCGGAGCCCCTTACCTTTCCGGACAATCACCCACGCCTGATGCTGCCGGTGCGTTTTGTCCGTCCGTCCGAGCGCGACGCCCAAAATAGTTTTTTTTTAAAAACCTGCCTGGTCATGCGCGGTGTCTCAAATCAACTGCACTGAAGAGTTTAAGGGCTGCATTGATACCGGGTGGTGGCGCTGTGGGTTCGATTATTGTTCTGTCTGACTGGAGTTCGTTTCTAACTTTTTAATGCCATCTAACTGACCGGTAGTCAATTAGATACAATAGATAGGCATTAGATGCGGTATTCAATTAGATACATAAGTACTACATGGAATCAAAGCAAAATCTAAACATTTGCAAGAAGAAGGGATTCATGAAGACCCATTATTTCGCCCATTCTTTATAAGAACACTGCCGCCCCTTCCCTCTTCTTCCAGGCTACAAGTTGTAGGGATGATGTCGACCCAACAGCTATGCGTTGTTTCCTGTATCTCTCAGGTGACAGCTATCCTGTGGTTAAAACTAATACGCAGAATTATTCCATATTCCTAAGTATCGGGTAAATGCAATTAACTCGCAAGTAACATTCTAGGCAGGAGATTTCTTTAAGGAATTTTAATTAATAAGCATTGATTTTAATTGCCCTGCACTGGATAAGCAACTGCAGTCATTCACTTTGTTGTTACAGAATCAGTGCAAGAATCATGCCACAATATATTTTTAATCAGTAAGCTCAAAAGGAAAGAACCAGATATATTGCACAAAAAGCTTTCATTTCCATAATGAAGACTAAGGCAGTACATCTCCCAACCCTGTAGCTCCCCAAATGATTATGATAATTATTCTGAGGCATTATACAAAATAACACACTGCGCTTCAGAGGAAACCCAGAAATATGCAACTATCAGAAGAGAAGGAGCATAAGACAGTAAAAGGGATGTATGCGTTATTTCAGTGAGAGACAGTACAGTATCACACCAGGTGAAGGCAGAAGCAAATTCTGTGTAATTTAACGGATTCGCCACCAGAGGGACTCATGCGCACGTTTCCCCGGTTTAGTTGAGGCGAGGTGATTCAGGCATCGTAGGCTGGCGGTGGGCAGCTCGGCAGGTCGCTCAGCAGGGGCGCAGCGTCGTTGAATCCGGAGAACACCAGCTTAGCAGCGGTGGGCACTGTCACGTCGCTCTGGAAACGAAACATGAGGGGAAGTGGAGAATGAGTGACCGACTTAAGACAGCCATCTCCCTAATCTCTTTAAGCCCCACAGTAAGAGCATGTACATATGACCTCATGCGTGCCAACTCAGGTGGGGATCCACGAGAATCTCTGACCCATTCCATTCTGAGCCTGCAGGAATAAGTGAGAGCCGCCCCTCCCTCCAAAATGTCAACCCCACCGGAGGACCTGCCTGCATGGTGCCAGAGGAGAGCCGTATGGCCTTGTGGGCGAGGACAGAGGCGGAGACGGCCACGCAGAACTCGAGGACAGCCAGAACCAGGAGCGTTCCCAGAATGGCATACTTCACGTTCTGTGTGACATGGGGGGGTTGGGGGGGGGGGTTAGATTGCTATTCCAGCTGATGCAGGTGGTAGCATTAGCACGTGTGGTAGCATTAGCATCAGCTACTTTCCCACCTGTGTCCAGCTGACATAGTTACATTAATGATAAATTTGCTTACACCTTAACCATATTTTGCCCAAATTAAATGACGGATAAATGACTTTGGAGCATAAAAGAAAATGAATCTAAATTTAGTTTCTAGGAAAATTATCCAGATACATATACAGCTCAATAACACTGGTCAACAAAGATTTTGTCGTAGAGCAACTGTGGTGTGTTTTTTATGTACAATTTTATGCCGATTTCAGAGACACACTCAGCCATTGTTTTTCAGTGAGATTTTTTGGTTATACTGATAGTATATAATTCCTTATTAATCATGGATCTTCCTGCAAAATCATTCCTGCAAAAACCACCAGGATACCTCCTGTCCCAAATTCTATCCACATACATGGCTGGTTTTAATAATAGCAGTCAGAGAGGCCCTTACCTGGAAACGCCATCTCATGCTCTGGTAGTCCCAATACAGGCTCGAATAACCATCTGAGCTGTAATCCAATTCGGACCCGTATCTGTCCCACGTGACTGTTATGCCCAGGGCTAAGCAGGTGACAACGATACCGGTCACAGCCATCAGGGCACAGATGATGTTCATTGCCAGGGTCCCTTTCAGCTGAAGACAAAAAGTTATCTTCAGTTACGACATTCACTCAAAAAACTAAGATATCCATCTATCCATCCATCCATCCATCTTCAAACTGCTTTTCCTGGTCAGGGTCACTGGGAGGGTGGATCCTATGCCATGTATCACCAACAAAAACCTGGGATATGCCCTGGATGGGATGTTGCTCCATCGCTGGATGTACAGATGTTAGTTACCCCAACTGCATGCCTGTGAACTGGGGGCTGGGACAAACATGCAGGAGACCCCCATGGGGATTAGGGTGGGATTCAAACCTATTGGAGGTGATAGGAAACAGCATAGAACCCACTGAATCAGCACCGTGCTGAATCGCTCACCCCTTGGAAGGAAAATAGGGTAAATCCAGAACACGCACATGCACAAACCTGACATGCAAGAAGACATGAGTAATTAATCAATTAGAGCTCACCAAACAGGGACAGTTTCCTTTATGCGCCCCCACAGAGACACAGAGGGCTCCCGATATGATGTACTGTGTGGGAAAAGAACGATGGCATGTGAGGAGAGACAGGAGACCCCAGGGAGACCATACAGCAGGGTTATCAGATCATGATCCTCAAGGGCCGAGCGCTGCTGTTTCTCCAGCTTTCCTTTACCTGAGAGCCAGTTGCGAAGCTTCTGGCCAATTAGAGCCAGAAATTATTACACTAACTACCTGGGAGACTTGAAAACAAGGCCTGGATTTGGAATCGAGGGCAAGATCTGAATAGGGGGGCCATTCCGCCTCATCATACACACTGACGTCTCATGTCAGATCACATGACTGCATTGCCGTAGCCTATTGTGATACAGGGCAGTGCAGATCAAAAAATCCGTTATGCAAATATCTCAGAAATGAGACATCTTGTTCTCAAGATCTTATTTAAATCTGAAAAATGGCAACTAAGAGCCAAGAGATCTGTTTTTCTACAATGTCTACCACAAGTTGGTGCTGTATCGATGAATTAAGCAAGATGTTCATTTAAGGACAATAAAACTCACTAGGCAAAGCTGAAATATCTCATGCAGTAAATCTATTTACCACTGCTCCTGTCCACATGGGGGCCAAGAAGAGAGGTGTTCCACCGAAAAGGAGGGTGATGCCCAAGACTGCCGTCAACAGGCCGCTCATGATTTGTATAACCTGAAAGAGACGGGTGCTCATATGGCAGGAATTGGCAGATTCAAAGAATCAAGACTCACATTTTCTGAGAAAATACTATGTATGAATATCAAAATGACAAATATCATTGTCAAATAAATAAGTTTGTGTACACCTGTGGCCTGTACTACAAAGCGGGGTTACTGGCTTATCGGGGTAGCTTGTAGGATTTAAGGTAGTCTGGGAAAAATGTAAGAGAACGAATGTGAAGTACATTTAAACAGTGGTACCTTAAATCCGACAAGTTACCCCGATAAACCAGTAACCCCGCTTCGTACCATGTTTCCCCGAAAATAAGACATCCACTTTTATTCAAACAAAGACATCGTGTCATCTTCTAACCGTATCTTTTCATGTAAACAATCAAACAGTACATTTATTCATGAACAAAATCTATTGTGTATACATTTATTCAAATTGTGTTCATTTGTTGTATTCATGCTAGGACTTATTTTCGGGGAAACACGGTTGTACAGGCCACAGTTAGGTTTATTTACATATTTAGAGGATCGTTGCTCATCTGTTGGATCAGGAAGTTTAACTCCCGGCTAAACAACGAACTGACTTTGGCTGAGTCCCCAGGGCACGTCAGTGATCCTCACCCCAAGCGATTTCTGTTGACTAGCTGGGTATGGGTTCTCCTCCTCGGGCGATTTGGACTCCGACTGCACCAGTGCTTTATCATTATGCTCAGGTCTGGAGTCTATAGGCTGCAGGTTCGTAGGTTCCTCTCCTTTGGGAAAGACCTGAACCACGATCACATGGTCTCCAGCGGTGGTAACAGAAACAGACATGGTGCGACTTTTTAAACGGGAAAGAGAAAGAAAATACGCACTTCAGAAACGAAATCCGACAAAGAAAGCAAACAAAAAGAAAGAAGAATTCAGGGCAAAAGGGAAGCGCCGATGAAAAACAAGTCACTGGCAGCGCCGTGCTACTACTCCGTTGTGAAACACAACATTTATGGAAACATTAAAGTTTAACACTTCGTCTTTAACTCTCACTCCAACACATTATTGACGGTATAATTTTGTATAGGTCACTGTATAGCATAGGTGCAAATTTCGTATAGGTAACGAAATTTCCAGAACAACGATATTTAAAATCTCAGTCTTCTGTACATGGTGGAAAAGCAAATCTCTGTCGTCTTTGCGATTGATTTCTGAAATCTACTTCAGTATAACCTGCGACAGATTATTTCGTATTTTCTGTGGTAATTAACGTGGGCGTGCTCTGATACAATATATAGACACTATACTTTGCTTTTGGTTGTAAATCAGATATGCTTGTTTCTTGTATCTTACTTGGGATAAATACGTCTAATAAATAAATACATATTAAACTAGTTTCGCGTTTTAAATGCTCTCTCGCGTTGGAATTTCCGTTGTTGTGTAATCATATCATCTTGGTTTCTTTTTAGATAATGAACTAATTTTCTCGAATCCTCGTTTTTTGCTTTTTAAAACCTAGGACACCTAGCAACGTTGAAAACAACTTTAAAATGGTTAAAACGGCCAATTCATACCAACTCGACGTCTTCCTTTTCTAATTCTGTAGAAAGTGTTCGATATGTTAGTCCGTCTTTTCCACTCCAGGAAACGCAAGTTAATAATACAGTGCCAAGTTACCCGACCTTTTCCAGTCACAGTCTCCACCCCTTCAGTTATTGCACGCCACATTCATGTGGTATTGTGAGAAACGGGAATCTGATTTTTTCTTTATTTAGTATCTGTTCTATTTTATCATTATTTGGTTTAGGTTGTTATTGCAAAACAATGTAATCGACTAATGAAATTATCTCCGTTCGACATTTTGGGGATATTTTGACCTCAATAAAAACACGGAAATGAGCTCTACAATGCCGCTAATGTGAAAACACTTCATTACAGCGTTAACAGGGGTTGAGGTCCTTCAACATCTGCAGGAAGCTCCTGTGGATGTTTTACCAGTCCGTGGTCGCTAGCGTCCTTTTCTACGCCGTTGTGTGCGGCGGGAGCAGCACAGCGAAGAAGGACTCATCCAGGCTGGATAAGCTAATCAGGAGGGCCAGCTCTGTGGTTGGCATGAAACTGGACACTCTGGTGACAGTGGCAGATAAAAGGTCACTTAAGAAATTACTGGACATTATGGACAATGCCAGTCACCCTCTGCACACTGTCATAAACAACCAGGGGAGTTCGTTCAGCGACAGGTTGCCTCTCCTGTGGGAACAGATCTTATAAAGGATATTACTAACACATGCACTTAGAAGAATATAACTAACACATAGTGAAATATGCAGACAACTAACAGAAGGCCTCCAAGGCCACAGATAGCTCACAGAGTGGGGGAGAACAGTCGTAACACTGAAACCATCCTCTGCTACCGCGGAGGTTGACTGTCCTTGAACATCCTTAGGCCGGGAGAAGGAGAAGTGCTGACCATGATGAGATCGGGGGGGAAATACCCATACTCACACAAACTAGCACCAACTAGCTGGAATAATACCAAATGGGCTTTAAGAGGGAAGGCCGGACACGTATACTTTGAGCATCTTGACGTACATGCCGAGGATGTACGTCTGATAGTTGCTCCCTGACCAGCTGGCAGTAAATAAACACCATGTGACCTGTAACACCTCCAGCGACTCTAAGCGTGAATCTCTTCTCATTGACGGACCCGGCGGAGTTTGCTCAGGTTCAGACTCCAACACTCCCTAAGTCTAGGACCAATAGACTTAAAAACTCCTTGGTCCCACATGCCATCAAACTGTAGAACTCCTCACTTGGTGGGAAGGGGAGTGGAAACAGGAGGACAGAGGAGGAGAAGGGGAGAAACAGGAACAACTTGGACAATATCGGACCATTATTATAACTCAAACTGCAATAATGATCTGTGCAATAGCCCTGTTATTTATTTACTATTTATTTTCTGAACAATAACCCTTTATTCTGAACAATAACCCTATACCAAATATGTATATACTGCCTTTATATTATACATGTGTACTTTTTTATCTATCTATCTATCTATCCATCCATCCATCCGGCATGAACGATACCACTAGTTGTTTATTAGGTCGACGCTTTAAAACACATTTCTGGGTCACCTTTGTGTTGGGAGAACTAATTACACATAAACTTACTCAAAACTCAGTTTTCAGGGTTGCTAATTTTGGTCAGCTTGCTGGTGTGACATTTTCAACTTGAAAGCAATCACCAAGCCATATTCCCTAAAGGTCTAACAGCAGTATGCCATCTCGATCTGTATATGTAACTGACTTTGATCACTATACAAGGAGCTCACTTGTTTACTGGTGATGGGCTGACAGAACTGATTTGGATTTGTTGACTGCTTGATAAGAATATTCATTGATTGGCATAAACAATCTAAATACATTTTCGAGTCCAAAGATTCCCTCATCTTTGCCCGAGATTTCAATTCAGTTTGATTTACTTTTATGTAGTGCCTTTCAGCCATCCTAAGGGGCTATACATGAGTGTGTTGTGAAACATTCCTACATAATTTATACAGAATAATTCAAAAACAGGGGAAAGGGAAGGAAAAAACGAATGAAAGACAGAAAGCCAGATGACAACGGAGGAGAGGAACCAAAAACTGCTAAGTAGGGAGAAAAAAAAACCCCTGGGGGTCCAAGGTGTCAATGGCTGCCCCCCCCCCCCCCGTCTCCACTGGCATGTTAACATTATAGGAGAAGGAGTAGACCTGTTTACTAAAAGCAGGGTGATCAAGGGCAAAGCCAAAGACCGCCAACGAGTCAGTTCATGCCAGCCTGCAATGGGCGTCAGATTGACGGCTGCACCCACGATATTAGTTCCTAAATCGCATTCTTGTCACCCACCTATATAGCACTTTTAACAACAGTCATTGTCACAAAGCACTTCACAATTAGGGACCCTTGGAATTGAAGTTCCTGCCCCCCTTATGCTGACCAGGCCCCTTCCAGTCCAAAGTGAGCATAATGGATTTTTAAAAACTTTGATAAAATAACATACGCAGACACTATGTTTGATGTTTTGCCTTCGTAGGGCAGTATGGGCACCTTAAGCAAAGACTTTTGGCACCTATAACAGAACACACCACTAGGGGGCACTTCCCTGTGCATTTATTTTACCTTTATTTGGCAGAGATCACTGTCAAATGTATAAAAATAGACTTTTGAAATTGTATCAATAAAGCATGTTTAAAAATGACTTGCTAAAATGCTATTTTCTCCATAGCTATATACCAAAATAGATTCCGAAAGTGGCAAATTTTAATAACTTAAAATACATTAAAGATTTGGCAAGCTTTAGCATTAAAGCAATAAACATTCTGTTCATCACAAAGATAATACTTTTTAGTCTGACAAACTGACAAAATACAAAGAACGTACCAGGTAAGGAAAAGCTTGGAAAAAAAAATTTTAAATAGTAATTCAGTATCACCACAGATGTTTTTAATGAAAATGCAATCTCGCTTTAGAAAGAGAAAATTTAGCTAAAAAGGCTCTTTTCCTCCAGGTCTAAATGATGAGAGCAGATGCTTGTTTAAGCATGTAGAGGAGTCTCTCCCTGAAGCCAGCTCACTCTACCTCAGCTTCCTTCCAGTCTCGGCAATGGCTCAGTTCCTGCAGACACCTCACCGGTCACAAGTCCGGTTCTCTGCACGAGGCCCCATCATTCGTAGGGGGTGTTGGGAAGGTGTCCGTTGGAGCTCCGCAATGCTCCATTGCTCACTGCCAGGGACTTGTCCTGCGGCTGCCCATTCTGTTGGCACAGGACGGAGGGAGGCGGGTCGCCGCTGAGTGGTGCCCGCTCCTGGTTGGCACTGCCGGGCTCTACACTAGGACAGATCTGCAGGCCGCGGGCGCGAGGCCGCAGCGCATAGAGAGCCGTCAGGAGAAGCGCGCACAGCGTCAGAGAGAGCAGCACGGAAACGGTCACCAGCTCGCGGTAGTAGGTCTTCTCATTGGCCAAAGGCAGTTGACCGACATTGGGGGCGGAGTCACCTTCGACCAGCTGGGGCCGCTTGAACGTGGTCGGGTTCTGGTTTTTCCGCTGGACCTCCCGCTCATCCCCGCCCTCTGTGGATCCAGCCCCTACGTGAACGGCAGTGCCGCCCACAGGCCCGCTCGTCAGCGCCCCCCCTTTGGTTGTCGGCGTCGCCCCTGTGGGCCGTCCAAGCGGAGGTCTGCGCGACGTTGCCGTGAGGGGCAGGCCTTGCGAGTGGGGGGGGTTAAACCCGCGTGGCGTCGGGCTGGATTTCAGCTTCACCGAGTACACAGCGAGGGTCTGCCGGTGGCCGTTCTCTTCCGAGTAGCAGGTATAGATGCCCACTGCGTCCGGCGTAGCCAGGAACTGCAGGCCGCCGCCCGGCAGCCACAGGTAGTCGTCATCGGAGCGGCCTGACGGCAAGTACCAGTTCAGGGTGGACAACTGGGACGCCCCCCGGCACAGGAGGGTCACCACCCTATTCAGAGACGCAAGGACCTGCTGCTCTGCTGGAGAGTGGGAGATGGAGGTCTCAACCACCAAACCCAAACAGGAAGTCACGTACAAACAAATGCAGCCAACTGCTTAACACCACTCCAGTCTACTTAACAATGTAGACTCTGGCCCGGATATCTTAACAATAAACCAATAAAATCACCAAGAGCTATATATAATTAAGGCGTGCCACACCTGCGGTGGATTTGTTTAGACCAGATCTGGATGTAGGCCCGGTGCACACGCCCATGACATTTCCCTCGTCCACGTCTTGTCGTCTTTGTGGGGGGAGAAAAGGGATTGGGGGTGGGGGGGGAGATTAGAGCTCAGCGTTTCTGTGTGTGTGTGTGTGTGTGTGTGTGTGTGTGTGTGTGTGTGTGTATTTGCACAATCGTCCAACTTTAGTTGTAGACTTCTAAAAGACAATAGTTATATCTGAATTCAGTTATTCAGCCAGTATGCCACCTAGTGGTGCACAGAGGCTTACGCAGTCAGTGGTACTCACAGGTCGTCTCGGTCGGGCGACACCGCGACGCACCCCATCTGGGAGCCGTCCCAGCCGCAGAAGGGGTCGCGAGCCAAGACACACTCGGCACAGCTCGAGTAGAAGGAGCAGTTTGACACGGGCACCTGTGCCACACCCTCTGAAGAGCCCACAAAAACCACACCCTGGGGAGGAAATGAGGGGAGGGGCGTTACCTAGGGCCACACAAAAAGAGCTTTTCCCTCCATATTTAATACCGCCGGGTGGGGCTGCATTATTGTGTGGGAACTAGATTAACATGTCACTTGACAGCATGTCATGGCGTTGCACTTTACCGCCATCTGCTGGACGCAAGAGAAAATGCTTGGTAGAATTATCCGTATTATGAAATACAGTGCAGTTCCTGTTAGATACAGCTGGGTGAAGAGCGATTAAGCAAACGCCACCCACCAAAAGTAAGTGGAGGGAAGGATAATAAGCAGAGCCCAGTACCTTCGTGTCTGAGAGGAGGATATTCTTCACAGACTGTGGGTTCTTAAACACCTGGATCTCTTCTATGATTCGAGGGCCTTTTTCCAATAGCACTGTTTTGTGAAGAAAGCCAGATTCTGAGGGCAGAAACGGCAAAATAATGGTTAAAACTTTTCATATTGAAGAGCAGTCCCTACACTGTTAACGGACAGTCATACACAAGGCTGTTTAAAACAACTCTAAATCTGCTTTTGCGAGCATATGTGGTTAAGGACAGTAGCTTTTAAAAGCACACTAGGATCAGCACAGTCAACACACGGAACAGCAGGTGAACCTTGACACGCCCTGGTCATGTTTGGTTAGCCTGTTGGACGATCACAAATATGACTAATCATTTAGGACCCATTAGAATCTTGACCCCTGTCCTGGTTTCTTTTGTTAGCAGTTGCTCACACAAACATCCCTTATAATTCATCCTCATTGGACCAAAAGTCAGCTTTTAAGGTTTCTTTTTGCCTTTCCAGGCTAAGCTTAATTCTTCTAAGCCGTCCATACCGGTGAGCAGGAAGAGTACGTCGTACAGTTTGCCGCTGGCCGCTGGCACCCTCTGGGCCGCGATGTTGGTGTAGCGGTGGTCAGGGGACACCATGGTCAATCCGTGCCTGGCGGGGGGTATGGCCTGGTCTGCCAGGAAGTTGTCCTTCACAAACCTCAGGGTTGTATCACTGGCGTTGTGAAGCCCACACTGTTGGGAAGGGGGAAGCTCAAGTTTTGTGCGCTAGTCTGATGAATCAATGCGGCGAGAGGGATTCTGCTATTTCACGTTGAGTGAAAGGCATGAGTAATCGATTACTGAATCGCTGCTCAGAGCAACGGGAAGGTTATTCAGGGTTAAACTCGAGTGTCATGATCGCTGGAGCCGCACACCCCAGGCCACTACCTGTCCGGGACTGGCCATTTTGTCTTGGACCTTGGAGCCCCAGCGCAGGGTGTCCCTGTTCAGCACCTTGTAGTTCCCCGCAAACACAGTCTTTATGTCTCTCAGCTGGAACGTGCAGACCGCTGACTGTCCCGTAGACCTGTGTTTTCACATGCAAAACCAAGTGGTGGCAAAGTCAGCCATGTCATGTTTTCTGCTGCATGTTTGAGAGCATAAAGTTTAACACCAACGCAATAAATAAAGTCTACATATGTGCTAAGCATGTATCCCAAAGACAGAGGGGGGGGGGCGAGGGAGAACATATTCTTACCACTGTGAGCCGAAGATGCCATAAAAGAGCATTTCATCTTCTGAGGCGCCCTCTGGTGGTGGGAGGCTGACTATGTCCAAAATCACATTGTAAGGCAGCTGGTTCCTGTTCTTGCAGAGCAGCTGTGCCTTGGCAAAGGTGGTCCAGCGCCTCTGCAGGGTGCGCTGGCCTCCGATGTCACTCTGCAGATGAGAAACAGCCTTAGTGGTTTAGTTCTGGGGGGGTGGGACTGGGGCTCATTTGAGTGACCTACCCCTCATATAACTGCCCACCAAAAAAAAAAACAAAAAAGAAAAAACAAATGAGGATGAAATGAAGTAACCCTAAACCAGCATTTCTAGATTCTGACCCAACAAAAATGCAGTGTTGAGGAAGTCTTACACCGCCTAGGAAAAGAATCTGAAACCGTTTCACATTAATTTGTTCCATTAATTAATGACTCTTTAACGCACGCAGTATCTGTTCTCTCCAGTCTCTTGACTGTGTCACATGGGCTTCCTACCTTCAAATGGCCTGAATATGGCACTAGACTGATTCCACACTGTAACCATGGCAGCAACCTCACGCTGTCACCAATAGGTGCAGTCTGGTAGATGAGACATTCTGCTCTCTGCAGTTCCGCTTTTTCTGCTTGCCATTAAGGGCAGTAAGTTTCAAAACCACTGAATGACAGAGACGACACCAAGAGCGACGTTCAATCGGCGCATCTTTCTGTGGTCGCTACGGCATTTCGTCAACATTTATAGCGCCCTGCGTCTCGCCCGCGCTGTGCCGTTTAAATAGCCTCTTTCAGACGTCTACAGCCTGTCCCCTTCTGGGCCTGTTGAGACAACTCTGCCCGAGCGTTCACCGTTATTTTTTAAGCAACCTAAACTCAGCATCGCAACTGGGACCTTTTTTGATCGACTACAGATGTTTAAAGGAACAGGAGACAGAAGGATGTGGTTGGGGATGTTGGTGTGAGCATCTGAGCGATACCACCAAGTAAATATTATCAGAGGCCATCAGCCTGGGCAGGCGGACCGCTGGGAGAGAGGTGTGAATCAATGAAATGAAATGCAATGAATTGAAATGAAATGACATGAAATTCAAAGCAGGGCGCTGGCTGATGATGTCAGGGCGCTGGCTGATGATGTCAGAGGGCTTACCGTGCAGACCTGGGCGACGCGGGACACCACTATTTTATCAAGGAATTCATACTCCCGGCCCACCTCGCTAAAAAATACGTAGACTTTGTCCTCGCTGGGGATGAACTCCGAGCTGACGAAGGTGGGTTCTGACAAGAGAAGGTAGGTAGAAACCTTAATTTCTGCCGATCAGTCAAGACTCTCGATCTGCCATAAGCCCCATCGAGATTTCAGTGAGCGTTTACTAGCGGCCCCCACAGCAGCAGCACGGTCCAGTCCACTGCTCACCATCCAGCCAGCCCATGGTGTCGTCCAGCTTCAGGTCGGCATGGTCACCCTGGCTCAGGTAGCGGGAGATAACTGGGCGGTTTCCTCTGTAGTCAGACACCGTTCCAGTGTACAGCTCCCCAGCTGGAAAGAGCAACAACGGGCAGAACCAACACTTGTCAGCAGGGGGCGAGCACATAACCATGTAGGGTAAAGGGGGAAGATTTTCATCTCCGTAAGAGGAAGCGGACGCCCTAATGTAAACATCCGACTGGATTTTCAGACTTCAAAATGTCACACATCCAACAGTCTACAGCTGTACAGGCGTTTTAAGAGCCAAAGAAACATCAACTCCATTTTCAGGATACTCAGGTACAGGAGACAGCATTAAAGACTCAAAACTACCAGCACCAATGTCAGAACCCTGCTCAGTACCCATGATACCCCTGCTCAGCCGGTTCACCTCACCAACAGCAATGGCCGTGTTCTTCTGATAGGGGTCGTAAGGACAGCGTCCCCGGCCATCGTGGGACTTGCCGTTGAGCTCGGAAGTTTGGTCGATCTTCCCCAAATCCTGGAAGAGAGGGAGCAGAGAGACCGATGGAGATCAGGCGGTTGGCAGGTCACACCGGCAGGGGCAATGGGCAGAGGGAGAGCAGGCCGTACTATGTAGGTGCAGAGGGGGCTGAAGGCGTGCGTCCCACAGGCGTACACGTGAGTGTCGTTCAGGAAATTCAGGACTCTGATGAAGTTGTGACAGTCCGCCTGGAAAGGAAGCAGTAACTAAGCAAAATCACGATGACCGGTATCTGTGCGCAAGACTGTGGCAGACCATGACTAGGCAAGGGTCCCCAGAAGACATGGCTTACGTTCATTCTTAAATCAAACACAGGTAAGGAAGCGTGAAGAACCGAGGACATGGATGCCTCTTCAGCCTCGATGTCACACTGTCCCACACCTTGATTTTTACCTTGTTTTTGCCCTTCATAGAACAGTCGTCAAGTTGCTTGGAAGATGGTGACCAGTCAAGCTGTGAGGAAAGATGGAGGGAGACGTATGAAAGCATCTGGTGATCTAACTGCATGCTCAAATCAACCTTCTGAAAGCCTGTGACAGAAGGTCTTATGGACCACTGGAGTACACAGGAGTGAACAGAGTTTGACAACAGGAGAGCGGGAGCACAGATGAGAACAACATACAGCGACACCTGAAAGTTCATCTGGTAGGACTGGCTCTAAATGGGTTTGCAACACCACCATCTACACCATCTCCTGGGTCTTTATGAAACATTCCTGAGGTCCCTAAATTTCTGTTCATTTCGGATTAAACCTGAACTCCATCCAACAATTTGGGGAAGCAAAAAAATACCTTAATACTTTAAGGGTATCATTTTCAGCCAAAATCTTAGAGTGTAATAGTCTAAAATCCTTAAGGAACAAATCTCAGCAGGCTTTGGGCAGTAAGCCCTCAGGGATGCCTTAAGGCTTATGATGACCAAAATACAACAGCCACAGGAAACACACCTTACTCTTCATCTCCATGACACCCATCCGGCTGACGTCCAATGACAGCACGGAATCCCGTGCGCCGACCAATAGCGTCTTGTTGTCGCCGCTGAGTGACAGCACCGTGGTGTTCTGGACGTCGGGGCTGCTGAACACTGTGATGGAGCGACCCGGGCTGCCTGTAAGGAAGGTGTGTGCAGAGACAGAAGGTTAAAAGTTACACCCACACTGCGGGCCTTTGACACCAGCTGCAGCTTGAGCAGACTGTTGAGAATGACCATTATGTCCCTGGGGGATGAGATGCATCACTACTACCACCAGAGGGCACCCTTAACCATAAAGATTCAAAGTACCTTGCAGGTGCTGAAAAAAAGTGTATAGAAAGTTGTACAGAACCACCTCATGCTTTATTCATGAATCTAGTTGTATCACTGCAACAAATACACAAAAAAATGAATAAACAGCATGACACTGTATATCAGATTGCCACCTCCCTCCTTGCCAAGCTAAAGCTGATGACGGCTAAAGCTGTTCCCACGACGAGCTCAACGTTACAAAAATATTCAGAGGCCTCTCATCAGACACCGCGCGCCGCCGTTAGATCTGACCCCTCTTGAATGAGAAGCGATGCATTATGGGAAGCTGGTCTGGCAACGTGCGAACAAGAGAGCGCCTCACCACGGAAGCCATCAAACGTCAAACAGCCGGCTGTAAAACCCTGTTCCCGCTATCTTTGGCTCCAGCTACTGCTAGAAAGCCGGACCTCCGCATGCTGTTCTCAGAGATATAGCTTCCGGTTCTAGCCGCACGGCCCATAAAACATGCATGCGGACCCCACACTGAAAGCCCGGCAACGCATGCAACTTACAGAGCGAGAGCGCAGGGCATCTGCAAGGCCTGCGCTCAAAGGGGGATCCAATCTCACGTTCTAGGCTAGAGAGATCTACTTACTTTGCTGTGCACAAAAAACGACATGAATATATTAGTTACCACAATCAATTTTCACAGTTATCACAATCAATCCGCTCCCCAAAGAGATGATGTCCATCTCACGGCTGCAGACTCTTCTGCAGACCATGACATGACCACTGGCGAGACACGTCAACCAAGACACCAACCTGCCCACGTACACTAGACACCTGCCCATAACTGCTTACTGCAGATGGGATCTGAGATGTTAAAACAGGGCTGTATATGATATGTTCTGGATTGGCCAGTTAGCCTGTTCCCTTAACACGTCGTCCCAACAGGTGCGTCAAAGGTGGCGACCTCTTCGCGATTAGCGGCTAAACGGCTTTGGAAGCACATGGATAAACCTATGGAGGTTCAGCTTCAGCCTAAGGACACGAGAGACAACAGGTGAGTGCATGGTGATGGCAGGGGACGCAGCGGCCGTGAACGTCACCACCGCGGTAAGCGGAAAAGCAGCTTTAAGATCCCCAATCTCTCCTACTGCTGACCAATGACCCTGGAGGCCTTGGATCAAGAGGGTCCGGCTGCAGACCTGTCAGTAAATCTCGGGTGTTTCTCAATAAGTGAACTTCACTGCACCCGTGTTACATCATCTTCCGTTGCCAAAGACCAGTGCCAATACTAAAAACAGAAGTGCAGAGGATGGTAAAAATCCCTAAATGTCGTTGTTGCTCTGCCCCAAATACAAAGGATACAACGACTGCATCCTCGCCAAAAGAGACCAATCCCATGATCCATAGCGCCTTAACCTTATACTTGGGAGGCAAGTTAACAAGACCGGTTTTGCCAAGATCCTAAGTATAACCTTTGCTTCCTTGGTGCCAAGAGTCGCCCCTCAACTGTGGGTTAGATAATGACGTAAATGGCGTACAGGGAAGATAAGGAGACAACCTGTGGTGAAATATGCTTTAATTAGTATGACATCAGCTGTAGCTGACGGCAAAGTGACAAATTGGGGATTCAATTTTACAATTAGCAATAGATTCTGTCCCAGGGATAAAACGGTTACTAAGTTAATGGTTAAACCATGATAAAATTCCTCACAGTTGATATCATTGTTTCAAATTATCTATGATCAAAACCATGGTTGCACTTTAAAATATTTCATGTAAAATCGGGTAGCATTATCCAGAAAGTACACATACACAGATTATCACTATATATCACAATTTCACTATAATTTCATTTTATGTTGAAAATCATGATTACAGACCGTTGCTAACTTCAGTCATTTCTGGCACATTTTAACAAGATAATACCGATATTGGTAATAACTGCGGTCATTTTAAATCATTTGAAACACAAGGGTTTATGTTTAAAGCTTGTGTCAGTGCAGCCTTTACAGCGTTAAAGTAAGCAAAACACTAAAGAGGAAATCCGCAAGTTTATTTGGACATGCACATGAAATCCCCCGAGGAATAATTTCTGATTATGTGGGCTTTCCATTTATTACACCTCACCCTTCACTGCATTCTATTAACAGTTCTCTCTGAACTTACCTATGCATATCTCCATTGTAAAGGGGTCATTAACTGGTGAAAACGTTTCTAGGCATCATAGATCGTAAATACTTTACAACAATCTCCACAGAAGGTAATTAATGAAGTCCTTCACTTGCTGAAACCATTTTACAACGCAACAGACATTGAGTATAAAAATACATAATGTTAGCGGGGAGAAAATGGTTTTACATCGTAGGCAGTGGTATTTAAATCCATGGTCTTAGGAAAAACTTTTACATCAAAATACAAAGCCCATAACTGCACTTCCTTGTCCTCAGATGAGGCTTACTGACAGGTGTTTACTGACAGGTGAAGTCTGCAGCCTGACTCTTCGCCCTTCAACAGAAATTCAGTTGTATGGACTCAGGTCAAATATGCCCTTTTAGACACGCACGGGAGTGCTTAATTTTGTTGGCAAAATAAATATTTCACTCACGGCACAGCGACTGTTCCTGACTGAGAATACAGAGACTGAATATTAGAGAATGTGGAAAAGTTGTATGGGAACAGGTTGAATGAGGGGACTGAAAATTAGATAAAACAGTAGAGTCATCACCTGTCCCTGTAGTTAAGGGGGGGCATACAATTTGCTGAGATGATCTACTATTGATGGGTGGATAGATATTAGGGATATCACTATTATGTCAAACATTGAATATACCGATTAATCTGACGATTCATCAAGTATTTCTTTATATATTGATATACACTCACCTAAAGGATTATTAGGAACACCTGTTCAATTTCTCATTAATGCAATTATCTAATCAACCCATCACATGGCGGTTGCTTCAATGCATTTAGGGGTGAACGCCAATCTCCTGAACTCCAAACTGAATGTCAGAATGGGAAAGAAAGGTGATTTAAGCAATTTTGAGCGTGGCGTGGTTGTTGGTGCCAGACGGGCCGGTCTGAGTATTTCACAATCTGCTCAGTTACTGGGATTTTCACGCACAACCATT
>JABFEA020000050.1:4231259-4243407 GCA_019775915.2 Cyphomyrus plagiostoma | reverse complement strand
CCGGAGCCTATATTAGCCAAATAAAGTGTGCTAAATACTTCAACTTTTCAACTAATTAAACTGAGCTGGTGGTGAAATTTAATGAATACATGCAATGTGCAATGGATGGGGTGTTAAAGGGACTGAAGTGGTGTTAAGTGGTGTTAAGTGGTCTAAGTCACCCAGGAAGATATCGGTGACTTTCTGGAGAATATGTTCATGTTAGTTTTTATTGTTACTCGTAATTTGCATAATGCTGTCATGTTACATTGTGCTCTTTTTTTTTTTTGTTCTGAGCAAATACACCATAAATACGTGCATTACTACACATTTATAGGAGAAGCGGTCGTATTTATCGGGGAGAGATTTTTTAAAAACAAGCGGAAGCACATTGGGCAGAGGACGAAGACAGCTTTTTGCAAAACACAGCGCGCGTATTGATAAACAAAAGCCACATAAATGATAAACTTTCCATCCCATGGCTGTGTTTACAGACCACAACAGAGATCAAAAGCACGAGAAATATATAAACTAAATATAACACCAGGGTTAGTTTATACGGAGCCCGTGGGGGTGCAGTCTTGCCACGGTCTCCCCAAGTGATCCACAGGTTCAACAAAACTGACTATGGGAAACAAACCATTCTATAGTCACTCCGGAACATATGAAATACACCACCCCCCTGCATGACGCCACAAAGCCGAGTATACTGCCCTGGAATGGAACAGCGTGCCCTCCAACACAGGATCTGCCAAAGACTAAAAAATAATCTTCATTTATGCAAGCAACAGACAAACGGCAAATTTCTATCAGCAGGACATTGGACGAGATTAACAGGCCACAACACCCAATGGCTGTGAAATCTTCCCCCACAAAAACTACTGGCCGGTTTAAATAAGATTACAAGTCTGAAATTGGTCATATGATGAGCTCTTGTGACTGAGCGCTGTCACCGAACAGACTAAACGAAGTCCGTTTCAGAGGGAGAGGAAACACATGCGCGCACACACACACACATTCTCACAAAAGCTGCACTGTGCTCTCCTGAAAGAAAATGCTGAAATTAAAAAGTATTCACAAACAAAATGAGTTCAGTTAAAGTTCATGGCCAACTAATCTTCGTCTCTGTGACCAACTAATGAGAGTTTAAATAAAAATGAAAAGAGCAATATAACATAACCAATAAAAGCAAGTCATGCTTCATTAGACGGATGATGTTGCACAAGAAACAAAACATCAGACACACGCTTGAATAAAGCAACACTTCAAGGTTGAGGAGCTCAGGGCCACATGGTCGCTCACCCAAAGGGAAGGATATCCGAGGAACCAGCTTCGTCACAGAGACCTCTAGGTGGCTCAGGAGGACCAGGACGAAGAGTAAGGGGACGGCCATGGTGATCCCAACGGTCCAGAGCAGGAAAGCGGCGAGGCGGGCTGGTGCTCAGACCTTCTGGGTGCTTCCGTGTGATGGGGGGGGTTGGTGTGTCACGGTGATCTCTGCCAGGGTTTGAAGACACAGCGTAACCACTTCCTCTGACTGCCACCTACAGTCATCGCATCTGCTGGGGAGACAGACAACGGACGGGGAAGAAAGAACAGTCTGCAGGTCACATGACAGAACAGCGCCGGGCGGGGCTTCGGGGGCTGGGACCGTTCATAGGCTCAGTGCCACCTGTTCTCTGGGCCCGAGAACACATTCGCCAAACTGGACCCTCTGCCAACACCAGGAAAGCTGGCGATTTACAGATAATGGAAAAAGTACTACTTATGTATGTTGGCCATAACATTTTAGGTCCCCCTGATCATTAGAGCTAATGTATCTGGACCATAATACTCCACAGGGCTTCCACTTAACATACACACCGGCGCAGGGCCGAAGGACACACGGCTAAAATGACGAGCACTGGTGTTAGGCTGGGCTCATCTTAACTTAAGCTGGCTTTGTTTAAGTTTCATAAATAACATCTGTAAGCTATCTATCCATAAACCATCAGAAAACATTAACACAATATCTAGCCTGCAAACTGGTTTTTACACAAGGACAGCTAACATAACCTCTAAACCAATACCATCTCCAGTACATTTTAACACATAAACATCCTCGTGGATCATCGTTCAACAGAGAAAGAAAAATCCATGAACATAAATTTCTCTCTTTAGATACAAAAAGTGAAACACTTCACACTGCTACTTAACTTCCAGATGATTGAAATTTGCTGCAGCACCAAGAAATAAATCATTCTGCTTTCCGGAAGTTTTCGGATTTAAAAATACTGAAATTAAGGGTCAAAATTTTTCAAGTAGTAGAACAGGTGATGTGAAGATTTGTCAGGTGACTGTGATACTTGTGGCCCAAGGAATGACCAGATTTATTCTTCATGACTGAAAAAATATGGGGGTGAACGTACATTACCGAGCTTTACTACACAGGTCTAACTGACCGATTAGACTGACACTCTTTTGATAATCATGCACCGGTTAAGCTTGTGAAGTGGGGAGGAGAAGAGCTTACTGGTAAAGCTTGTTGAACTGGGGAGGGGGAGGGTTGGTTGGAGACCCTTCAGTTAGAGGACGTTAATGGCAAGGCTTGGCATTGTCATGCGTGTGCACAATCTCCCTGAAGATGCCTACAACAGCTGACACACCCCTGCAAGGCTGGAGGACTGCCTCAGGAGAAACTGAGGCAGCAGAAGATGGGGGGGGGGAACATGAACTGAACATGGGATGTGAAAAACAGAAATGATGGTAGTTACAAATTTACGTGGATTTTGCCTGAAAAGAGAAGTCACAAGGGGGCATAACTGTTAGGGCAGAAACTCCTACTAGCCTATAGAGCAGAGTAGGTCACTGGTTAACATGATGAACGCTCTCTGACTAGCCCCCTCTTCCACATGAATAAACTAAATCATAAAACAGAGTGATTAATACAGAAAACTCTGGTCCTTTTAGATGAGAATCTCCCTTCATTTCCCAAAATGCCATTTTAAGAAGTACACAGTATAGATAGAGAAGACCCAGCTCAGTTTTCCTGTAATTACTCATGATGACCCATAGCAAACAAAAAACTCCCACTAACTTTCCAGTATGGCACAGACATCAGGTTTATCACTGCATACGTGGCACTTTAAAGGGTTATAACCTTTGCTTTGCTATGAGCACAAAGGGCATTCGGCCCATCGTGCATCATACTGCCTCCTGGTATGGAAAGAATCTCAGTGTACAGTGGCGGCGCAGTGGGTTTAACCCTCCGGGCCTGGAAATCCAAAGGCTGCCGGTTCAAATCTTGCGGACAGCAGAGTGATCTCACCATTGGGGCCGTGGCTTCAACCGGCCCAGTTTGACGCTTTGTCTGGTATAAAGAAACAACATGCAAGTCACCTTGAAGGTACTTCAGGTGAGACCACCGCATGACTGAATGCCACCCGTGATCGCAAACAAACTGTGTTCTGCACGAGGTACTACATACTCCTGACAGATAAGCACTAATCTGGATCAACACATTAAGTACATTCCCGTTTACTGAAAGTAAAAGCGTTTCTCTGATCGAATCGCAGTAAGATCAACCTCACCTAATAATCACTGCAAAAGTTTAACGGTCAAAGGCTTCAAGACAAACCCAGCCACTGGGCCAGATTTCAGTGTATCGTAATCAGTTGTGGCCCAGAGTGACCAACACACCCTCCCAAGACTGCGACAGTAAGTCTCGGGAACTCCGACACATTAGCTGGATGCCCGTGACATGGTGATCAGAGGCGCACGCATTTGTGCGACAGCTCGGGGGTGTCAACACCCACTTCCTGCCTTCCAAGGCGCAGCAGCTGCTTAGCACTGTGACGCAGGGTCGCCGGCCAACATGAAAATCATTGCCCCAACCCCCCCCCACCCGCAACATCTATCTGACCACCGTCAAGTTACAGGCTAAAAGTCACAGTGACTGAAGGTATCAGGGTCACTGTCAGGTTCGGTGGGTTAGGATTCTGTGTACTCAGTAGGTTGCCGGTTCAAAACCCATTGCCGATAAAGCAATTTCACCGGTGTGCCCTTGAGCAAGTGCCTTAACCACAGTTGCTCCAGGGGACTGTCTAACCCTGCTTTCTCAATGTTATGTTGTGTTGGATAAGTGTCTATTAAATAAATTAATGCAACAGAAATACACAAGCAAGTAGAGAGTGAAATAATGAGGAACTGAGCTACAGGTAATGAAATGAGACTTTACTATGTATATAGTCCTAGTCCTTTTATGGTACAAAAGGGCCCCCCACATAAAGCACAGGACAGCAGCAATCTAAGAGGGGCAGAGGGTGGGGGCAGCTGCTGGGGGGGGAAGCTAGTCCTTCAAGATGTTCAACACCCACACAGCACAATTAATCCCACAAACACACAAAACGACACGGGACAGCAGGTAATGGTTACCAGCGAAACTGGAAGCATGATGTCCCTTGTGTGCCTGTAATTACATAAGAGGCAGCGACAATCGCGGCTTTAAGATAATCTCCATTACTCACCCTGGGGTTACCCTGGTAACCAGGCCAGGTGTAGATCACTAATCTAGAGGGACCTGATGTAACCTGATCTGGAGACGCAAGGGCTGGACTGCTGCACCATTAGAGCTACAGAGAACGTCAGCTAAGGAAACGGACAAATGAAACTCATACTGATACAAGCGACCCAGGTCTGCGGCTCTGATGACCAATAAAGGGGAAGGTGTCATCAACATGTGAAAGGAACAGAAAGACCCTCCGGTTTCTCTCAAACCAGACTTGACCTGGTGCCCACTAACCCCCCCCCCAACCAGGGACCGCATTATGAACACACGCATCCCAATGCAACTTACAAACAGCCATCAAATCAAGTCAAAACAAAGCAAAACATAAACAGTCCTTTTGCGATTGTGTTTAAGTGAGAACAGCTAGGACTCTATAGAGGCGACAGAATGCAAGGACAAAGGCTGTAAGAGTCCAGAAAAATGACCGTGACTTCCTGAACAATGAACCATGCAGGAGAAAAGGCAGCGTTGTCAGCCCTCTGTCGGGAAGACCCTCCTGGGACACATCCAGCAGAAGCTGTGATCCTGGCACTGTCGCCATGACAACGGCAAAGCAGGCCCCTTTGGTGCCCGGAGACAGGCCAAGGGTTTATTAACTCTGTGTGTGTGTGTGTGTGTGTGTGTGTGTGTGGTTACTGTCCTACGAGCAATCCAGTGCAGGGACCGGCACCCAACTCAAAACAAAGACAAGATGGTGATGCAATAGGCGATACTTCGCAATGAAACACGCGCGGCGCAACCATATCCTTAAGCATCGTCTGTTAATTGTTAATTGCTAATTTGTTTCTACTATTATTGTCTCTGCACACTTGACAGCCTTGATCTACACGCCGCAGGTACGATACAAGTAACACAGTAGCCTTAACTACACAGAAGCCTTAGGCGGGCGAGATACGGATAAAAATATCAGCGAGAGAAAGCCGCATCTACTATTACAGGTCTGAACTGCTCGCATATCATCACGTTATCTGTCAGGGAAACGCCTCCGCATTCAGGTTGTCGACCAAAAGCGAATATTATTAATAATATAGAAAAAATGTCGTTTCGAGTTTAAATGTTAAAAAAGTCGGAAAAAACAACCCCTCCTTCATTTAAAGGACAGACTGCATGGAGGAGACCTCGATTAAGACGTAAACGCCGCGGCACCGACCACAGCTCATCCCAACCCTTCCGAAAGCACCAAAACACGCAAAGGGATCTACGCGCGCTTTGCCACCTTATTCTAAGATTAATAGCCCTGGGATACACGTTTTTCCCACACATGCAGATTTCTGGATATCTGACTAACTGCGTGTTTTCTTGGTCCCGGAACAGCCAGATTTCGCGACCCCGCCTTCTTACCGACGGCGTCTTTACTTACCTGTTAGCCCAAAGCGCCGTCTATCACCGCATTGGGAGACCTCGCATTTTCCACGCAGTCGACTTACCCCCGCACTTCAGCCCCCCTTTGATCAAAGGTTTTCACCCCCTCCTTTTCCCCACTACCAGCTCAAATTTCAGGCTCCCAGCCGTCTGTGCTACTTTTCCAAGAAGAAGTGCTCCTACTTCTGCCAGCGACGTGAAGCATCTACTGCGAGGCTGATCAAACCTGGCTCACCTATAGCTACAGAAACACAAGAGCGCCGCGTAGCGACGGAGTCTATATTAGTCATGCAAATAACAATGCGATTTTTGCCCGAAAACAGCAATCAGACGTGAAAGAGCCGCAAACTGATAGGTGTGGAGCAGATAAGACCTGCGGATCGCGGTTGAATATGAAATTACAAATCCAGATTGCATATTACCGCATTATATCGTGTCTGTTTCGCTAGCACAATGAGAGACAGCATCTCCGCATTTTCACCCACTTTGCGGAAGTGGCGAGGCTCGGTAGATCCGGCAAAACCAGAACGTTTCCCGAAAAGCAGAACCGCGACATCCGTTTTCTGAATCGCGACTTAAATACAAAGAAATTGGTTAAAGTTGATGGGGGCGAAAACACTGGGAGAAGCACTTCCTTTAATAAAGCTGCAGGACCGGAATTGTCTGTAATGTTACGCATTGGCGCGACAGTACGCGTTAACTCGTTATTGAAAAGTATGGTTTGTGTATCGAAACTTACATGCCATGCAATGCATGATTACCTTGGAAAATATTACCTTGGTAGGTCTAACCTTTGAATCGTATGGGATGAAACTTTTAAAAAGTTTTAGATCGCATTCGAACACGTAATCCTATGTAAATGAACGCTTCATTGCTAAAACAACACTCTTCAATATTATAATATTCAATAAACTAGTAGGCTATAAAATAAGTCATAACAAAGTTATCTTGATATGAATCAGGTTACCTTCAGTATAACCACATTAAATCATATAAGCCGCTGACTGGTATGTTGGCGGTACTGGGGACGGACGGACGGACGGGTTTAGCGCTTTAATGGCTTCTCCGCTACATTTGAACGTCGTATTGTATCCAGGTTTTGATGAAACGTAAATAATTTATACACTGCTGTTGCAACTTAATCAGCCTATTACAAGCGGCCAGTGTATTTTCGTTTCCCGATATTACATGGGAAAAAACAAAAGACGGGTCGTTTTCACCCCGTTTTATGGAGGTCAGATGGGTTATATGTGTGCCATCTGTTACTGGTCAGGTTCATCGCAAAGATCACTCCTCCCACTAGATCATTACAGTACTGTTTCTCAAACCAGTTCTCGGGAACGCGCAGACTGTCCACATTTTGCTCCCTTCCAACTCCCAGATCTTTGTTTCAGCCAGTTTAAACCCGCAGTTTCTTATCCAGAAGCGAAATATGGGCGTTGGGGTCTATGGTTTGTGGAGTTATTGTACTCCGCAGTTTTGATATACGGTATGAATATGAGTAAAATTTTGTTGTTTGGTAGTAAATGAAAATGAACAATTCATTTAAAAAATAGGTAATTCGATTGAACATACATTATTATAATTTCTGCGATTGGTGAAAACGTTTTGGCAAAAAATAAGCTGTGTGGCTCGTTGGTCTAGGGGTATGATTCTCGCTTCGGGTGCGAGAGGTCCCGGGTTCAAATCCCGGACGAGCCCTGATTATGAACATATTACTGTAGGTCTCCTTTGGCAAAAACCTGAAGAAAGCTCTAATGCGAAGCTTTCCTCGTCCTCTATGCATGCTTTATGTCAGGGGTGGTAAATATTATCTGCAATGGGCCCCTGTGTATGCCGGTTTTCGCTGCAATCCCTAATTATATTACTAATTAGAGGACTGATTGGCTGAGTCTTCACACAGGTTGTCCCTGCATACACACCGGCCCTTTGCGGATAAGATTGGTCACCGCTGCTTTATGTCATAGGACAGCAAAGTCGGACAAGCAAAGACTGAAGTTAATTGTCCTTCATAATTAATGTGTGAGTAGGCGCTATGTAACGTTCTGTCATCTGGGGAGTAGCGTGAGCCTCCGGCAATTGTGACCTTATATAATAGTATATATGATATTGGCTTGGATCCCTTTATATAGGTGATAAGGAGCTGGGTCAGAATCGCTGTGACAGACTTAATTTGTTTGAACTATAGGCAAAGTTCCGCGAACAAACCCCATTTGTCCTCGGAGAGATTCGCTTTTCAAGTCATCCGTACCAACACCTGTAGCGTGAGCAACATGATTACAACCCATCCATCCATCCATCCATTTTCTAAACCGCTTATCCTACTGGGTCGCGGGGGGTCCGGAGCCTACCCCGGAAGCAACGGGCACGAGGCAGTGAACAACCCTGGACAGGGGGCCAGTCCATCGCAGGGCACAGTCACACACCATTCACACCTACAGGTAATTTGGCAACTCCAATCAGCCTCAGCATATCAACATTAACTGGAGTACACCCCACGACGACACGGGTAGAACATGCAAACTCCACACACATGAAACCCAGGCTTCTTGCAACCTTCTTGCAAAACTATGCAAGAAGCGCTATTTTTATAATACACAACACAATGGTCCGTTCTCATAATACGAAACGAAGACCATACGAATAACTGATAGCATTTTTAAACAGAACGAAATATTCAGATTGGTACTGACTGCAGATTGTAATGTATGTGACATTCCCAAAAATAAATTTTGAGGTACGAAAAGGTGACTTCTGCTATCAGAGTATGCCACAAGAGGGCGCAAGTCAGTCAGCCAGTTTACTTGACCATGAGTTATTTGATGATCTGGACTTGTCACATGGTTGCTATCGGTTGGATTTACGGCGGGGCGGGTCCTAGCTCACATGGAGTCCTAAGTTTGACCGCTGGCATGCCCGGAATCCACCCCCACCTAAGAAGATGACGGCCTTGGCTCTCCCTGTCACCTGATTGGTTCACCAGCAGATCTTGGCCAAACTGGTGACTCCACATTTTAGAGCCTTATGCCACTGAATGTGAATGAGACAGACCTGTAAGAAACTAGGGTGCAACACAGGAGATACAATTCGAAGTCACACTTTTGATTGGCTGATTGTTCATTAAAATGGATGGAATTCCATAACCAAAATCCATCCATTTCCCAAACCGCTAATCCTACTGGGTCACGGGGGTCTGGAGCCTATCCTGGAAGCAACAGGCATGAGGCAACTCCAATCAGCCTCAGCATGTCAACATTAACTGGAGTACACCCCACGACGACACGGGTAGAACATGCAAACTCCACACACATGAAACCCAGGCGGAGAATGGAACCTGGGTCCCAGAGGTGTGAGGCAACAGTGCTAACCACCCCCCCATACCCAAAATCCTCATACTGAAATGACTTATACGTTGTAGTCAATGAAATGGTCCACACATCTGTACGTCTCTGGTAATTTATTTTTTTCTTGTAAAATAACGTGTATGTACACAACATTTTCTTTAAAAACTCTATACTTGTTAGATTTAAGAAAACATCTATAGCAAACGGCATATTAACATCTGTTTTTCCCTGGTAAGAACAAACGTAAAAAAACACCACGTGTAACACACAGGAAAATACCATGAAAGACCATGAACTGCATAGCACTGCTGGAGATAACTAATGAAATGTATATATGCATGTTATTCTACATAAAAGATGAACATCTATTAATAATAGCAACAAGTGAGAATAATTTCCAGACATATATGGCTTTTCCCCCCACATTCCCCAATTGTCTTTCAACTGAATTGCTACTGCATCTAGGGCATCATCTGCAGAGAGGCAATAAACCATCATAGATGCTTAAAATGTCATATTAATAACTAAGAGCCAGATAAACATTAAAAGGTCGAGCAGCCGTCTTCCAGTCAACTGTGATCTGTGATTGAAGAACCAATAAAATTAACATGTTTAAAGCATTATTACTAAACCTGCTCGAGGCCCCCCAGGCAGCACACAATTATGCTCCCTCCCAGCTCCCAGATGCAAAAATGTGAGCATCTGGCAGTCCCCGACACCTGGGTTCAGAAATCATTCATGTTTCTTGTCTCGATGCTCGACTGGCGTGGTTACTGATACGGCCTTGACCTCCCCGGCTGATTGGCCAAGCGTGGACATGGCTGTCACACCCTCCAATTTAACACCCTGTGTCACCTCGCCCCTAGAGCACTGCCAAAGGCCGCAAGCCACCCAGATATTTGGAGCAGAGTGGGCCCACTATAATGTCATGGATGAAATGGCGAAGGCAGCCGGGCAGGGGGGGGCAGGGCTGAGTGAAGATTGGCTCTCAGACTCTGCCCTAAGGAGCCCACTTGTAATATATCACCGGCACACCTGATTCAACAGGAGATTCCTGAGGAGAGACTGGGGAAGCCGGTTTATAAAAAGAGAAGATTTTCATTTCAGGCAACTTAAGACTAAGTATAACCATATTTATTACTAGTTTATCCCATTGCTAAGACATCATTATACTTTTTAAATAATGAGATCAAGATCCACTTCGGAGTGCAGAGATCCAAAGCCAATTAGGCAAGCGTGGGGCGTAAGGCGTTCCACACAGTATGCCAGTCTGGTGCCAGGCGTTCCACACAGTATGCCAGTCTGGTGCCAGGCGTTCCACACAGTATGCCAGTCTGGTGCCAGGCATTCAGGCACAATCGTGCGCACGCTTTGCAAATCTGGGGTCACCAGCTCACCCGAATGTTATACCTGGGGAAGGAGACCCACACAACCATGGAAACTGAGCATGACTCATGAGCTGTTCATGGGATTTCCCACTGACCCACCAGATCAGTGGACATGTGACCAGTGTAGGAGATTCCTAATCAGCTGGTTTAAATGTTTGCTGCTCTACAGTTACCTCTAGTGGCCGAGAATGTACATGGTTAAGAAAAAGAGAGAGAGAAATGCAACGTGATAAAAGCATAAGGATGTAGATTTGGCTTCAACATAAAAAGGGATGAAGTCAGGCCTGAACCGCCCGCCCACCCCCAACACACGCGGTTCTCTCACAATGTTGACAGGAACATGTCCCTACCTTCCTTACTCAAATCTACGCCCTTGTCGACGAACAAGTATCGCGGAAGCGGTTTGGTAATTACAGCGATGGTTATTCTAGGGGATACAAACAGTCAACAGCTCCATGCCCCAGTCACAAATTAACAACACTGCCAACATAAACTGCATGAAATGAACTGCTTTAAATACAGCTGTTTTGCAATTACACTAAAGGACAATATTTTAATCTGAAATTACTGCTTTCTGTTAGTGCAAATTATACATTTCCAAATCAGAATTTCTGACATAACTATTATAATAAAACATAACATAAAACTGCGAGAACAGTTGTTTGCGGAAAAAAAACAACAACATAAAGATACAAAATTCTTAGTGATCTCTACAGGAAGTAAAAACGGATTCCTTCAAGGAGATGCAAGAACCCAAAACCTGCTTAAATCTTATGTTGGGTGGCTTTGGATCAGCAACCAGACCTGGATTGAACCACAAATGACTTTCATCCACCCAGGTTCTTGTTCATTTGGATCTATGCCAGGCAGACGCAGTGAACACGCACGGTCACCAGTCCCGCTCCCCCGCTGGTTCCGCCCGGGCTGCACTTCGAGGCAGATTTCCCGCAGAGAGGCCGCCGCAAGGCCACGCACCTCCGCTGAGGAATGCCAGGGGCTTTAAGGGCTAAATCAGGGCTTTCCCACTGAGAACAGAGTAAACAGAGTTAATAATATTTACATTTGATTCCACATGCCTTTCTCAGCGTTCACTAACACAATGTGCTAGAGCGGAGAAAGAATTATTAATAATAAAAAATAATTACAGTGCGTAGCTGTTGGAAAACTGACACCACAAATACTTCCTTGTACATATTTTATGTTCCCAAATAGCCCTTAGCAAGAAAAATAACAGGCCATAAAATATGTTTTTATAGATTTGATTCCTTAAAAAGTACACCAAGAGAAATACCCAAACATCCGGTGCTGCCATGTCCTGGTAGGAATGGATCAAAATGATGCCCAAACTGGACCGATTCTAGCTCCTCTTAATCAAGCGTGACTCTTCTCCAGCCTCTCTCATATATTTCCAGTAAACTGCATGTTTTTATTTATATATATATATATATATATATATATATATCTATATCTATATCTATATCTATATCTATATCTATATCTATATCTATATCTATATCTATATCTATATA
>JABFEA020000050.1:4210992-4221450 GCA_019775915.2 Cyphomyrus plagiostoma | reverse complement strand
ACCATCTACAACAAAAAAAAAAAACAAAAACTCTTTGTATCCCCCTCCGCACACGTGCTCCCCCCCCCCCCCCCCCCCCCCCCCCGGGGGGGGGGGGGGGGGGGGGCCCCATATGCCACAAACGGGCCAGGGGCCCCCAAAGTGACTGTATGAGTGGGGGTCACTGAAACGAAAACAAATTCGCTCCATCAACACAGGAAAATGCACCATGCATTTCATATATTTCATGACAAATGGTGGGGGCCAACGCCGCAAGTATGGCTGTATCTGCGGCATATATCTGAGCGAAGCACGTCGGCCGTCGCATGTTCTTGCCTACCGATTTGTTGTTGATGTACTTTCTTTTTTAAAAAAAATTAACCAAAGTCTTTAATTAGTCAAGAGGAACTATGTGGATATCTCAATGAACAAGGCGCGTTTTGGAATAACGTTGAAGCCCGAGATGCCAGTGAAAGCTAATGGAACGTGAGACCGTTGGTCAAGCTGCAGTCTCTGCGGTTAAAGACTGTCCAGACTCACACGGTCAGCACCCCCCATCGCCGAGGCCAATAATCGGCACTCCGTAGTAAGCAGGAAAACATTTATTTATTTTTGTCGATCCCGATCTGATGAAAGTGAACCAGCGAGATCAAGACAACGGATGTCCCTTCACTCCAGATGTTAGTTGAGGGAGACTTCGGAAGGACGGCAGGAAGGGAAAGAAGACGAGCGACGCCTGAGGGCGGAAAGAGGGGCGAGGTCCGACGACACAGCAGCGGCTGCGTGAGCAAGAGGAAAAACACTCAAGGAAAGGAATTACCCCCCCCAGGGAAGTTACCTTCTCCAGCTGAGGCTGGGGGCTGGCGACAGGTAAGGGGTGCTGTATGCAGGGCAGTCTCGCTGAGAGCAGCTGGTTAAGGCATCAACGGAATCACACGTAGCGACAGTCACGTCATCATAACAGGTCTTTACACATCAGTGGCACGAATACACAAAGAGTAAACAAGCAAACCCACAGCAAAGGCTGCGGAAGGTCTACTTCGAATTAAATTTTTTTTTCAGAATATTTAATATTAATGTTACTTAGATTATATTATTTAACTAGACTAAATTTTTTTCTAGTTAAAATTGGTAATATTTCCACATCTTCTGAAACCGATGATTTTAGAGGAGACAAAACTCTGGGAAAATAACTGACTGATGCTCTTCTTGACCCACGTGAACATCCCATGGTGGAGCTGTGCTTGAAGCCCTTCCCACGCAACTGTAGAGGGTTAGGATACTCGCCTCCTATAGGGGGCGCCAGACATCATGGGTCGCCGGTCCCTCTGAACTCGCTCCACCAGGCCGTGATGCCGCGTGTGTCGCGTGGCGTCCAGATCAGATAGGAACTGGCCCTGGGCGAGAGCACATGGGAGAAACTCGCAGCTAAACTGAGGCACGACGCTCATTCACTCTCCAAACAATGAACCTGCATTTAGTTACTTGAAATTACTGCCCCGTGGGAGCATCTACACACACTGTAGCCTCCACGCTTATAATTTAATTCTCCAGCCCTAAAAGCGACACTAAACTTAGCACACGGTATCATACTAGACTTCAGTTCCTCTGTGGTCGCATTCTAGGAAAGACGGCCGGAGAGATCACTTGCAGTCTGGCTCCGGCAACTTATTCTAGTTCGATTTACAGATGTTTTCAGGCCTTCTTCTAAACAAGAACCGCTCAGGGTGCATCCAGCCTTAAAATGGCCGACGTCATCTGCCACGGCTCCGCGACTCACCGGGAACTCTGGGTTGGACCTTCCGATCTGGTTGACGTTAGGCAGGGACCCTCCGTAACACGGACCCTGGTTCTGAGCCAGACGTTCCTTCTGTGCCTGAATCTGGCCAACAGAGGGACGTGAAGATTAAACACAAAAATGGCTCTCTGACCCTAAAAAGTGCAGATTCATCACCAGCTAGATCTAACCGTACGGCAATGTGTCTGATGTGGAGAAATTGACACTATTCTTCCAAAATATCCCAAGTGTTTGACATTTGATTTTTATTATTAAATTCCATTAAACTACATGATCTGCTGGCCACTTAGCATGAACCTGTGGGCCAGAACAAGCACTGTTTCAACTAAAGACAAAATAATATGATCCATCCATCTGTTTTCCCCTAACCATTTATCCTGTGCAGGCTAGAGATAGCTCAGGACCCCCACCCTGGAAGGGACAATCTCCACACCCAGAGAAGAATCGGGATTCAAAGCCACAATGCTGGATGTGTGATGCCACAGAGCTACCACCACCATGCACAACAACAATAATAATGTAATCCTCATTGTTTATAATACAATATAAAAAAATGAATTCACCATTTGCATCATGAATAATTAACACGAAAACAACGAGCGCTGAGCTATCATTACCATTGAAACCATAGAATATCAGTTCACCAATGACATGTCATATCGCTCAGTTACATTGTACACCCCCCCCCCCCCTCTGAAAACATGATTTCATTAAATTATTACGAAATACTTTTTGACCAATAATAAATGAGAAAGAGACTACGCGTGAAACATCTCGAAATAAGGCAGATGCCGAATTAAATCTTTATCACAGCGACGTGCAGAAATTTAAGTAAAACTAACTTACATTTACAATTCAATGTAGTTAAGCAAGTGCTCGTCAGACCTGTACTGCTTTAGGCCTATATCAAAACAGATCCAAACCCTTTCAAAAAGGAAATTCGCGTTACGCAATTTTAGCAGAAAGTGCTAAAAATGCATATAGCCCAGCGTCACAGGGAGGAAATGAATATTTAAATGCTGAAAGAAATATTACCGTCCAGACAAACAGTGCGTTTACGCTGAATAATGTATTTTCACTCTTCATTTGGGTTTATTATTACGTTAACCACCAACGCAGTTCGTGAACTGGAAGCACTGGCACAGTCCGTTAAAAGCTTCAGAGCCCTTTGAAAAGCAAGCTAAAGAAACTCCGGCTAACTGCAAAATCTTCCATCCATCCATTTTCCAACCCGATTATCCTACTGGGTCGCGGGGGGTCCGGAGGCTATTCCGGAAGCAATGGGCAGGGAACAACCCTGGACGGGGGGGCAGCCCATCGCAGCGTCTAGGACCACGTAGAGCTAAAATAAACGCAAACGTTGGTAGATTTCACAATTAGGCCTAAAACATTTACATAAACCATTAATGGTTTACCACTAAATGAAAATTATAAAACAAAACTTGATATACATATATAATTTAAATCAAAATATAATTTTGGCCTGAGATTTTACATCGGGAATGAATCCAAAAAAAAAAACAAACGCCGTTTATATTATATGCAAGTTTGAGACAACAATTCAGAAAAGCATTACGCTACTTTATTGAAGAGGAACCATGATCGCTTTGGTCATAATGAGCTATTCTTTGTATCCTTTATAAATGATCATTCTCGGAGGGGGGAGTTAGCGTGGTGTTTTAGGAAAGCAGAAAGCGAGAAGTGAGATTAGTCAACGTATGCCTGCTGGGGACATAAATACGCAAAATGTTCAAAAATAAATCCTGAAATTCAATCTCCATCTTGTTCATTGTTCAAAAGAGTCGTTTCCTTGCATGGCACACGGAAACGGCAGGACACGTAATTCACTGTCTGCGTCTCATGAGCTATAAAGCAGCTCCATAAGTGAGGCGAGATGTGCTCCGACTAAAAATATTAGTATCTGGTTTATTAAAACCGTGTGTCTGGCCGTCCTACTCAGAGCAGTTTATCAGGTGTGAACTTCCAGCGTCCGTCAGGCGAGTCTTCGCGTTCCCTCCGCGCTCCATCCGCGTTCAGGATTGCCTCTCATGCGCCTTTTCCTTTCCCGTTCCAGTTGACACACTGATGCGGCTTTAGGCTCTCCGCGGTCAGATGAAACGTTTGCTTTAGAAACGGGTCAAATCAGAATCAGGGTGGAGACGTTTACGGCAGAACTTAACTTCACTCACTTTCTTTACATTTTAGATAATTCTCCACTGTAAACTAAATATTTATTTACCGACTGCATTTCAATTTCGGCAAATATGGCATTTCTTTGGGCATTTGTAATGTAGGCTGCAACAGCAATGTATCTGCAAAGTGATTTCTAAATTCTAAATTTATGAATTACAGATTTGTACCTTGTCTTATGTGATCACTTTAAAAACTGTTTTTTGCAACGATTGACGCTGTTATGCATTACATAGACGTAAATGCTAGCCACTGCCTGAGTCAGTCATTCACTCTTGAAGAACTGACAGAAAGAACCAATGTATTCTCGGTATGACTATTTTCTTGTTCCGAATTTTCTCCTCAGAGGGTGTTTTTTATTTCGAAGAATTGCGCAGAACTCACTTCGTTTTAAGTGCTCCTCCCTTTCTTGTCAATGGTGATAGTTCTTTAGTTTATGGGCATCATTATTCAGTAACAGTAACACTGCTGCCGTTATTACTGTGTTCAGGGTTGCCAACTTTGGCGTGAGATTTTCAAGACAAGTCTGCACGCGCATGTAGGTCTATGTAACAGTTCTGTTACCATTTAACAGGGATTGCAAATGACTCCAGGCATTTTTGATTTAGCTGATTTTAGGCTTATAATGGAATGACATGCTAATTTTGCCGTAAGA
Organism: Cyphomyrus plagiostoma; assembly: GCA_019775915.2. Taxonomy (NCBI): domain Eukaryota; kingdom Metazoa; phylum Chordata; class Actinopteri; order Osteoglossiformes; family Mormyridae; genus Cyphomyrus; species Cyphomyrus plagiostoma. The sequence goes on along the minus strand of JABFEA020000050.1, from coordinate 4,216,828 downwards.
TTCCTTGTGTGAGCCTCAGAGTATGAAAACGCGAGTGCCACGCCAGATGCGTGAGAGTTGGCAATCCTGATGTGCTGCTGTGGAAAAGTTTTGATTGAGGGAGGAAAAACGGAGAGATTAATCCAAAAAGGCGGAGGATATGGAAACATGGCGGGATTACAACTCACAACCCTCCCGGTAGGAGGCGACAGCGTCTTCCCAGTCTCCATTCGGAAAAACATATCGATTACTATACTTTACGCGCAGGGCGGCTTCGGCAATTATATTTCCGTATGAACAGGCAAATACACTGTGACGGCATCTTACAAAACGGGAGCGAATCTGTCAAGCCTACGTAAACTGATCCTCGCTGCATAACAAGGCTGCAAATTATCTGGAATGAAACGGTGAGCGTGAAAATTAACTGGGTTAAGTTACGGCCACGCTGAAAATCAGAAGGCTACAATATCCTAATACATTCTAATATACAATATCACAATATACCATAATATGCAATATCTTAATAAATCCTAATATACAATATCCGCATGCATGCTAACGTATATTACGTAACGGGAGAGGGCGAGGTTTTTGTCTGACACATTCCATGTGTAAACGAAATGTGAATATTTTAAGAGTGTTACTAATAGCTCTAACCTGTACACAGAATTAAGGTGCTGAAAATCATCTGACATAAAACAGCTGCTAATAAAACTCCAAAACAAATCCGTGCAGACCAGATGGACATTAAAACTAAATGTGCCGTTTATCAAGTTGTGTTCACGGATTGACAACTATTTACAGTTTGCGGAAATGTACTTTTCATGCACATAAAAATCTCATCTGTTTCAGTGATAGTAACAACGCTGCTGGCAGCCTGTTCCCAACACAAAATAATGCATAAGAGGCACCTCGATGAAAAAGGTCACTAAGCGCTTTGTTTTAATATCGCCCGAGGATGAGACTGTGACACTACAATAATATCTGTGCCACACTGGCTGCAGACGCCTCGTTATTCGGCTTGCAGAATGACAGCACCCCAGTCAATGTGCGCCCTGACTGCGGAACGGGGCACGCGCCTGTTGCGCCAGGCGGCGATGTGACTTTGCTAACTTTGCCTAAGTGGTTAGTCGGACACTTCATAAAGGCACCGGTCTCCTTTCTATCACAACTTCCTCGTCAGTATCAGACATCCCGGCCTTCCCTTTGACAGCTACCCAAGAGGCCTGTCCTTTTCTGGGTCCACGCACCCCGCCGCCTCCTCCGACCTCGACTTACCCGAGTTGATGTAATGTCCAGCATGACCTCCTGGAAGGCGGCCGTCTCTTCGGCCTGTCGCTGGTTATGCAGGGCGATCTTTTCGCTGAACTTTCGGGGGTTACAGGTCCCAGAAGCAGCACCCGGACTGGGTCCGGGTCTGCAGCCGCCCGTACCCATACCCGCCGCAGACATCTTTACTAGATTATGGAAGAGTTCGAAGGTGGAGCGTCTGCGGCGAAGGACGCGGAAGTGGACATCTCCCTATGCAACCACTCTGGGATTTGTAGTCCTTTAGTTTTGGCAAAGGCCTAGAACGAGTCGGGTGACTATATCCCTTGGAACTACAAACTTTAAATTTGCTGGGAATTTTTTTAAAGGGACAATAATAACACGGTGGTGTATTGGATGTATAGTTTTGTTTCCACTGATTGTTGCGTCATGTATTTTGTATTTTTAAATCAGAATACGAAAATACATTAATGTGAAGTTGGAATGTGTAACAGATTTACTGTATACATTTAATTTTTATAGGCCTAGTGGTATTCGTGCATTTTAAGTGGTGTATGTATTTATGTGAAATAATCTTGTTTTATTAATCGATGCAGTGGTAAAAAGTATGGATCAAGGCATTTCTCGCATAAGCATATTAGTGCTAAATATGACTACTATGCTGATCCTCACTATACATAAAATAGAAATGTTTCTCATTTCACAGTGCAGAAATCCAGCATGTTTAGGCTATTTATTGGCGTGTAGAATACAAAAACTATAATACATAATAATTCGTATTTCTTGAACTAAAGTTTCAGTGGAATGACTGCACGAAAGAAAGACACCGTGCAAAAGTAATAGTCACTACTGACACATTAAAAAACCATCTATCAATTTAAGACAGTTTAACCAACAGACTCGTTAAATCAGTCTGCGGAATAGCTGCTGAAATCGCAATCATTTGGCATGTCCGCTGTACCCATATCAAACACTGGAGGGCGCCGCAGTCTCGCTTTTGGGGGATACTGACGCCTCCAAGTCATGTCTTCCATTTTACGACTCGTGTGTGCTATCTACGTGGGATTTAACACAGCTCCTCAAATTCGTCTAGCACACCCCAACCCGTACCCGCACAAGCTTAGCAAACATCTTAAGACGTTTAATTTGTAAACACAACCAAGATATTCGTCTAACATTTAATCACTGCAGTGTATTATTTTTTTTGGCTTATAGCGCTTTCAGTGATTTGCGCCGATAGGTGTGTAATTGGTTTGCATGGGCAAGCTATTTGTAGACGTGGTCATCGCAATAGACTTCATATAATGGTTTGCGCTCTTAATCTCTCTTTCTTTGCTCGTTTATTGAATGCGTCCATTCGTACTATACTAAAGTTTGCTATTTAAAATGAAATCACGCCTCTACTGTTGTATTGAGGCTCCTTTTAAGCTTATGCAATGACAATTTTGGTGTTACGAATGATTTCGATGGGTAAGATTTTGCAGTTTTTTCGTGCGCTAATGATATGAATATCACGGTTATGAATTGCTTTTCGGTGACTTGAGGATTTCCAGTTACTCGTTCATAGCCATTGAGAAAAATAATTAAACGCCGAATTAGCCTAAACAGAAAATCGGAAGTATACTTTCGCAAATTATGAAATGAAGGCTCTAACTACCATTTAAAATGCATGTACAAGTATTTATGATGATTGTTTTTTCTTTTTGTTAACGTCATTAACATTTATAACAACCCCTTGGATTTCCTGTCATGCAAATTGAAGCGTGTGTAGCATGACATTATTGAGTCAAGTCAACCATAATGAAGAGCTCGGGTGGATCGAAAACTGGATTAAACGTTGGAAGCAGCGCTGGGAAACGCGGAGCCAAAGGGCGTGTCCAATGGGTGCCGGTCGCAACCACAGGTTTCTATGAACCACGCCAGTCCCGTTTTCTCGCTAATTACATTATTTTCATCATAGATGAATCCACAACTAGATGCCGAGATCTGTCAATTCAATAACAGCAATATTCCGTAAGGGACTTACGATAGTGTAAAACAGAACATGCCAGTCCTGAATCATAAAATAAAATGTGTCACCCCTAGTCACTAATGATTATTTATTTAATGAAGTGGAATATAAAACTAGATCCATATATTACAATACCATGTTGTTGTAATACGTGATGCAGGTGACAGGGAAAAGCTGTAGCCTTGGATGATAGGTCTAAGCAAAATAAGTTATGTAGGGAATTATATAATGAGGAATAGCAATTACTCCTCCTCCTATTAAACACCAGGTTCCACCCCATGGTTTTTATAAGCAATGAACTGGACAGACTGGCTTAAAATGTACTTAAAATGTAATTAACATTGTTTGCAGTAAATACCGAATGTGACTCATACATTGTGAACTGCAATCATGTATTTTTTCTCTCCATCCTTCAGGCGGCATCAGCCCATTCCTGTCCTCCTCTGCCACCCTCCCAGCCCCAAGGAAGCCGACACGACTGGATTGGGGGGATCACACATTTATTGACCCTCATCAACTTTACAATAAAACCACCGACATCTTTAAATGTTAGCGAAATAAAAGAACGTAATCCAGTCAAACGTATTTACACATACGGATAACAAGCAGGTAAAAGCCTGCATTTTACACATGGAAACTCTGCCCCCTTGGAAACGTGATTATGGGAACATCACTCTCAGATCTGCTTTAGCCAAGGAGGAAATCAAAATACATCGTAAACCAACAAAAAGCCCAAGACTTCATTTAATCTTTAAAATGTTTTATCAGTTCCTTTATACATCACAGAATACTTGAAATAGGGTAAAATATAGGAATACAGACTTTCAATCTTTAAAATGTTTTGTCAGTTCTTTTATACATCACAGAATATTTGAAATAGGGTAAAATATAGGAATACAGTGAGTCGGAATATGACCTGTATCTAGCTCCGCGTATCAATCTTGGAAAAGCAGCCCCGCCCCTCGGCCGGTGTCTGTGCTCCGATCCCCAGATGAGAGAAAACAAAATGGCACAGCACGGGAATAGACGTCTCTGCTAAAAACCGAGAAGAGTGACACTCTCACCCCATCCACAACCCTACCATTCACACCAAATGCTCCCCGGTGCACCCCAGCCAGTGGAATGGTGACATTCTACATGAGGGAAATTTTACCAGAGCAGTGAACAGGTGGTCACACGGATAATAGTATCTTTTTTCCATTTCTAGCATATCTGCCGAGCAAGTGTCTCTCACACACTCTAAATATATATATTTATATATATATATATACACACGTATATATACATGCGTATATACATATATATACACACATATACATACACATATATAAATATATATTTTTCTTTTGAAAAACAGTCCAGTCTTTTCTGACGTGATCACTCCTCCCGCTTCTCAGAGGGTGCTGCTGTTGAGCTGGCCTCCTCCGCTGGCTTCGTGGCCTCAGGGGCGCCCTCTTCTGCCTTGACAGGCTCGGCGCTCGGTTTCTCCTCCGCCCCAGCGGGGGCCTCCTCCACGGCGGCCTCCTCCGCCTTGGGGTCTTCGGCCTGAGCGGCGGCCTCGCCCAGCGTCTCCTCCTTCTTCTCCTCGGTGGACTCTGGCTTCTCCTCCGCCGATGGGGAGGTGGCCTCCTCTTTGGCCCGCTTAGTCTTCTTCAGAGAGATCCCCTTGAATTTGAAGGAGTTCTTCAGAGAAAACTTCTTCTTCTTCTTCTTGGCCGTTTCCTTGGCGCCCTCGCCTTCCTGCTTGGCACCCTCACCCTCAGCAGGGGGCGCTGGTTCTATGGCGTCGGCAGTCTCAGGCTCCTTTCCTGCCTCAGCTGAGCCGTTGGCGGCAGCTGTGTCCCCGCTGGCTTTGGTGTCCCCGTTTGTCTTGACATGGCCATTCTCCTACAAGGGTAAGGGTGGCAAAAAAATTTATACATGTAACTGATTAATAATGTAGAAAAATATTGGTGACGTGATCCATTAATCATTTCAGATGTCATATTATAGCTGCAGCTATGATGTTGTTTTTAATCAAAACAAAATACTGGAATAATGGTTAGGGCAAAAAATGGTCCAAACCGAAAAAAAAATCCAATCTAGCTGCACATTTTTGGGAAAGCCACAGAAAATGTCAAAATTAGCCTACATTTAATCGAATTTTCAGGGTTTGATGTCTAATCGAAATCGATACGAGGACTGCGCTCAGACAAAGTCTGTAGGCGACGCCTTGCAGTACCTCAGATGGACACCAGCCGGCGCACTAGCGCAGTAAAACCGTTATCGTACAAGACCTTTATCATCATCACCATCATCATCTTAGACAAAAGAATATACAAACACTCAATGAACCAGCCTGCGAATTTTATTTTTCAATTACTCAAGCTGGCCAGGTAAAAAATGAAGTTTAATTATATCGACATCCCACTTTTACATTTCTATTGTTCGTCAATACGCACGAAGATGTAAAGACGTATCAAATGTTACTTTAAAATATAAACTAATGTTTTATTTTATTTCAAACAGTAACAAACAGTAGCCACCGCTCAATTTAGTCTGCGAAACGCAGAGCGTGCCTATGATAATTTGGGGGGG
>JABFEA020000050.1:4188283-4199684 GCA_019775915.2 Cyphomyrus plagiostoma | reverse complement strand
TTAATCATCGACCTGGAAACACAGCGATGGCTTGGGCTCTGGGACACACATGTTTCGCGGGGGGGGGGGGGGGGCGGCCGGCCGGCGCGGGGGGGGGGGGGGCGCAGCAACCGGCTGCTCGTGGAGGGAGATCAACCCCCCCTCCCACGGCTGTCTACAGTCAATCTGAATCCCATACTTCACCTTATTTCTCTCCCCTGAGTATCTATTCCAACCGCCCCCCCCATCCCACCTCCCCCCTACCCATGTCACTTCCTCCCCAAGTCGTCAACGCTGCCTTAACCTCTTCGTCTCCACTGGTCTTTCAGTGAGCCCCCCCCCACCCCCCACTGCTGCTTCCACCACAAAGAGGCTTAATTACTCCCTAGGGGGTAATTAGCTACAGGTTAAATCCTGCTATTCAGAAAGCTCCCACCCTGCCTGCCTGCCTGCCTGCCTGCCTGCCTGCCTGCCTTCCTCGAGAACGTAGGGAAGCGCAGTGTGATCGCCTGCTGGATACAGATGCAGAGCCTTTAATCGAAACACCTTCAGATGTTTGGATATTGTTACTGCATTTCAGCTCGGCCCCAGGGTGATAAATCAAGGGCTGTAATCTGTATAGACTGTGACCCCACACCCACCTGGTCTTACCCATGTGATCTGTATGTGTTGAGTCATATATACTTTATGACTACACCTGCCCTAATCTAATCAGGTGACCGGCTGGTTAATCGGTGGGATTTGGATAGGATACGTCAGTGGGAAAGCCCGTAGAATTCCGGTGCTTTCCAGCTTTAATCATCATGACGGGACAGACGCAGGCTGCCGGAATCAGCTCAAAAAACACTGCTCACCAACTGCAGTGACCGGGGAGGGGGGGTGATAAGGCTGGGGGGTCCCAGCGAACCGAGGGAATTTTGATCAACAAATGGGCGACCAATACCAGCCCCTCTCTATCACCCATTGGACGGCAGTTCGCCTAACCTGACCCATCGCTCCGTTAAACGGCAGTTATCCATTTATCTCTCCAGAGACGCTTTGGGTTAGTTAATGTTTGTTTATTGCTTGTTCCAGAATTTCCCCCTGGGATCAATCAAGTCAATTGGAATCTCATTGCTGTTTTGAGGCAGAATCTTTCGCGCGAAATGTCCGGAATCTCTGGGTACGATGAGGTCACACATGGTCCCGGCCAGAGGCAGTAAAGCAGAGGGACGGGGGGCCATAAACAGATAATGAACCCCGACGCGGTTTGCAGGAGTGTCTTTAATTATTCGCGTAGAAATTCTAGAAGCTCCTCTCATGAAGGTAATAACTTACACTTGCACAGTTATATTTGAGGATGTAAATCAGGTTAATTACATCTGGACAGCAGCCTTGCAATCGTTTTATGGCCCTAAACCAGGGCTGTGCTTCCAACTTGGTGAAAGAGGAGTCATTGCCCTGAGGGCCATTTTGCAATGTCAACATAGTGGCATGAGTCATGTGACCAGGTGGGGTCCGATGGGGTGGAACCGGTTTTTCTGATATACATGCAAGCTGACACTTTGCCTCGTAATATCAGCTTGCCCAATAGATAACATCGCTCCTGATGACTGGCTACACAAGCGCTTTCCGACTCGCAGTAAAGCGTCTTCCTTAAGGACGCGCTCTGTCGCGTCGCTGTGCAGGGCAGTTCCCTCTTGTCCCCTGTGAGACTCCTGACTCAACTCAACCCTTTCTTATAATTGTTCAGTCATACTGCCATGGGGGAAAATGCAGCGGGATAGAGTTCACTGACTTAGGCCTCTATACCTATAATCGGTTGTTGGTTCGGATCCCATGCATAGTCCCGTCCCCATTAGGCTCTTGATCAAAGTCCGTAACACCCTGAAAATGCTATTGCTTTTCATTTCAGTCTCAGCATATTAAACACTAATGAATTAATGAACAATAGTACTGACGAATGCTTACGTCCGACCGTAATGATTTTTGCATGTGTTGTGAGAGCACTGACTGTGAGCAGGTGAGCGGCACAGGTCCTTGCAGAGATACGGAGGTGGCAAAGGGCTCCTGTCTAGAATACGGGAGCTGGGCAAACCTTCTGTGTGACGGTCCATTCTCACAGACAAGTGGGCTTTTCAGTAGAGTCCTCCAGGTACCTGATGAAATCATGCTTTGTTAGCCATTTCAGGTGTTTTTGCAATATTTTTCACCAAATGTATGAGCCAGCTTGGAGCCCAGCCTAGAATTTGGCGCATTATCCATTGTGCTATAAGTACATTGATGAAAACCAACACGACACCAATAAAGATCTAATGCAAATATGCATGTAGATAATCTTCATCATACATCATTAGGTCATCTGGTCACGTGGGCATATGGTGTCAAATGTAATCCTTGGATTTCAGCTCTATAAATGGGATCTAAACGACACAGATGATCACGTATTAAAGGTGAGTGCTTCCTCTCTATTTACCTGACTTATTTAACTATATCTTCTAACATAATTACAGTTCAGCTGTTTATCATTTTTGTTATTGTCGGTTGTGGATGATCACGGTCGTTTAAATTTAGACCAGAGTGAAACGGAAAAGTCCCCAGATTGTGGTTTTATCGCCTCGCTTCCTCCTCGGTACAATGATATCTGTTGTTTGCAGTGATGCAGCGAGGCAGGAAACAGGCCACAAAGCACATCAGGGAAACTGCCTAGTAATTTGGAAGTAACTGTGTTATAAGCAGGACCTAACTTCTCTTTGAAGGTGTCTTTAATAGGGCAGCTTTCAAAGACGGGTATATAGGTAGTTCAAAGGCCACACCATGAAAAGATTGTTAAAATTCCTAGTTTGAATCTTTTCTAAGACCAAAATCTGCACTTGATTACCAGGCAGTTAGTTGACCCATGTGGCTGCGTAGTCACTTCCTATCTCATTCAGAATGTTATTAGTGATCAGCTGCCGGGCTGAAGTTCCGCCACCACACCTCCTAGTCTTTGCGAAACACGTGAAGTGCGATCAGTGGATTTCAGGCTAAAGGCAGGTGCCTCATCGCTCGCTAGTGAGAAATCAGCAGGTTTAACTGGATTGTGCTCACAGTGGATACAGTGATGAAACGTAGCCCTGAGATTAGGCCCAGGTACCTGTTAGCTTGGCTTTGTGGTTGGTCACTGCCCTGTGGGGCAGAGCGCCTGTGGTGACGTCAGACGCACAACAAGGCACCATCCACACGCCATTAGCGCAATGCTAGTCTTGTGTTCTCTTTCAAGCGCTTCTCTTTTAAGCAGCTGAAAACTTAAGGATAAACCGGAACTCTATCCTGGACAATGGACTCTAAAGCCCCTTTTCAGGGTAGCAGTGAGACACGCCGAATGCGCATCTTGGATACATCCGGAGCCAGGCATCTCCCTATCGCTGGAATCTACCTGGAGGCCCGTCTGCAGGCACTTAGCCAATGAAAAAAAAGAAGCCCTGGCAGCCTCGGCCAGGTTGGGCGGAGATGATCAAAAGAAGCAAGGTCATTAGCGGCCTTTTGTCGCGGCAACAGGAGGTAAATGTGCATGCGGGCAGGACAGGAGCCGCGCACTTGAGGCTGGTCTTTTTGTTCTGGGCAGCCGGAGAGAGTGAAATCTTCCCGAGTACCTGAGGCGTGTTTACACTCAGGCACGGAGGGGAACACCTGGCAAGCCACATGTTACACCTGAGCAGCCCGCCCCGGTGCATCGTGGGTAGCGCCACTGCCTGGCATTGCATCTGTAGAGTGTTAAATCACTCCGCTGTTTACGCGATGCTTTGATGCCATTATTATCTTTTTTATTTTTTTTTAACACGCTGTCATTGTACAGCTTTGCTGAATATGGGCTAATTAACCGACCCGTGAGTTTGTCAAATGTCCCAGGAGCCAAACTCGTTAATTATCGTATCAGCATCCACTAGCGCCTTGTTTTTAACGAGATGGGACCACACCAGGATTTGCCTGATCGGAGAGACACGGGGGCATTTACAGTCGGGACGGTGAAGCAGTCTCAGAAAGCAGGTGTGTTTATCTTGGGCCTGAGCGATGCTGTGTGCACCCCCCATCCCCCCCCCCCCCCGCAGCTGGGGTGGTGGGTACCGGTCGCATTCTGTTTGCAGGGTTCTTCCTGTTCGACCGAACAGGGCAGCGTGATTGGACCCAGACCGGACGCGGGCCGCTCTGCACCACAGACAGGGAAAGGCGCCGCTGACACGCCTCTAGGGTCAAAGGTCGCAGTTCATGCCCTCGCGGTGTTTCCCATAAGCGCCACGAAGATGCATGATGACTCGTTTACAGACAGGTATTTTTAGCCCAATAGATGATAAACTAGCCATTACAGTATATGGGAGCGTAAGCCTGAGATTCTATCACTGGTCGTCATGCGACACGGCAGCCTGAACAGTGTGTGTTGAGATTGTGGGCAGGGCTCCACTGCCATCCAGCCACGCAGTGTCGGCTTGGCAACACTGGCCCCTGTGTTGAATGGGGACAGTGCAGGTGCGGTGGGTGCGGTTCTGGGTTACAGCCTGACAGCTGCCAGGGGGCCCTGGGGGCCTAATGAGGGGGCTGGTGTTGCCACACAGACCAGCTGTTTCATTCTCCCCGTCCCTCCCCAAGGAAGGCAGTCGCTACTGGATCGATTTCACTGTCAGTCCTTTGTGTCTGTGTGTGTGTCTGTGAGTGTGTGTGTGTGTGTGTGTACGCGAGTGTGTGTGTGTGTGTCTGTGAGTGTGTGTGTGTCTGTGTGTGTGTGTGTGCTGGGTGTGTGTGTGTGTGTCTGTGTGTGTGAGTGTATATGTGTGTGTGTGTGTGTGTCTGTGTGTGTGAGTGTGTGTGTGAGTGTATATGTGTCTGTGTGTGTGTGTGTCTGTGTGTGTGAGTGTGTGTGAGTGTGTGTGTGAGTGTATATGTGTGTGTGTGTGTGTGTGTATATGTGTGTGTGTCTGCGTGAGTGTGTCTGTGTGAGTGTGTGTCTGTGTGACTGTGTGTGTGAGTGTGTCTGTGTGACTGTGTGTGTGTGTGAGTGTGAGTGTGTTTCGATCTACACACACATGAGACAGATGATCGGCAGGGTGTAAGGTTTCCCTAAGTAAGGTGTGTGCCTTGCCTGTTTTGTTCTGTCACTCAGGTGATGCCATCGCGAATAATGTTCCACAGAGCGACTTTTACATGTGGCGAAAGCATCTTCCTCAGTGCCGTTCCGGATCGGCCTGGGATGTGACTCACAGGACAGCGTGTCGTGAGCCTGATTGGGCCTGCGGGCTCTCGCTGCGCCCCGAGGGTCGTGTGACACCAGCACCTTTGTGGTCTCCTGGTAATTGCTTCGGTGTTCATGTGGCCGCAGGAAGAACTCAGAGTCCGTCAGTACTGGTTCTGCGCTTGTGATCTCACAAACACTAAGCGTGAACAGCTGCTTGAGGCCGTCTGCGGACGACCAGCGGCCTTGGGGCGTTCACTCCGATCTGTAGGGCTAGAGAGAGAGGGATGAGGGGCTGCTTGCTTGATTTGGAATCTGGCTCAATGGAATCGCACTGCCTCAGGCTTTAATTGAAGTTAAAGACACAGTTTATTATTTAGTGTAAAACTTAAACGGATGTAAACCACGCAAGGGGTTGAAAACACGAGCAAAGGTCTCGGTGCTAAAAGCAGACGGGGAACTTAAGTGTTTTTGGGCCCCTGTTAACTGCACGGGGGGGCTGGGGGGAGAGTGGCACAGCCCACTTCCTACTGGTCAGTTTATTGGTTTGCATTTCATTTAACCAAAACGCGGCTGGCGACAGCATGCAAATCCATGTGGGGGGGTTGGGGCCTAAAACCAGATGGGTGGTAAATTCCAAACTACTGGGGAAAACTGAAAGTTGGCTAAGTTTTGGTGACTTATCTGACATTAGAAACTTTATCATATTAACTTAATCATCTCTGAGTCATTCTGAATGTTTTGTTTTTTGTGGCATGTGGGTGCAGAAGTCGGCATCCATTTCCAGAAGCACTACGAGACCTGGAATGTCTGATAATGAATAAAATGGCTGAGGTTTCTACTTTTTCTTCCTGTGCGGCTACGTTCCTTGAGAGTGTATGCCGTTCCGATATAAGGGGGAAGCGGCGGCGTTGATCATGTGACGCGTAACACTCTGATTGGTTGATCAAAACAGGCTGCCGCCTAGAAATGGGGAAAAGACTCATAATCAGCCGATAATTAGGGAGGAGATTGAACAGCCCCTGTCATGCCTGGACTCTCAGGCCGCCGAAGTCACATGACAGTGCCGTGACAGAGCAAACACGTTTATTGTAAATAAGCAGCTATTAACAGAAAAGTAATTTGTTAAAAAAAGTGATTATATCTAACAAGGTGTGAAGGTGTTGACTGACCCTAGAAACATGGAATCCTGTAAATGGTATGAAGTCAGAGTTGGGGGCAGAATTCAGGGAGCCGGATGGCAAATGCAGAGAAGGTAAAACAATCCTCACTGTCCCCCCCCCGAGCCCCGAGCCCCAAGCCCAGCACTGCTCCCACCCGCAGAGAGGTGCTAGGGCCGCTCTATCCAAATGCTACAATAACACAGCATGCCAGGGCTTCTGCTGCTTTACTGCTTATTTATTTAGCTGTCCCAGACGCCAGCGTGCTGTTGAGTGAGAGGATGCATCGTGCTCAGTAACCGCCCCTCACCCTTTTTTGTGCTAGGTTGTTTAGGTAATCTGCTTATTCAGGCTCTCTTTAAATCAGTTGTGGTCAATCTTCGCTTAACTGTAAACGAAAGAAGTATAAAACCACAACAGAGCCCACAACTGTCATGGTTTCTGCTCATGTCCTTAACCATTGCATTACCTGATCTCACCCTACTGAGCTCTGGGACAAAGTGAGCCTCTAGCTATAGGTGTTTACCTTAGAGACAGAAAAAACAAGGCCCAGAAGCCCCCCAGTCGGTGGTATTTACCGTCTGATGTCAATCGCAGCCTGGCTTAACTCGACAGGAGCCTACCAAGTAGCTGGTGGGAGGGGGGTTCGGCCTGCCCGCTCACCACGGGTGTCGGAGGCTCGGTTCCGCTGCTGCTGTTTAACTTTCCTCCTCCTCTTCATGAGGCGCCAAGTGAGAAGTCGAGGATTAAGCAAGGAATTGTTATTCAGCTCATCCTCCGATGCCGTGAAAGGGGAATGATAATTAAGGCTGAAGAGGGGCTATGGGCGTGGGTAGGTTGGCGTCGCTGACAGGAGATGCAATTCGACCTAATTTTGGAAAATGCTTCCTCGGCGGGCGCTCAGAGAGCCATGAAGGTCCGACGGCACGTGTACGGGATGCACGTACCTGTGGGTAGTTCAGCACAAAAAAAACCAACCAGACCTGATGCTCTGGAGACGGATGGGGCTGTGAGAGGGATACATCTACTTTTGGTGTCCTCTGCATAATGCATGATGTGTGTTGTCAGTCCTCCCAATAACAAACTGCATACAGAAACACAATGAAGTAAAGACAAGAATTAATAATAAACTGGTATAAAAGCCAAGCCAGAGGCATGACACATCAAGTGAGAGACGTACCTGCAGTGTCAACACTGCCCACACATATTCCTGATTATATATATTTACGTAAAATAACAATACTTTCATGTTTATGATCGTAGGGTTCATATGAATCCTTTACTACCATGTGATGGGGCGTCGTTGGTTTTTGAACTGGCGTGTTGGTGGAGAGATGTACACACTGCGTTTTATTACAGGGCGATTCTTAATTATGTTTTTTTACGTTTTACATTTTTTTTTACAGAGCTGTTGATTGACTGAATCACTGGAGGGGAAATGAATTAACTGCTTCATGCAATTTTTTTTTCCCAATGGAAACTTTATTCTTTTCTGAGGGAAATCTGTTATGGATAAAATATAAAAAAAAAACTGGGCTTGTGGATACAAATCACAATAGTAACACAATATTAATTTTAATTTAGATTAATAAATCTTTTAGCTACTTCAGTCTTCAAGCACTTAAAGGCTATAATAATATACATTCTATTATTCGTTTAAAATGTCAACAACAACAACAACAATAAACAAACAAACAAACAAACAAACAAATAAGTAGAATTGTTGTGTAACTTTCTATCCTGGGTGAGCACTCGTTGTTTCATCTTTGACTGGGAGACAGGCGACTTGTCGACTAATGCATCCCTTTCATGCAATTAGAGGTTCGACTCATTTAATCAACAGCTCACAGTTGGATAATTAATTAAGAGCTCGGCGCTCACAGTGGGCTGCGATCTATGTCGATACTGAGATCTTGGCGTGAATCTCGGAACCTTCCAGACGTACATTGTGTCCTCGTGGACAGGAAACAGACACTGTAGATGCTCATTATTTTGCTCACTAAAACAGCAACACGTACAAATATGAAAGCCATGATGGAAAAAGGGCATGAATACAACTCAGCAAAAATGGTCCCTGTATGGTCTGGTTCAGCAGAGCGGAAACTTGTTGTATCTAAATGAGTTCATTTTGGGGCAAGTGAGGCAGATCCATGGCGATGTCCATGGGGGGTGCGTTGCTATCGGATCCAGTTCTGATGGGCAGTATCCTGGCCAGAATTGAACAGCTGGGTTAATTACGGTCATTCCCTAAATGGTGACATCGTGCCGGCATGATCCCACAGTTACAGACCTCTCTGAATGATATTTTATGATTTTAAGACATGCATGCCAGGATCATTCTCAGTGACTCCTTTCTGGAAATGTTTCAAGGAAATCCACTGAATTCCAGCATCTTTTCCACGTGTCCGCAGTGCTTTAGCCTGCTGTCACAAACGTAACTTCTTAACAGTGTAAGTTTTATAAGACGCAACGATGATGCGTAAAGCTGCAATCTAGCATTTGTAACTGAAAAGTGAGACCACAAGCACAGCTGTGAAAAATCACTCATGGAAACACTCGAGTGATTAATAAAGAAACAATTCTTCTTTGTACTCGGCCAATGGAGCCACGCAGTGATTCAGCAGATGGTTTTGCAAAACTAAAGTTTTTGCACACAGAGAGTTCGGCTCTTGTACCTTTGAGCTAAAAACCCAGTAAAGTACCCAGGTGTGTAAAAGATTAATGTTTGCATAAAAGAGTTGACTGAAGGACATCAGAATGTCAGCTGCATTGTCTCTCCTGGTGCTTGAATGATCACGGCCTGGGAGCTAAGGACAGATCCCGCTGTTGTACCCTTACACTACGATCTGAAAAAGCATCCGATTAGGGACCCATTGAATAAACCTGGAAAAAGCTTTCGGCAATGTGAGCCACATGAGATAAAAAGATTCCAATAAGCATTATATCAATAACTTAGCTATACGATGCAAAATGAGAGTGTATATAAAAAGAGTGGTTTATATAAGGATTTATCATGGTCATGAAGTGGATACGTGGATAAAAGAAGGAAAAGCATTAACAGAGCTGACTTTGGCTGGTGGAGGTGGTGGGGGCGCCTGTGAAGGTAAGAAGCCCCCCCAGAGGCTGGCTGTCCTGCCCCACCCTCAGCGGACCGGCCCTCTGCACGTGAACCTGCGGGTCTGATAGCAGAAGGCCTCCATCTTGGCATCGTACATCACGCTTACGGTCTCCATGGGGGGGGAGGGGGGTGCCACCTGTGTCCCGCTGCAAATGCGCTGGGAGAGGGGGGATAATGGCGGGGAGTGCAAATGTCATTCCGAGCAGAGGCGCAGCTCGCATGCCTGCATGCGACGTGGCGTCCACTGTGAGGCCATGCGTGCCTGGGGGGGACCCCCCCCGCTGCCTTGCTGGCTCGGCCCCGCCCTGTTTTAGCACTCAGAATGAATTAGGTTAGGCACACAAATGCTATATTCAGGGACAAAAAAACAAGACAAGTAAAGAGTGTGGGTCCTGTCCCATCCGATTAGTTTCCCCATGTCTGCTGACATTGATCCTCTGTCTAAAATGTGGTGCCTGCACATTTCTGAGTTATTTGCTGAATGGAATGAAGATTCACATGCACCGGGGCGCAAAATTAACCTGGGGGGAGACGCAGGGCATGGGGTGAGCTTGGTGGTTTAATGACATAATGTTACTTTAACTGGTAAAAATGTCAGGCTGTTTTGTGCAAGTCGGCGAAACCTTGGCCTTTTGTAAACGACTGGTCTTCTTGTGGTTGTTGCCTGTGTCATATTAAATTTGGCTGAAATGGGGAAACAGAATTTATGTAATACGACAAAATCTGGTCGTTTGACACAAGTTTTCTTCCAGATGGCTGTGGCTGATCAGTAATTTGTTGCCTGAGGATTGTGTGATTCTGCACAGTGAACACAATGGCAGTGAATGATCAACATTCCAGAATACACAAGGTTGCAGTCTGCCTTACAAGACTGCCTGGAATGCAGCTGAGGAGAATTTAAAAAATAGTGAAATACTGCGGAAATCATCCCCAAAAACTGAAATGATGAATCCACAAGACCAAACAAGCTATCGAATTCTGCCCTAGAAAGCAATTACTACGAGCAATGAAAAAACACTGGACCAGGAATTATTATTTTTTCGAATGTCAGGTTTTTCAGGAACCATAGCTGAAGATAGGCTTCAAGCCCTGTTCGGTAGTTCTGTAGGGCTCACACTGACCACACGGTGGATAAACTCCAGAGTATAATATCCCCAGATGGTATCAGTAAACAGCGCCTTCTTAGTGGTCAAAACTGGCAATAACCGATTTTTACAATGGATTCCAATAGGTCAACCCTAATGGGTGATGGTGGTTAATTAATGGGAGGAACTTGCAATGCAAGCAATAATGAGGTTTACTAAAGCTCTTAGTCTCTCATGCATGACAAGAAACACAGGAAATCTCCCATCCTTCCATCCATCCATCCATCAATCCGGCTTTCATAATCTGTTAAGGAGTATATGGTTGTTATTCTTATAGAAGCAGAGCCTACTTGGATTACATCAGAGTGTTCACACATCTTATTTGGGGAGCTGTGCACTTTCAGGACACCAGCAGATCTCAGAGGGCCAGTAAGGGGGTGTCTGCATCAGAAGGCCAGGAAGGGGGTGTCTGCATCAGAAGGCCAGGAAGGGGGTGTCTGCATCAGAGGGCCAGTAAGGGGGTGTCTGCATCAGAGGGCCAGTTAGGGGGTGTCTGCATCAGAGGGCCAGTAAGGGGGTGTCTGCATCCGCCTGCCACCCCGATCTGCTCCATCCACCCAGCGAAGAGGTAAATAGGAGACGCAATGGAGCGGAAAGGCTACCAGCCAAGCAGGAATTGCAGCGCTGTACAGCCGCCCCCATGTCTTCTAATTTGTTGCCACATCGCTCTCCCCTGCTGTGGTGCCACCCCCCCACCCTCGGCAATGTTCACACGCCTCCGGCAAAGCCAATTCTGTAATGGCAGCGATGTCATTTTGTGATTGATTGTATTTGTGGTGCGTTGATGGCAATTTCAGGGAAGGGGGGGGGTGGG
>JABFEA020000050.1:4142841-4163768 GCA_019775915.2 Cyphomyrus plagiostoma | reverse complement strand
CTAATAGCTCAGAGTTGTTAAAATCTTATCTAGCTCTGATTTAAAGGAACCCAAGGATTCAGCTTGCACTACGTTATAGAAACTATTAGTTGAGTTGTCATTTGTACATGCAGCCTTGCAATCACAGACTCAGGACACAATGTACTATTAGATAATTTTGTTATAGAGCATAACTTAGTTAATACCGCCCTGATTTCTGGGATATCTATCCGTCCATCCATCCATCCATCCATCCATCCATCCACCCACCTCACCACTCATTACAGGGTTTTCTGGTACAGGGCACAGAGGAAGATCATAGATTACCAGATAAAAGGCTGTGATATGTTCCTCCCTGAACACTCTGGTGTGGTTAAAAACTGGGTAAAAGGTGCCGACTGGTCTCTATCGAAACTCGGTCTCGATCTTCACCTCCTTGCGTTTAATGAATGAGAAGCTCCATCCTCCCCCGCAGTCGCATGTGGGTTTAACCACCAATTCAAGCGAACTTTCAGGAGGCTTCAGCGCATCTCGGCACGCTGGAATTCTCGCCCGCCAAACACACCAATCGGTCCAGAAAAGGCCCTCATCCATTTTTGGGAGCCCTTAATTAGATATGACCATTTATAATCACCGGGGCCACGGTCTTAATTAAATTAGAAGTAATTATTCAACTCTCTGACGCTGGGGCCAGGCAGGTATGATAATGATACCAGCTTCAAAGAATTTAATTTGAAATCAATCTGTTATTAAAAGGACAGGTCTCAGACACTTGGAAACATTCTGTGTTTTAGTCTGTCTTCCAGCCTTTAGATTAGGTATAAAAAATAGCTCATTTTTCACAGCGTTATGTCTGAAAAGAGGATATCCAGGAGATTTATTCAGAGGTAAGGAGCGAAAGCCCTCAGCCCACACAAACAGCACCCCGCCGGCTCAATCGCTCGTGATGCCCTCACTTATTTTTGTCCCTCTGCTGTCACCGTAGCCTGAAGTTCTTGCCGGGAGCAAAGACAGCCCTGTTTCCAAAACATGGCCTCGTTTCCGCCATCTGTGCGACAAGCCATCTTCTCCGTGGCCCAGGAAGTAAGAGATTTGGGAAGGAGTCGCGTATGTTGTTTCGAGTGTCCATAACCCCCCAGATATCCACCCGAACTGTCCCCCACTGCCGCCCCCCCCCCCAAAGTGATCAGTATCCACAGAAGAAAGCAAAGGACAACCTTCATATCACTTGCTCTATCTCCAAACAATGGGAGCCATTTTCCTTGACAGGTGTTGGGCAGAAGGTCTGTAGGTGGAGGGGGGGGGGGGTCACTTAATGGCCAGTGAAGGATTTATGGTCCAGCAACCCTGGCAAAGTGGCCACGGCGGTTTAGAGTCCGCAGCAATACATCTGCATCTTGCCCTGGGCTTCAGGGCGCCAAAGCAAACACTGACAAGAGGGGAGTGAGGGTCCTGCAGGAAATAATGAGGTCCAGCTGCACTCAGGGCACGCGGCTCGGGGCTGGATTTATCGCGGAATATTTCAGGCACTTGTGTTCAGAACAAGCCTGGACACATGGACAACCTGCTTTGGGATTGTGTGAGAAGAACCTCCCTAGAACCCCGTGAGCAGAGCAGGGTTTGGGGTAGTTGGAAGCGGCACACTGGGATGCCTCTTGGTCATCATGCTTTTAAATCTCCTGCCTGCTAACAGCTAATAAATCCAGGGGCGGAGACAAATGGCCTCTTCTGGTTCAGGCCGGGCGAAGCCGTTTAGCGGAAAGCTAAGCTAAAAGCTCAGTTCCTTAGCAGCGATTTGGGTCGTTCTGTTATTTGCTAAGCAAATACTCCAGTTAAACGCCTGGCTGTAGGCAGCTGTGTGACATGTTTGTGATGCGGATTTTCTCACAGGAGCGGGTGACGAGTGACAGACAGAGAACTGCAAGTTATACGACGGTACTGGGCGACGCCCGGGGGTCCTGATGCTCTCCAGGTCCATGATAAAAGCCCTCAAGGTCAAACTGCTAGACCTCGACAGCTCAACCCGCCGGGAAGTGTCTGCGCTGCGCGGTCCAGCAAATCAGAAATGCAGAACACTTAGGTAGCAAGAACGAATGGAATGCAATGTATATTTACGACTAACGTATTTTAAGAATGAAGGTTAAATTATATGTTTCCATTTTGACATAAATGTAACCTTGACCCCCTTCCACTCATAATAGAATATGTCCTACTCCGTGGATCCTTCAATCAAACATGATACCCATCGCTTCCTTGCACGATTATCACGTCAGCGGCAGTGCTGGGATGATCAGGTGACACAGGTGATAGAAGGATGATTCGGGGTCTTTCGTGTCCCCCCCAGAGGGAGGTGAGTGCTGACTGGGTCCTATACGGCCCGACATGACAACTGACTGCACCCCCATCCCTTGTGTATGACCAGAAATCCTCCCTGGACTTAAAGTGGCCACACTCCTCTATGGACTTCCTGTTTCTGTTATGTTTCAGTCATGTGACCCCCCCCCCCCCCCTCAGCTCATAGGGTGACACATGATAAGTGACTGACAGCGTGCCTCTTGCTTTGGTTTTCAAGGAAACATCCGGTTAAGTTCGATTCAGAACAGCGTGTTTTAAAACCAGGCGGCTTCACGGCATTTTAGTAGCGTTTTCCTCTGTAAAACGCTGTGTAATTCTAACACAGATTATCTAACGCGCCTGTCAAGCCGATGTCTGATGATCAGGGTTCGGCTGATGATCTGCTAGATCTGCCAGATGGTTCTCCAGCGAGAAGAACGTAAAACATAAACAAAAACGACACTGCGGCCAATACTGAAAAGTCATTTCCTGAAGCTTTGTAAGGAAGAGCATTAAGTAGCATTTTTTAAATACATCTCCGGCAAATATGCAAATCACAGATCATATAGTAGTAACAGGGATTTAAAATATGATCACTTCTTCATTATCATATATTGAACTTTCAAAATTAACAAGTAGGGGGAAGTGATACTGAAAATACTTTCTGTCACTGTGCATGCAGGCTGAAGGTGCATCAGGAATGTGTAAAGGTCCGCGGATAGTTTTCAGCCAGTCAAATGACAGATGATTACAATAATCTAATCTGGGGGGCATGAATTCCCCTCTACTTCGTGCTCTTTCTGACCTCAGCGATCTGCACCTAGTGACCTTCTATCTTAGCCGACATGCTACCGCATTATCAACTCAGCTGGCCTGTCCTTGTATGACTCAGGCTATTGTGAAGAAGGCACTGAGGTAAATGAATGGGCCGCAAACAGCCTGCCATTGTCGGAGTGTTCATAAATGAGAATCGTGTGCTGTGTTTACTAGCAGGAAACCCAGCGGAACATTCACAAGATGACCATGTTTTTATGGGCCGAGAGGTTGTGAGAAGTTCACCAACGGCCGCAGACATTATTTTGGGCCAACGTGAACATTTAAACTGCTCTTTACCGCTTGTCCTCTTCATCGCTGTACTCTGGTGTTTTAATGCTTGGGAAAATCGCCAAACATGGTACTTCTCAGAATGGTGAACCCCCTCCTTATGAAAGTATTTCTGGGAAGAGTTCACATACATTTTCGAGCCTAGCAGAGGGTCAGGCCTCTTTACATTTTTAAAGTTATAAATCAAAGCTCTAAAAGGGTGTGAAGGAATGTGGTACTGTGGTTTTTACTGGGATTGAATGGAATTATACACTCCGATAACTTGACAGAGCCTAACACTCAGAAAAGAATGTTGGTTTAAGCCTATGAATATGGATGGTTAGGATGACTAAACAAGAGCCAGTACTGCCCAGTCGAGCTGCCCCCCAAGAAATTCACAAAATGATCTCGGTTGTCCTTCCAGGAATAATCTGTCAAACTATCTCCAATTTAATTTGTGCCTTAATTAGTGATCTGTCACCTAGTGCCACCCATCCCTTATAATACGGGATCGTCCTGCATTGGAAAACAAACTGTTGCGTCCCGTATAATATTATAAGGGACTTGTGGCGATGCTACTGTCACGTCCTGTCCTCAGCGCCATCGTCAATTTGCAGCCTTGCTGCATGATTTCAATCCACTGCATCAGCTTAATCTGGAAAACAAGAGTGGGGAAAAAACTAAGCAAGTAAATTGTGCCGTCTGGTGACAATTTGCTTGATTAATACCACAGAGTGTCCTACTTGCCCCTCATGTGTCCCTCAGTCATCACATTCTGGGCCGTGCTAGAAGAAAACGGAACTTAAGGGCACTAGCTACACTGAAATGACCACCAATCCTCCACACGCCATCCATACTGTCTTCACCGATCGAGGGGTAAAGCCTCATGCGGGAGTCCGTCAGATGGACAATCGACAGGCGGGACGCCCGTCAAATAGGAACAATTCCTTTGACCTGTGCGGTGTTGGATTTTTCTGCACACAAACTGCGACTGTCACTAATTGGTTCATAGCTGTTCATAGATGCCTCACAGTCATCGGACGAGTGCATTTCACTGGTACGCCAAAGAACCAGGAGATACAGCAGTTAGCTTAGCAACAGAAGGGGTTTCAAAGAGTTAGGAAGCACAAGGGGAGAGCAGGTGATGCACTGGGTAGCACCAATGGGAGAGCAGGTGATGCACTGGGTAGCACCAATGGGAGAGCAGGTGATGCACCAAGTTTGCATTCTCTCCTTATGTTTGTGAGTTTCCTCTGACTATCCCAATTTCTTGCTGCCATCCAAAAACACATACTTAGGTAAATTGCTGTTGTGAAAATTCCCTTGGCGTGCCATCGTGTGTGTGAGTCTAGCGCCCCCTTTGGAGTGTCCCCTGCCTCATGCCCTGTGCTGCCCAAGACAGGTACCGGGCTCTCTGGGATCCAGTGCTGGATAAGCAGGTATGGAAGATGGATCGATGAAACAAAAATTGAACAATTAAGAATAGATCCCTAGCAGAAAAGAGCTAAAGCCTGTGCAATGACATGAGGGAACGGCATGGGAAACCAGCCGAGAAACACTTTTACTGGGGACATTAGTGGAGGAATGAATTCGGAGCTACCATTAACAACAAAGATGGCATTGAGGAAGAGGTCTGTGCCGCACATCGAGTAGTATGAGATGAAACCAGGTGAGAGACTCAGCAGGAAACGGGAAATGAACAACTTGGAACTGGAGTTGGTACGTGAGCATAGATGCCGGATATCAACACGAGTATCGAAATTGTCAGAAAGAAGCCCAGAGCCATCAACCATTACAGGAAGTGCGATGGGCGTTCAGGTAGGAGGGATCGCAGCCTCCGGCCCTGCTGTCGTCTGCCGACACATGCTAGCCTTTCGCCCTGTTATCGGTGTTGCTGTGAGCTCGGGATGTTTCGGCTACGTCCCCGTTCTCCTGTTGAGACTACAGCATGCAGCCTTCAGTGGCCAATCAGCAGATGATGGTCCGCAGGCCGCAATCGTGCCCTGAGCTGGGGCTACGCAGCTCCTGTTGGATTCTGAGGAAACATGAACATACTTATTATTACCAGCTAAGCACCTAGCTTTGGTCGCAAAGTATTAACAGCCAGGGGGTTGGGCAATTGGGGCTAAGGGCCTTGCTCAAGGGCCCAACACTGAAATCACTCAGTCGACCCTGGGTTTGGAGCCAGCAACCTTCTGATGACAGGCATGGTGCCATATTACAGAGCCACAGGAGGAATCCCTAATGGCGAATAGCACCTGTACCCGCATGTGGAAGTCCAAGCAAAGTATTCACACTCGTTCTCTGTGGGAAACTTCATGGGGTATAAATAATCATATCAGCCCATCATGCTGTCTTTCTCCAGATTCCGCTAGACGGGATTTGTACAAATTGCCAGCCAGCATCCTAGCGTATTAGCATTTCATGCTTTCTGCAGCTAATTGGCTGTTTCAGGGCCCGACTCCCCAAGTCTCCCCCCACAAGCAGGCTGATCCCCAGACATCCTGAGGCCTGCCTACGTCGAGTGAGGATCCTGGTGGCGGTGTAGGCACTCGCACTGCCGGATTACACAGATAAAGGTCGCCATGGTGACATCGCCGCATGGAGGAGTGTGTCACGTTGCTGGCTTCCAGGGAGCGTTAGGGATTTCTGCACGTCTCAGCCTTCTAGAGGAGAGGTTCTCTGAGGAGGAACAGCTGCATTTCAATTGCTGACCTATTTACATCATGTGACATGTCATACGCCTACATTGTGCACCAGAACAATACTTGTTTTTTATGCAAAATTTATATATATATAATATTCAATTCTCAGTATTTCTAATATTTAAGTTAATGTCTCAGTGGAAAAGGGTGCAGATATTGCATTGATGTTTGATTAATATTTCCCCAGTAATGACTGAGGCCCCCCCACTCCCTTCTTGGACTTGGAACAGTCCCCCTTCTCAGCTCTGCAGGTCTGCGCCATTTTTTCATCTCCGGAGGTACAAGACCAACACAAGTGGTATGAAGGTCCACGAGTAGCTTTCCTCTGGCCTTTCAGTGAGCCTCCGTCTTATCTGATGCTGAATGGAGGGATTATGCCCTGTCTCTACGCCCAGTCTCCTCAACACTCAGAAAATAAGGGCCACGATTAGCCGCTTGTTTGTTTTCGACGGTTGTTCTTTAAGCTTGGTCCCTGGCAAGCCCCCGAGGCTCTGCTCCGGCTGCAAGGGGCGGCCTGCTTATGGACCTCTATCCCCAATGAAAAACAGTGCTTCACAGTTCAACAGGTCACGCAAGGATAAACAGATTAATATTATCCCAAGCTAACAGGCTGGCTTCGACGTCTGTGCTCTGACATCTGTGTCGTTATCGCTTGGAGCGAAGGGCACTTGACCTGCTGGGTTCCACCTGGTGAAGCAGATAAAAGATGGCTCAGGTGCTGGTAATTAATCAGGCTCCGAACAGCAAAATGCAGGGGGTGCGGAGCACCTAAGTGGGTTAGGCCTCCATGTCTGTGATTGGAAGGTCACTGGCTTGAATCCCGTCCACACCCAGACAGTAGCGTCGCTCTTGGCTCCTTGGCCGAGACCCTTAACCCTGACACTCTACAGGTGCCAGATGAATGGCAGACCCGGCACCTATAAACTTCACTCCCATTTCTACGCGTACATGTGTCTTTAAAAAGGAGAGCATGATGGGATATGGAAAAAGAAGCATCCCAATGTACCTGCGCCCACTGAGAAAATAAGCCGTAATTTCATTTTGATAGGACCGTGTAAGATGTCGCAGGCTATTGGAGTCTTGAAATAAGACAGAAAAGCCCTTCACTCACCTGTATGTAGCTTCCAAAAGAGCAGGATATATACCCAGAATCTGCCTCAGGTACACACGTGGCACCCATTGCTTCATTCTAAAGATGAAATGGCCGCCCATGTCCTCGGGTCAGAAAAATAGGCCTATAAAGCAGTCACCGGTCACTGAAACCCGTCAGTACTTCTGTTAAATAGACCCATCTTCCTGCAGCCAATGGGTCACCAAGCGCCTGGTGACATAAACACCCGAAAGGCAGCCCCCCCCGACGCGGTGCTACCCTTGGCCCTCATTGGCAACAGCCTTTTGTTGTTTTGGAGTCCCACTGGCGGCATATGGAATCACAGTGCATGAAGTCTGGATCTCCGCCAAGGCACCAAGATTCGCCCCCCCCCCCTCCCCCCGGAAAAGGAAGGAAGAGCCAGATATATATGTTGGGAAGATTTTTGTATGTCACAAAACCAGCAAAAATAAACGTCTCATCGCCCTTTGCGGTGAGTGAATGCATCAACAGAAATAAAAGCAACAACAGTGTTCACTGAGCAGATGACAATAAGTATAATAAAATTATTTATCATACTGATAAGTATCAGCATCGGTTCTTTCGCTGTCTGCCTGTATTTTACGTGAGCAGCAATCACTGGAGGGGGTCTTGGCTGTAAGCCCAGCTATAGTTTGAGTTCATAAACCCTGCAAATCTGCTCCTTGTCTCATGAATATGACTCTTTCAGATAAGCCAGTATCATATGACACTGACTCAAAACATGGAAGAATAAAACTAAACATGAGACCAAAGAAAACTGTTTGGGTGCATAATTAAGTCTTACCTAGAATCCCATACAGCTGCAAAGGTTACAACCTCTGTCCCAAATTTAAAGACGCTGCGAAAAAAAGTGTTCTGGACTTCAGAATGGGTACTGTAATGTTTGTAATATAATCCCCTTTTTTGACACATTGTCTTTGCTTATATATGACGATATACGGCATCTGAGCCTGAAAATTAATGAACTGCAGAACGAGGCTTTCAAGAGCCTGGTGCATCCAATCAATGCCTGATTTAGACCAATGACAATCAATAAACTAGCATCCAATGGGAAGCGAGTAAGACTGGGCGGTAAAAGACAGCACACTATTATCACGATCATTATGGATTTTAGAAGCCTCATTTCTCTCATCGCTACCTGGCATGACCCTCCATTTTCTGTAAGCATTTTACATCCTGTACAGTAATCAGAGCATTCCAAGAGCCAGCCCCCATCCATCCCCTACCACAAAATACTGGCCTCCAGTTCCTGTTTAAACACAACTGCTATAAACAGGCCGGACACCTCAAGTCCCTAGAACACGATCCGAACGACACAGGTCCCTCTCTTCAGAGCGTTAGCGTAAAGGTCGTCGTCATGCACACCATCTATACGGACCTTGGAGCCTCCCCAAGCAGAACAGCAAATGGTGAGTCTCCCCACCATAAATTCCCAAACAGGCTTTCAGGCCGTTAGCGAAGCGACAAGGCCTTCACTCCAGAGACACAGAATCACTCCATTATTTTCTTTTCACGCCCTTGTTGGATAATAAAGATCAACTGACCCCTCGTGAAACTCAAATAGCCAGAGAGAAAGGCAAAGATAGACAGACAGAGCTCCATTTAATCTGCTACCTGGGATGGTTGTTTACGTCTAAGCAGAAGGTCTGAACATTCATTTACAGCACCATGTTCCTTTGTGCTAGTTCCTTCGTTTATGCCAACATTGTCATGGGTCATGTGACACATTTTTGGCATTCCGCTCACTCCTGTGTGGTTTGTAGACAATAAGAGTGTTGCCACATGTTAGGACACAACTCCACACCTGTAGAAATTGTAAGGAAAGGAACAGAACGAAAGTTTATAATCCTCTACTACTTCTAGATCATTAAAACATTCACGAGTTCTCATCCTCCAAACAAAAACTGTATCAGAATCCCAACCCAGAACCCAGCCACAAAAAACATGTCTGACTGCTTTCTGCCAAGTCCCTTGAGGAACTGCCAGCGCAATACTCTCTACCAGCTCTCTAGACGCCGATCGCTATTGACGGTAGCTATTGACCCCCCCGACTCCAACAGCAAGGCATATTTCTAAGCAGGAGATGGGTGGATACAGTACTGGGAGTCAAATAAGGACCTAAGGACTGTCACTGGCTACATTTTGCGTGGTGATGTCACCTCTGGGGGAGAAAAGCGTCCAGTGGTATTTATTTGGACTCTAACCCGAGTTGGGGGGTTGGGGTCAGATCATTGGCTACGTACTGCAGTTTCAGTGGGGTTGGGGAAGGTAGTGACCAGTTGTTTACAGAGGTTGTTTGTGTTGCATCTGCCCTGCTGATCCAATCGTTTGTGTGTGTGTGTGCATGTGTGTGTATGTGTGTGTGGACTAGGTTTGAATTACAATGTGGGGACCAAATACCCCCATAATGCATTTTTACAGGTCCCCACAATGATCTGTGAATGCAATCAAAAAAGTAAAAATGACAAAAATCTCGCATTTTGTTTGGTTACTGCTGGGTAGGGGTTAAGGTCGTCATGTTGGGATTCAAGTTTTCCTCATAAAAATGAATGGAGAGTCCCCACAAATATATAATTACAGATCTGTGTGTGTGTGTGTGTGTGTGTGTGTGTATCTGCTCCAGTTATTTTCCTAAATGAGACAGAGAGTTGCAGTGAGGTAAATGTTGAACTCACCACTTGAGTTCGCATTGCATTCCACACATAGCCATTCATAACCTAACTGACATGCACTCAAGTAAATTTCCTTCCCTTTTTAAATGTCTTGCCAGTTTATACAATTTCCAGTATCCTTCAGTGTTGTCACTGCAAAACGAAAAGAGAGAAGAAGCACCGATTTATTTCACAAAGCTCGCCTGAGATGGATTGTATTTTTTCCCTTTCTTGGGCAGAAAATGATCTTAGCTGGTCTATTAGTTTCTCTTGGATGGCACACAAATTTTTCTTAACAGTTAATATGGTTCTTTCCAAATCATGCGTCACAATTATCCAGATTTTAACAGCCTAATCTCAAGAGGAGACAGCATGATTTGTTTTCAAAATTCCATTAGATTCTAGATATTTCTGCCTTGTTCTGAATCTAGAAATACCATTAATTTTACATTCATGTACTTGCTAACATGTCTTACTTGTACTTGCTTACTGGCAAGCCATTATGCTGCACTGTTTCTGTAACAACTTTCTGTCGAAAATCCCAGAGATGAAGTGGTCAACCAGGGCCATCTGCACTAATATGTTTACCACATGTTGTCCTGTACATGTCACATGACACCGGTGGCCAATCAGCAGCGTGCATCGACAGGCCCAGGGCTCGCGATGAGCACACGCCACAGGGAGTCCTTCGGCACAGCTGATTGGTGTAGGATGCTCCATTGAATGTCTGGGCCAGCAGAACATGGGCTGCAGAAATGTGAAAACACATTTTCTGTGGAAACTGGAGAAGTGTGGAAAAAAGGAAGCGTTAATTATTCCTTTTGCTGCTCGGCCATTCATACATGGCTCTCGGTAAACCCTGAATCCTGCTCTCCCGATACACAGCCTTCAATGTCGCTGATAACAAGATGATTTTTGCTGTCCTACTATACATAGATGCATTTACTTTGATGAGTCTCCTGGTTTCAGGCATCAGCTCCTTTTATAGATTTTTTTTTGGGGGGCGGGGGAAGCGGGAGGATTTCATGAAGCTCGGCTTCTGAAGTCTCATTCAGGGGATACAATGTAGCCCCCGTCCAGCGGAGCATGCTGGGAAAGTAGCCCCTAGCAACCATAATTTTAAACAGGCCATTAGCATGTCATTTCTGCTGAGAGGTCAGGACCATTTCCTCTATTTACCCTAAAACTGGCCCAAAAGAGGGGCCACTGTATTCCCCACTGCATGGTCACACTAACAAGTCTGAGTGTCAGTAAACATTTTTATGGCGGAGGTTTAGAACCAGCAGGGCTGCCTTATTAGCGAGCGTCTGGGGGCTCACATGGGTGTCAGCGTGTAATAATTTATCCTTCTCTCTTTCCTGACCAAGTCACCTCTCCTCCTTTCCGTCCCCCACCCTTGCACACACACACACACACACACACACACACAAGTCTCCTTCAGTAGACCCAAATAAAACAACCGCGAAGGATAACCAAAACATGGACTTGTTGGCCCTGACTGAAGGTCACCTAAGGTATGAACACAGGAGGATGCCCAAAGGAAAATAAATATGGTAATAAATAGGTTCGGGAGGAAAGCGTGGGGACGGACGGGTCACAGCTTGAACCTGAAGGCTCACCTCATCACTCCGGGTTCCTGTAGCTGAGAACCTCACCTTCACTGCAAAATACGCCTATGTTTTCACATATGGAACCTAGTAAACCTTGATGCCCCTTTCATTCATCCACTCCTCATTCCTTCATTCCTGTCTCCCTCAGAAAAACAAGGAATGAAGCCTGAGCTGCACCCCGAAGCGTGTAATCCGAAGGGCGTCTGAGAGGAGCTCGATTACTTTTTCTGTCCTGTAGAATACCCCCCCGCCCCCCACCAGATAAAATCATCCCAATGGATGAGGGTATTAGAGGCTCTGTAATCCCGTGTCAGAAAGGAGGGCATCCAGAAGCAGGATGGATGCCCCAGCCAGCTGTCTCAATCTGCACTTGACGCACAGGCTGAGAAAAGTGTCTGTATATGTTGGAGATGAAGGATTCACAGCAGCTTCTCGTCCAGCTAACCCTTGGCGTTTTAACAGCTTCAGATAAAACATAGCATCCTGGTACACACTCACGGCAACCTTTTATAAAGTACTGACTCCCAAAGAGGGCACATTCACAGGGGACCTCTATATATATGATAATAATAAGATATTTCTGCGGGGAAGCATTTGAACCACGGTCTAGCAAGAAACTTCGAGAACGCGATGCATCCACATACACGCATGTCTGAAGCTCCATCCAGAGCCACTCACAGTATGTAAACCCCTAATTTATGTCTTAAAAAGGGGTGGAAATCCTAACTAGTGGCAATTAGGCACATGTTTGGCAAACACATGTCATGGCGTCCAAACGCATTTAACAACTGAATTGCTGCACAGTGCTGGAAAATGATCGGTCTATGATTTAAATATAACATGCACTAATCAAGGGGGGGGGGGGGGTTAGGGGGAATGTGGCCCCTTAAGACTTGGGGGCAAGTGTGAGTCCCCCCTCCCTCCATGGAAAACCACAGTTTATTTCCCTGGCTATCAAAAGATCGGCAAATATTTATGGAGAAGTATTCCCATTGCAGGATGTGCTTAAATGTTAAGGCACAACACCAGGCTACAAACACCAGGAGACATGCAGTGTAGCACAAGCGAGCTGCTCTATTTGCCATCTGTACACATACAGGTACACTGCAATTATTTCATGTCGATATATCCCATATGCATTGGAGAGTGCAGTGAGTGCAAGGTCAGCCATTTACCCAGAAACCCTGTAATAGCTTCCCAGGGAAAAGGGGTCTGACAGTTATGTGACAATTCTGCTGAGCACGGTGACCTTTGGATGACAGGAACAGATGCAAAAGCAGCTGAACCTCACGCTGCCCCATATAACCAAACAATGTCACATCTGACCCAGATGGGACTTGAACCCACAATCCCCAGCTCCGGAGGCTGATGCCTTATCCATTAGGCCACTGGGTCACTCCAGACCCCAGATATTAGATGACATCCTTACTGAGACATTTAATGGGACTTCATGATGAAAAGTGACGCTGATCATTCTTCTCATCTTGCTCTCTACACATTGGTGAGGTTGAGGAAGCAGAGACAAGCTTCCTTATAAAAAAGGAATAAAAATTTGGCTGACTGTTTGTTTGGCATGTTCTGCTTTGTTTGGGAGACCTCCTTTTCCGAATACAGATCAATTTCTGTTTTTCTTCCCCGCAGGGGACCTGAACCAGGCGGTTTGCCTTGTTTTCAGCTCACATCATGAGCATACTGCTGTTCTTGGAGCATAACTCACAGACGCACAGTCTCTGTTTAGCAGCTAGACTCACCTGAATCATGAGCATACTGCTGTTCTTGGAGCATAACTCACAGACACACAGTCTCTGTTTAGCAGCTAGACTCACCTGAATCATGAGCATACTGCTGTTCTTGGAGCATAACTCACAGACGCACAGTCTCTGTTTAGCAGCTAGACTCAACTGAATCATGAGCATACTGCTGTTCTTGGAGCATAACTCACAGACACACAGTCTCTGTTCAGCAGCTAGACTCACCTGAATCATGAGCATACTGCTGTTCTTGGAGCATAACTCACAGACACACAGTCTCTGTTTAGCAGCTAGACTCACCTGAATCATGAGCATACTGCTGTTCTTGGAGCATAACTCACAGACACACAGTCTCTGTTTAATAGCCAGACTCACCTGAATCACCTGCACCCAATGTACACTACATATGCAAATATAGGCTAATCTACAACCTACATGCTAATATGGGCTAATCTATAGCCTACATGCTAATAAGGGCTAATCTACAGCCTACAGGCTAATATGGGCTAATCTATAGCCATACTTGCTAATAGAAGATAATCTACAGCCTACATGCTAAAGAGTCAACGTATAGCACTCATTCTAACAAGTCAATATACAGCACATATGCCAATAAGCACTAATTAACGGAAAACATGCAAAGTGCAGATCCACATAGTCTCCTTAGTATGGTTTCCTGTAAACTTGCAGTTGTATGTTAACTTAAGATGAAGGTTCAGTAGAGGCAATATTTATAGAAAATGTTAATTTCAGGAGTTTAACCTGATGAAAGGCACCCAGAGCTCTCCGCAGCTCACTCACTTGAACTGTTAATGAGATCTGTTTGAAATGATAATGAAACTAATTGTAATGACACTTTAAAACACAGAAAAAAAAACAAAGCAGCCCCATTTAATGTCTGCACAAGAAGAACCAGCAAGATGGATGGATCATCACAACAACAGACAGTCCCGAGGATCCGAACAGAACATGCAGGAGGGATGAGGTCCGCATGGCCAGCTCTGGGTGACACCGTCTTGATAGCAAATCAATAATAAATAATAATAAATAATAACAATAATGACATGAGAAATGGATAGATGGATGGATATTTATATTAAATATACATAAAAACAAACAAAATACATACGAAAATAATGAATATGCATAAGAAGAAAATAGTCATCGTGATTACGAAACGTTTTGGGATAATATTAAAAGATTGTTTTTCATTTTTGTGCATTTCAACCAGGTTAGAGGGTTAGACTCTTAGAGTTGGAATCCTAAGTATGTTTTTTTTTTTAACTCCAATGTATAAAGTGGAAAATGAGTTATGTTCCTAATCACTATTTATTAACTGCACCTTAAAAGATTCTCCAGTGAACGTGGGGTGACAGTGGTGCGGAGGAGGGCGAGGCAGGGGGGAGAGGCAGGGGGGAGCTGAAGAAGCACAGTGGCAGTGCCGCCGTGGCCAGTACTGGGACATGATGGAGCAGCAGAGCAGCAGCGCAGGGGCAGGTCAGCCTGGGTGACGCGCGGGACAAAGGCTGCTCTGATAAGTCCAGAGGAAGGGGGGGGCAGGCAAGGTCAGCGCACATCCTGGAACGGCCCGGCACTAGACAGCGTGGGGAGGAAGACGGGCCCAGGACTGGGAGTGCGGGGGCTGGGGGGATGGGTGTTGAGGTTCGAGGCAGGATGAAGAGGGTGGGAGAGGAGGAGAGGGGACGTGTGTTTCCCTACGTACGCGAACGGCTGAGCACCACAGGGGAAATGGAGGCCGCACACCGACCTGGGAGTGAATCCCTGCCAGATTCCTGCTAAATGTTTCATCACGGATCCGTTTAAGCGCCGATCCCGGCCGAGGTACGCGGATTTGCCCCCTGGCGGAACACTGGAGTTTACGATGGGGTGGATGACCCCTGACAGACAAGATGTTTTAATGAGGAAGTTCGGCACCATCGGTCATCACGATGTTACAGCCGTCGTAGTGCACAGAGTTAAATTCCATAAAGCCTTATTTGTAGGTTCTATTTTGTTTGGGAGGTGAGTGCATTTTGTATTTAATATAATAAACTAGAAGAGTGTCTCAGATAAGTGGTAAATTAAACTGTTTGGACAAATCCCAAAGCTGGCGGATAACTGCCTTCACTGAAATCGGAACCCAGCTCATGCGAGATAGCGGACAGATATAGGGTTTTAGGTAGCGCTCTATCAAGGCTACCCGGGCACGAGATGTAATAAATGAAGCCTGTAGAAACAGTAACCAAAGGCCCCGAGCGATTATTTGACTTGTTACTCTGTTCTTCTTCATACCAGCTTGTGTAAACAGGGTCAGCTGGCCGCATCTCCCTGGGGAGACCCTGGAAGATCAGGGGGCGTGGCAGGAAATTGCAGGAACATGTCACGGGATTTGGCAGGGGTCAGAGGTCATGGGTCACCACATGAGGGCAGCAGTGGCATGCATGATGATGGGGAAGATGTGTCCTGTCCCACTGGACAGTGGGGCCAGTCACGTCACAGCGTTTGTTCGAATCCCACGCGGAGAAGAGGGAGTGTTTCTTCTAATGCTCACCGTGTGGGGCAGGTTTGCTGTTTCCAGCAAGACGTGAGCTTTTCCAGCAGACGGGCGATGACGTCATGGCTGGCAGACCCGCCACGCATGGGGGAGGCGGGGCCTGGTCGCCCCGATCTTCCAGACCCGAAGGAGCATTCCTATTTTCAGCCCGACTGGGAAAAAAGACACGCTAAACTGCGTTTTTATTCGTGCGGACAAAATGGGGTCTCCAGAGTCACGCGCTTCCCTGCTGCCCTGGGGGTGCTGGATACGGACCTGGCTTCTGTACTGACTGCCTTCTTTGGAGACATCAAATATGTGTGACTTTAGGCGTAAGCAACACACTGACACAACTTAAAGGGACGGCACCTCATCTTAAAGGGACGGGGCCCATGCTGTGTACGTGAAAAATAAATAGATGGCAAAAGACAACAGGAAACCATGAAAATAAAGCAATAACCGCCCGCCGCATGCACTCCCTGCCGCCATGGCTGGTCTACATATTTTTGTGGTCAATGAGACACACGTACAGCTTTAAATCTGATTAGTTAAAAGTCAATATTGCTTTTTATGCCAGTATCAACCGATATCTACTGTAGAGCCAAGTGATTCCTGATGGACATATGGGGCTTCTACTCCAGATTGTCCCAGGCTGGGCATGGCAGATCTTAGTATCAGACCTAGAGGCGCCGGGAATCTACAAAGCGAATATGAATAGGAAGTCTCCTCATTAACTCTGTACATTCTTGATTATTATTCAAGGCAACTGTGATCATCGCTGCACAGCAAGTTTTAGTAACGTGTTGTTATGCTGATGTGCCCAAGGCAACATGGAGACACCAAACGGGAATTCACAGCGGGAGATGCAACCGGGAATAACATCTGGCCGCGAAACACGAAATCCCGATCGGGAAAATCAGCCTGCTCAGATAGGCATCCGCCTCAGGATCCCTCTGCTTCGGTGCAGCCCAGTTCATGCATTTAACATGGGTGGGGGGTTTCAGCTCGGCAGCGCAGGGGTACACAAAGGAAGCCATTAGGGATGTCGTAATTTGCTTATCGGAGTCCTCGGAAGACGACGGGTGCATTCCACTGGGAGGCGTGCCAGCTCCGTAACCGTGACGGCACAGTGGACCTGGCTGGGGGGGGGCGGTGCATGTCACATAAAGAATGTATGCTGCCGTGGGGCACCGGAGGACAGCACCTTCCAAAAAACGGAAGTCAGTAGTGAAATAAGGACAGGAAAAATATGTCGGGAGTATGTGCATTTCCTGAAGGAGCCAGACCCGAAATCCATACGCTCCATTATTCATCACCGAATGCAATTGATTAAGTCTGGCCTCGGTGTTGCCATGGCAACAGCCGGTATTCCCACGTGCTGGTCTGTTTGAGCATGTGGATGGGCTGCATGAGCCCGATTCTACTCGTCCTCCACTGGTCAGGAGGTCAGTCTACCTGGGCCCGAGGATACGAACGAGTCGGGGACTTGAGAGACCATCCAGCGTCTGGCCTTGATCTGCTCACAATGCCATAATCCTCTCGGTGGCAGGAGCGTGACAGGGGGCCATGTTGAGAAAAGGAATTTGCCATAAATGGACACAAACACAACCACAAGTAACAAAACAAAATTCAAGACTTTTTCCATTTTTAGTTTTTTGATTGCATTCACAAATTATCCACATGGCAACCTGAAAAATGTCTTCAAAATTAAGGAAGTTTTACCACATTTTGGGGACATTTTGGTCCCCAAATGTGATCTATGCAACCCCCCGCCCCCAACACACACAGACAGACAGACACACACACACACACACACACACATTACCCACACAGACAGACACACACACACGCATTACACACA
Source organism: Cyphomyrus plagiostoma (assembly GCA_019775915.2). Lineage (NCBI taxonomy): Eukaryota > Metazoa > Chordata > Actinopteri > Osteoglossiformes > Mormyridae > Cyphomyrus > Cyphomyrus plagiostoma. Next base: position 4,146,129 of record JABFEA020000050.1, on the reverse strand, counting down.
CACACACACATTACACACACAGACACACACAGATACACACACACACACATTACACACACACAAACACACAGACAGACACACACACACACATTACACACACAGACACACACACACACATTACACACACACACACACGTGTTTGTATCCATACATTTGCGAGGACCGTAGTTTCATTTCTACGGGCAAAGCTCTAATCCCAATACGACGACCTGAACCCCCACCCAGTCCTATCGTTACCCATAACTAACCAAACAAAATACAGAACAAAAATACACTTTTAGTTACGGAAAAATTGAGTTTCCTCTTATGGGGATCCCAACAATGTCAAAATAACAGGTTATTATCACAACAAATGTCCCCACAATGTAATATATATACATAACCTCCCCCCCACACACACACACATAGTCATCTCATATACAGACAATCCAAATTGCTCCCCAGGGTCAGCTGTTAGCGAGAGCTTCATCCTATGAAAGAGACCTATTCTGTACAATGTAGATACATTCCTGAGCCACAGACACAGCTGCAGAGAAGCTCACATTTGTCCAGAACAACATAGAGCACTGATCATCTCAGGCGGTTCTGTCCTCTGGAACCTTTCGCCGGGACCCCTGTGCCTCCCTGTGCCTCTGGCTGCACCCGGGATGGCGCGGTACAGCTCACTCTCTGTCTGGCAGATCTGGGGTCAGTCTCCATCCATTGACGGCATTCCCTGTCACGGCCTATAGGGCGGCGAAGTTGAGCATTTGTTCTGTATGCCTGGGGGGACGTGGAGAGGTCAGAGGTCACATTTCTGGCATGCTGCACTGAGTCACATGGCTCCCTCTGTAGTTTGTTTTGTGCTGCTGGAGGCGACCAGCCCTTGGGGCGGGGGCGTGGGGGGGGGCATTAGCTTGTATCGGTTTTCTGTTTTTCACCGTCCCACACCATCAATCACAGCCTAGCCGCAACCCCTCATGGCATCGGCGGCAGCCCGATGTCTGGGCCGATTTGTGCCTGCGGACTTCAGGAGAGACGCACTGGAGCAGAGCCAAGCCGGCTGGATGGGGGGAGCTGTCACGTACGCCGTTCCAGTCAGATAAATCTCCATTAGGTGCTAACGAGGGTGGGGAATTTGGAGGGTTATGCCATGCCAGTGGAATCGCGTGCCGAGGGGAATAAAGGGATCAGCCACCCCACCCCCCCACGGCTCATGGATGCAAACGGGGGTTTGGTTCCTGGTTCTCCGGTTTCACTTTTGTTTAGTCCCCCTGTGGTTCAGCCGGTGAGATGGGCTCCCCCGTTCACCAAGAAACCATTAGGATTCCCTCAGGGCCTGGGGCCGATAAGGGTGGCAAGGCGGGCGTGGGGGGCAGGCGCCAAAACTGGTCCAGCCCCCCCCCACCCCCCCCGGCACAAGGGGGGATCTCTGCTCATTGTCATGCTTCATAGCATAAAACAACAAAAAAAAGCATTTGGCAGTTTGTGTTAACCAGTGTTTGGCACGTACCTTTAAAAAAGTAATTAGTTATAGTTACTAGTTACTTCTCACAAATAGTAACTGAGTTAGTAACTGAATTACATCATTATAAAAGTAACTAATTACCAGGCAAAGTAGCTATTGTGTTACTTAAAAAAAAATCTAATTTAATATAACTTATAAATATAAAACATTGCACACTAATCTACACTATTTTAATTTTGTTCTTAGCCACTAATTTTGTGGCGGCATGCGACAGTGTGAGGTGCTTCCGTAAATTAGAGTTACTTGTCTCTGACGCAGTGAGACTCTTTTCTCCTGGGCATAAGTTGCACGTTCCATAAACATTTTTGCCTTGCACCTCAGCGAGGGAAAAGTAATGGTTATGCGTCCAGTTAGCAAAAGCTACCTTTGAACGTGTTGGACTTGCCATCGTTGTGGTTCCTGGATGTTGGTGTGTGCGACTGACCGTGCGCGGGCTTGTGTGTGAACGCCCGCACTACTCTGCCTCTGATTGGCAAACAACGGAAATTTACTCAATCTAAGCCAATCATCGCGTTCTCAGTTACACCAGGTTTACAGACACACCAATCATCATCACTGGTGTCCCGCCCTGGCCCCGAACACACACACACACACACACCCCAGAGAAAGAGATGTCCTATGGCTGAGAGAGACGTTGCTCGCATGAAAGCCGCTTCAGAGTTCTCAGTTATAGTAACGCGCATATTATTGTCAGTAACAGTAACTGTAACAGGGAAAGAGTAATTAGTTTGATTGCTCGTTACTGAAATAAGCATCGCTGTTAGTAACACCGTTTATTTATAGCGCCGTTACTCCCATCACTGGTGTTAACATCGAAACAACAAAGAATAGAGACCTATGGAAAAAAGACAATATTTGTGTTTGTGTGCACAAAACCTTTACTGTGATTGGGACTGCTTCACCCATTAGACAAATCAGGCCAATTAGACCCTAACAATATGAAAAGAGTGAGAAATTCCCGACCCTGACTAATTTTGGTTATAAGAAGACCCTGAAAACTTCCCTCACTGCTTGCCCTGGTGAATGGAACATTCCAGGTGACGTTGGGCCTTCGCGGTGTGCTGGCTGGTAGAGTGCCGTCAGAGGGGGTGTCACGTGCTGGAGGGGTTAGCTGACGGTCCCGTATGGATGGCAGTCAAGCCCCCGTTAAGCCCCAGTGTGCAGGGATTTAGCAGGTCTCCAAAGCAGTGACATCACCACCCCACCCCCGGGAGTGTTTGAAGCGACCTGATTGGCTCTGCTCATCGCAAGTTTAGCAAATCCCAAACCCTGGTGTTCTGTGATGGTCTTGGGCCCAGATTTGGGTCGGTGCGACCCAGCGGTGATAAGGGGACCTGCAGCTTGGCGTCTGCATTTATCAGGCATGGTTTTCTATCCATAGCAGGGCGAGAACAGCCTGGGGGGCTTCTCTGAGAAGTGGCTCTCCTCCTCGAAATGACCCCTTTCCACTCCCCTGTCCCCCCCGCCCCTCCCCCCCTTGAAACATTTGTGCAAAACATGAAATATTCAAGGCCCCCACTCGTGCAGACAGTGAAGCGTCTCCCCACAGCCCGCTGGGAAGGAAAAGCTGTGTCATGTGCATAAAACCACCTCATTTACCACCAGGTGGCGCCAGACTTATCACGGCCCACCCGACCCCTCAGATTCCCCCCCCCGACAGGCCGTCAGTTCATTACAGCCTCAGCTAGGCACACAGAAGCCCTGTCCTTGGAATAAAAGGGGAGGGAGGCTAAGGGGGGTGGCATTGTCTCCCACCACCCGCCCACTGTTTGTCAGCTGTC
>JABFEA020000050.1:4119407-4142767 GCA_019775915.2 Cyphomyrus plagiostoma | reverse complement strand
CTCCGTTTCAGAGGCCGGCTGTCCTTGATACGCCATGACAGTCACTGTGGCCCCTGCTCCTCAAGCTCCTTGAGCTCGTCTCCCTGCCCCCACCATCATGGCCCCAATACCCTCCCCCCCACCACGCCCCCTATAGGGAATGCAGGACAGCCCATTAGGTGACATAGGCAGCTGTTTATGCTTATGCTTGCAGCCTTCTGAGGGGCCGCTGACTTAACAAGCTGATTTCACTTCGTCTTGGCCGGCGTGGGGGGCTCTAACAGTGAAGCTTGCCTATAGCCCCACATGGGCTTTGAACAGTAGAGTACAGACGAGTCTTGATTATTAATGCATCTCACACAAGGACAGTCAGCCGACTCGTGAGTGCCTCTAGTGGCCAAACTGGGTGTTTTGCCGTTCGTGAACATGGCATGCGCACGCCTGTTATGTGCTCCTGCCCGTCGCTTGTCAGGCTTGAAGCCGCCGTTTCTCTCCAGTTATTCAGCACCGGTGCCCCATCGCGTCACTCTTCGCGCTGCCTGTCACATGTCCCTCCCCTTTTGGAAACATTACAGGTAAATGGCTTCGGGGACATTTGGCTTCAGGGACATCAGTGGTGTGTGATGGACTGCGGGTTGAATGCGGGGGGGTGGCGGGTCGTGGCCATAGGAACCCGATCCATCTCTCCTTTGTGATCTGGGGGAGCTGGATCCAGATCAGGCTCAGAACCAGGGTCTTTAGATCTAGGAGCATCCACCCCTCAGGAGGAAGAGAGAGAGAGAGGGGGGGTGATAGACAGAGGGAGAGGGTCTGTTTTCACATTCCCGTCCTTCACAGCGATCAAAGTGCAGTCAGCTTGAGCGGGGGGGGGGCACAGGGTGGGCACCCGGGTGACGAATCTGCTGTAGATCCTGGCCGTGTCAGCCTGCACATCTCTGCCAACATGCCAGGGAACCTGATAAACTGCCATCGCGCAAAGAATCGCCAGCACTGAAAATGAAACCTCTGAAAACAAACACACCACTGGCCGTTGGCGCGAGGCCAGCGCTGCCTCAGCGAGTGGCACAGCAGTCCCGCCTGCCCAGTCCCAGCCTCGGCCCTGTCTGTGTGTTTCCCACGTGTTCCCCCATGGTCTCTGGGGTCTCCTGCCAGCGCTCCAGTTTCTGCGGTCCACAGGCGGTTCTAAATCAGCATTCTAAGTTGCCCTTAAGGCGTGTGCCCAGTGATGGACTGGCATCCTACCCGAAGGGCACTGCAGCCCTGGGCAGCGGGGCATGGGCTCCGGGCTAAGTGCTGGGGATATGGAACGAGCTCCGAGCAAAACATCTGCAGGTAAGAGAGGCTCCTGCAGTTCCTGTAGCTCAAATTCAGCTTCAGGACGTACCTCCTGTGAATATATGTTACTGTGACGTTCCATGTAATAGACCCCAGGACAGCCCTAGCAGAGGACAGATAAAATCATTCATAGCTAAAATGAGACTTGATTCATAGGGACGTCGTAATGATGTGTGAATGCATTATCTGTAGGACCGTCTCTGCTCTTATTAACTGGCTGCAGTGGAGTTATTCTGCTGTTACTCATGCTTACCTGAGGAGCAGCCGAGGATTTCACTGCTCGGTGTTTTTTTTTTTTTTAGCCCTGAATGCTAAAGTACATTTGGCCCATAAATCCCTGCGGCTTTGCTCGCATGTTGCACCAGTAAAGAAGCATCTAGCCAGCTGTCTTCTCATGAAAGTGCAGGGGGGTTCGACAGATATAAGGCCGAAAGCATTGCAGCCAAATTGAACACAGAATGCATTATCGAATGCAGACCTACCAGAGTCGCTAATTGCCTGCCAATCATCCAGTCTCTGTGACTAGTAACTCCGGCGTAGACCAACGTTGATGCGCAACAGCAGTGAGCAGACAGCCAAGGGCCAGGGTGGGGGGGGGTGGTAATTAGTTTTGTGTTTCCCCGCTGAATTCCTCCGAGGGTCCCTGGCCTGATCAGGAACCGGGACCCAAAATGGCGTGATGCCTGACAGCCACATGATATATTGTTTTAACTGCATTTTTCGTACAATAGTTCCGATGGTGTGGGTAATGTGCGGGTAATTTAAGGGCCATCTGAAGGCATGTGCACCTGTGTGTCAAGGTGGACACCATAGCACATTGTCATCGCTAAGTCACCAACCACATGTCAGGACCTCATGAAGACTGTGGGCCCTGGAGACTCATTGCTTTTCCATCCTGTCGTACCTGGAGGGGGGGGGGGGGGCTTCTGTTTACTATCGCTTTTTTATTTTTAGCAGATGTCTAAACCTAACCCTCTGGAGCTCAGGGATTCTCGCCGCCCCAGGCTTCTTCCTGCAGTTCATCACTGGCGTGTGTACAGTCTGGGAGCAGTCTTGTCCTGGCCCATCCTACGTTTGAATGACAACCCTCACCGGCTGAGCAGTAGACACAGCGTCACGTTCACACTCAGGGGAGGGAGGGAGGCAGACAGAGGGAGTCCCATCTGTATTACTCGACTCTGATTTTCATTTGATGCAAGTTCCTCTCCTAAGATTGCATTTAATTTTAGCCTGAACGCTTAATTTCCCCAGACAAGAAGAAAACAAGGACCACCACCTCCGAGGCAAACAGTGCTATCAGATTATTTATATTTTTTTCTAGGCTCAATGCTACAGTTGAATAACATCAAAATATGGAACCTCTTTGTCGCGACACTGCGAGAGCTGAGGACTCTCTACAATCGGCCAGAAAGACGAGCTTTCACTACCCAAGCGAATTCCGGCGGCGCAGACTACGTGCTGGGACTTAATTGCAAATCATTCCCACACTGAAAAAGACCAAAGTCTTTGCTTGAGAGGTTGAAGATCTGGCAGGAGTCGAGTGTTGAGACTCCCACAAGCGATTGCTGCCCGGCTCAATGGGAAGCTGTGACTGGGGGCAAAAAGACACCGGTTGCTGCATGAATCCGAAGCACCTGTTAGAAGGCATCTCACATGCGACGAATGAAGGGAAATAAATTGAAAAGGCAGCAGGGGATTCTCTGGTAACACAAATAGGAGCCAAAAAATGTTAGTTGCTCTGGAGAGATCCGGCGAGCGTTTAATCTTTTTTTTATATTAACGGAGCTTCTATTTTTGCTTTCCAATAATGTGCTGGGATAAGGGACACTGTCACCTTCCCTCAAACATAAATAATTCGATGCGCCCGATTATTGCGCATCAGCTGTTGTCATGGTCACGGTCAAGACTCCCTAGAAGTTGCCGGGGCAACCGTAGTGAAGCGTCATTTTGCTTCCAAGGGAACCCATCGCCAGGATGGGAAAAAAATGGATACATCAAGTTACGAAATCGCCTCTGTGGCAGTTGGCGTGAAAGAACGTGACCATCTGCATGTCATAGCAAAATACAAGATCTCTGTTTCTATCTCCCAAAGACACACACCCACATATTCATGCGTGTACCCGGGTGCGACCAGCCGATTGTCTCAAGTATCTGAGTAGACAACGTGCCAGTGTACGTCCTGCTATATGCAGCCTCACAAGATCCATTCTTCTGGTAAATAAAGGGTAGACCAGCAATACTCGGGCACTGAGGAAGACATCAGCGAGCATCAGATCGCCACTTAATGTCGGTGCCCCTTAAAAAAGGAGTAATGTTTTTGTTTTCATTTTGTCTCGCTGTTCCAGAGACATTTCACTGCACTCTCAGAACTTCCCGAAATCCACCGCCGGCACAAAACGGCTGCTTCACCGGCCCTCTGCTGCCTCCCAAATGTTATTATCTCTCGCAAAGCTGGCATATTTCAGGACCAGTCGATTCAGTCGTCGGCTCCTATCTTCCCCCCACGGGGCAGATGAACAGATAGAGCGTTTGTTGTGGGGAGATGCACACAGGCAGGGACAGACCGTTATACAGACCGCTAGACAGACCGCTAGTCAGACCGCTAGCTCTGCTGTCCTGTTCACCAGGTCAGGGATTCTGTCCCATTGACTCTGCCTTGACTCCCTATACTCTGCTGTCCTATATTTCGTATTTAATCACACAGCAGTAGGTGTTTCAACTCTACTCCCAATAATCTTGTAGGGGCAGATGGCGACCTTGTGACCCAGATTGGTGCCCGTGTGATGGCTTGCGATGAAGCTGGCGGACGGCGAGGCCGACGGAGACCCATCCTATCATCCGGGCATGCCCTCTAGCCCGGTGAGACGCCGACGGCAGCTGAACTCAACGACCGTCCGGAGTTACAGTGTGCCGCTCCGTCGTGTGGGACAGCCTAAGGCTGACGCATGGTTTCCATAGCGATGTTGGCCAACTCTGCAGATGTACACTCAAGAGCTCACCTGGGCCTGAGAATTTATTTGTTCCGTATGATAAATCATTTTTATTATTATAGAAACCATGTCAGTGTACTTAAACTGTGGTTTCAGTCTGGGAAATAAAAGGAAATTGCAAACCCATATGCTGTATGTCCTCCGGTAACGTTTGGGATTCTGTTTCTCCGAACTGCCCTGCACTTTAACCCCCCCCCCCCCATTTTATTGCACTGGGTGGTTATGGGTAGGCGTTGCAACATCTGGGTGACCTCAGGAGCCCCTCCGCCCCTCTCTGAGATCACCTCAGCTCATGCTCGGTCCTTGGTGACTGGCTGGACTCCATAGGCACCGGGGTCCACGCTGGAGGTCCAGGTGCAGAATTATGGTGCTATGTGGTTTCTGCAAATAGCACCCAGTAGCCCTCAAAATGGGGAACATCTGATCCATAACTCCTATGTGGTGCTTTTGGTTTCTTCATCACAATGTTTTGCTTTTACTGGTTTCCATAGATCTGTATGCTATATCGTACTTCCTAATGCTTCTCTAGTTTCCATAGATCTGTGTGCTATATCGTACTTCCTAATGCTTCTCTGGTTTCCATAGATCTGTGTGCTATATCGTACTTCCTAATGCTTCTCTGGTTTCCATAGATCTGTATGCTACATCGTACTTCCTAATGCTTCTCTTGAGCCTTCTCTACCACTCTTGTAGTCAGGGGATCAACACAATATTCCGGTGTGGCTGAGCTTCTTGCTTGATCCGCGTTTCTTTGGGGACCTCCTGCTACATCCAGGGCTGTGGCTCCCCCAGCAAGTATGAATCTGTTACGTAGGAGAGAAACATTTGCGGAGTCAGTATCTTTCCGTCTAATTATGAATGGTTTGCGATGTAATGAATTCCCACATGTCCCAGATGTCTTTAGTTTGTTTCAGTGTTTGGCAGAGAGAGCACTGGATAATCGAGTCCTAGAGGACATCAGGGTCCGGCTTGGGGCTCCCGCCTTCGACGACCACCCAACACTCATCGCAGCGTCATATGTTTTCATTTAGCTGCTAATTCTTCCACAGTGCTGATATGATACAAGATGCACCTTGTGTGGCTTCAACCCTGATGGGTGTGATGGCGTCCAGCTGGTAGGAGGATGGGCAGGTACACCTCAAGGTGGCGGTAGAGAGGGAGTAGCCATGAAAACCGACAGGTAGGACATGCAACTCAGAAATGCCAGTCCGGTGTGTTGAAAAAGGTCAGGAATCACACATCAAAGGAAGTCAAGAGGCCACACTACGGTGTAAACACCATTTACTATGGACTACCCTGCTGTGGCACTGGCTGCACAGTAGGTAAGGGTGGGGGGGGGTCATCCTTTTAGATGTTCAGATTCCATGAACATGAGCATGGACCGAGTTGGGTTTCTGAGGGTGGAATCGAAAATAAAATAACACTGGGGAATAATCTAGGTTTTTGGGTGTCGTTCACTCTCACACTAGGCTGATGAAGTAAACTTAAAATAAAGGAGAGCAACACATAACTCAGTAAACAGATGAAACACATTTGCTTCTTTCATAAGTTCAACTGAATAAATAGACCATTTACTCCAAGGTTGGACTGTGTGGGTTGCAATTCGAGAAAGCGAGTTATCCGCTTTCACTTTCACCGAGAGAGTGGTGTGACGGAGGTGTGTCGCTCAGGAGGTTCGGATGCTGCGGCCGTGAGCACAATGTTGTGGGTTCGAATCCCAGGGTGTGCAGCGTCTTTCCACCATTGGGCCCCTTAGTAAGGCTCTGATAGCTCCAGAAGTGCCTTCTCAGAAACAGTGCTTTGCATCGGATTAAAACATGCGCTGCATTAATGCATCATTTGGGTATCTGATCATGGAGATTATGTTTAGGGGGGTGAAGCCCGAACTGAGGTGAGGAGCTGGAACTCCATCTGGGGAGAGAGAAACTGTGTCTCCAGGTGTGGGGAGGAGACCTGGGCAGGCTGCAGCGTTACCTTCTGGGGCTGGGGGGAGGTGATATACGCCCCACAACAGGTTAGGGGCAGAATAAAGAGTAGCAGCTAGAGAGATATACAGGTCGCGGGGAGGGTCTGCCCCCTCCTCTCTGAGACACGTGGGGCACACCCCCCCACAGACCGCCTCCAGCGACGGACTGGCGTGGGAGGGACGGCGCCCACGTTCACGCCCCCGGAGTGCGTAACCAGAGCCGGCCCATCCTGGGGGTGGAGGTGAGCTGACGCAGCCGAGACACCTGAGAACGGGGGCGTTGAGGAAGCTCTGGCAGACGCTTTGTGTCTATGGCCTTGAGGGAGGTGCTTCCCTCTAGGGCTTGTTTAGCGGTAGAAGGCCTATTACTAGAAGACCTATTACCTAAGTACTTCCTGGAGGAGGAATCCTTGTGCTTTCCACTACTGTAGCTCTGTACCTACATTACACGTGGACATTAGGTCCAAGCCCCAGACTTGAGAGGGGTCAGAGCTGGTTGACGTGTAAAAAATTGATGTCCGACCGCTGAATCCTGGCAAAGACGGCTGAGAAAAAACCAAACAAATTGGTCCTTGCAGAACAGTGGCCGGCCCAGGGCGGGGGCGGGCGCCACGGAGGAAGTGGGGGTTTTATTTCTGAAAACCAGGAAACCCTTACAGAATTTCCACAATTGTGAGTCTGTCTTTGTGGTCTGATGCTTTTTCACCTGGAAGGATGGCTGAGGAGAAACGACAGTTTTGTTATTTTTTTTTCTGGCCCTGAAAGCTGATCGCAAAAGCCAAGGAATGCTGGGATTGTTCATACTGAAAATGAGCTCCCGAGAATGCTGGAAGCTCCCCGCATCTCTATGGTAACCGGAATAAACGTGGAGGGGACTGGAAGACAGGAAGACACAGCACTTCAGAGGGGAGGTGCGTGGTGTCCGTGGTCGATATGGTGCCTGGGTCCCATCATTTGCTCGCTCGTGAAAAGAAGATCCACTGTTGTCCATCTCCAGCTTCACCGACCGGCACGCGCTGGGGTTTGGGGGGGTTCTTCTGGGCATTGAGAAAAAAAAGCGACGAAAGCGACAGAGGAGCGTGCGTGTGGGGGAGGGGGGGCTGCTGGGGAGTGGGAGGTAGGTTATGCGGGGAGTGTCGCCATGGCGATATTTTTCTTCCTCTCCTACACGCTGCGAGCCCCTAGTTCGAGCTGTGGGAGTCAAAGTCAGAGCCTCTCCTTGTCCTCAGGCACATCAAAAGCACCCTTCTCCGCCCCCTACACATACTACACTGAAAGTGCATTAAAATGTATTTATGATTAGCATAACCGCGTAGACACAGTCACACACCACAGCAAATTCTGCGGAAAGCACCTAGTAACCCTGTATTCAGGGGGTGAAAAGTGGAAACCCCCCTGGGATATATATCTATATATATATAGATATTTTGCAGGTAAAAAATAATGGCTTCTTGTTCTTCTTTAAGGATGGAAAAAAATGTCACTGTTGCTGTGTTGTGCTCAGTGAGAGATCTGCGGCTGTGGCCAGTGGGGTGACGCGGACGTCGGCTTCGAGATGTGTTACGTTCACGGGCGAGAGGGACAGGCATGGAAACGGGCCATGCTTCACCAGCTACCAGGACCTCCCGAGCCTGTGGGACAACGTCGCCACCTGGTGGTCAGGCTCTGCGACGGACGTGCTGAGGCAGCCGGCGGGCAGACAAGGCTCTTGCGCCCGATCCTCGGACTTTCTGCCTGCCAGACGAGAACCATTATTCAGAAATATTACCGTCTCGCTTGTCTGAGCCAGTTCATCATGCTCTGACCAAAATGCATCTTCATGCATGGCGACCGATATGAAAGAGGAACAAACATTGAGAAGCAAATGTCTATTTGATGGTTAACTTTCTGGAGAACAGTACCAACCTGCAAAATATATATGTATATGACCTTCAGTATTGCAATTGAATCCCCCATTTTACTTTTAATGGGCTTGTAAAGTGGGTTTCAGCAAGAAAGATTTTATAAAACACATAATTAAATTAACCCTTAAATACGCTCCTTAACATCCATAGACATGCAGTTCTTACATATACCCATGCTTCCGTCTCCCTTACTGCTTACTGTCAGAAAGCAAAGGGCAAGATTTCCCAACGCAATCCTCGGGGACGCCCGGACAGTCTGGGTTTTTGTAGACCACCTATGCAAACCACAGTCCCTGAGGTCCGAGTCCTGCTGGTTTTCCAGCCTTCCTTTACCTGTCAGTCAGGTGTGAAGCCCCTGACAAATCAGAATCAGTGATTATTAAACTAACTACCTGGGAGAACAGAAAACACGGCCTGGATTTGGAATCGAGGGCCAGATTTGAGGAGCCCTGTTGTAGATTACTTGGCAGGGAGCCCAGAGGGAGCAAACATGGGTTGGGAAACATCCTGGACAGGAGAACCTGGAGGACATGCAAACTCCACATGCACCATGAACCTAAAACCCTGAAGGTGTGAAGCTACAGGCAGAGAACTGATGATAATTTCACTCCCTCCACAACGCAGGGAAGATGGGGGCCCTGGGCATGTGCCCGGGCTTCCTATAGCTAGGCCTAACCCTGGCTAGGCCTTCCCTTGAAAACACTGTTTATATAAAATATTTACGAGTTAAAATGAAACGCCGTGGCTGATCAAAGTCAGCTGAGAGTAAAGCAGGCCGTCTGGAGCGAGGCTATGATTGGCTGTGTCGTTACTGTCAAGGCCTGGAGCGAGGATATGATTGGCTGTGTCGTTACCGTCAAGGCCTGGAGCGAGGATATGATTGGCTGTGTCGTTACCGTCAAGGCCTGGAGCGGCGGAGCTGTAACAGGGAGAATCATGGACAGAGTGGCCAGACAAGGCCCTGGGGAAGTCTGGCATGTGGCTTTAATGGCGGCCATCATTAGAGGTGTGCTGTAAAGCGCTGTGGAAGCGGCCATAGCCGGCCGTACAGAGCCAGCAGCATGTAGCCAGCATGTAAACAAGGTGTGTAAGCGTCAGGTAACATGCAGTTAGCAGCAGAACCGTATTCAGATGTGAGTATTTCCATTTAAAATATAAAATAGTATAAGAGAGCATTTTCTGCAAGGAAGTATTGAATTCTCGGTATTGAATGAGTACTGTTATTAACACTGAATCAGGACGTAATGGTAAGATTGACCCCCCTGGCTACGTCTGGCACAACTTCAGCCCCCCCTTCCAAATAGCACCCAATCTCTCCCACACAGCTGCACCTAAAGGTTTCATTTCTCTGGCAGGAAAATGGAGTATGGATGGAAGGTGATGTTTATTGTGTTGGAATTCATTATGAGATATTGCCAAGGGGGGGAGGGGGGTTAGGGGAGGCCTGCTTCAAGAGCCGTTCCCGCCCAAGCCTGTAAATATCAAGGGAAATGCTATCCAGACCAAGTGCTGTGCGGTCTTTCCCAAATCTGCCCAATAATATACTGACTCATGAACTAGCTCGTCCTCTCTCTGGAAACCATGGGAACTCATGTCTGACCCCAGCTGAATCGTCACCATGAGCGTCAAAGATGTTTATGCAACAGTTTCCTTTGTGAACATCTTACATTTCAGTGTTTACAGTCATCTCAGGAATGCCCTGCGTTCTCATGGGACCTGGGTCTCTAAGTGAATGTTTGTGGCTATAAAATGTTGTCTTACTCCCATTTGCATTTATTTTAAAATGTGCTACTTGAATCTCTTACGTCTCTCTCTCTTCACGTTTTTAGGCCAAAAAGAAGAAGACCATTACTTCTCCAGAAGCACCATTCAAGCTAGTTCAAACCTGGTAAGAATGGCTATCAGGATTTAGAAAGCAGATTGACAGACCAGCAGAAACGAGTGGTGTCCAGCAGGGTTGGAGGTTCTCCTCAGACAGGCTCATCTCCCAGGGTGCAAACTTTCAGGATGCCAACTGCACAGCTTGAAATTCATCTTGAAGGGAAGTGAAACAAAACTTCTTAAGTCTGTAACCGAATACATATTAAACCTCAGAAAAAAAAAAACACGCCAACTGGGATAAAACAGAAGACCAAACATTTTTGTTGACCTTGATGGTAGGAGAGCACTGTGCCAGTGGATCTGCAGGACTCTCGACAGGATCAGGCTGTCAGCCAAGCTGAAAATGGAGCTTCAAAAAGACAAATGAAGATATTCTGCCCTCCGTCTCCCAGCTGGGCTTGTCTAGCTGCGACTTTGGCGCTCACCTACGGAAAGGACTTCCCAAAAACGCGCCAGTAGAAGCTGCTATGCATTGCCATAGATAACCCCCCTCTTTGATGCTCATTGGGGCACACGAGAAATGCATCGTTCCCACGCATACGTTGCTGTCAGCGATGTTCCTTTTAAGAGCTTTTCGGTGATATAAAGGATTATGATCTGTCTGAGACACTTACAGCATTCCACCACTAGATGGCGAATGAAGTACCCAATAGCATTAAGAATGGAAATACAGCAATTCCGGCTCCAAGAGGAGGGGTTTTCGCCAGAATATGCTTTTTTCTGTCTGGTCCTTCAATGACATGTTCATATTTTGTAATCTACTTTTTCCTCGTCGTTCTCTTCATCTCTTACTGCCAGTTTTTTTCGAGCACTGAAATCTTTTAATAATACGATAGCTAGTCGTATAATATGTGTTGTGTAACATTATTAATATTCATTAATTAAAAAAACCCGTTCTCTACGAAAAATATCTGGTTACACGTCTTGAATGAAATCATTCGTTACTGTCTATCCTGTCTCTCCTTGTGGCGACGGTGCCGTGTAACTTATGCAAATGTGTCCGACATTTAGTGTAGGGAAAATTCCGACAGCAGACTTCTTAAATTGTCTGAACTTAAAATTTTCTTCGTCTTCCGTGCTTCAAGCAGCACACAAACAGACGGCGGTCTATAGTACTAATGAGCAGCATAAATATTCTCAGACATCCAACAGGGCATTGTAAGCAAATAATGGTTCATGCAGAATATATTTTGTATCCCAGCTTGAGTGGTCTTCCTGCACCTACTTTGCTCCTTACAAGTGCGTACGTTCTGTGTCGTTTCCAAAATGCAGCCTGAATGTTCTATGCTGGCATTTTACAGCTTTGCATAAGAGGTTTGTTGGTACCATAGAGGTGGTCAAAATAATAGATTATGTGTGCATCAGATATATTTAACAGAGAGTAAGCAAGATGCCTAAACATCCCCCCAGGTGCCTAAAGCTGTAGCCAAGCCAATCCTCTTAAAACAATAAATTAAAATCATCCATCCATCCATCCATCCATCCAGCTCTGGACCCCTACCACCCGTTAAAATTCAATTTCTTAAAACCAACATTCGTTTCTTAAAGAAATAGAAAATAAATGAGTCGCATGGAACAGCCTGAAACACATTGATGTGATTTTTGGTACCTAAAGATTTAGCAAGTATTCCCCATCTGTTGCAGTAACAACTCGAGCACAGCTGAACATCAAAGACCATCAGAGCTGAAGAGGGAGAAGCCTTAGTGTTCAGAATAATATGGACCAGAATAGTTTCTTAGGAAATCCAAGCCTAAAGATCAAATTAGAAATAATGACATACATTTGTGTGGCTCATGTTTAACCTGCGGGGGCCGTGGTGACTCACTGGTCAGCATTGTTGACAAGGTGGGGTTTATGGTTTTTAGAGACCCACTCAAAAAGTCAACCCCCCTTAGATGTTTTAAAAACTAAATAGACAGCTATCAAGTCAGGAGTCAGGATCTTCTAATTTGATTGGTCAGCCTCTTCTAAATAAAGAATCCACTTTTAAAAATCTGATGTAGTGACTGTTTGTGATCACCAGGGGGCATCACACAGATGGATAGTTTGAATCCCACCCCGACTTTGTTAGTGTGGAGTTAGTGTGTTCTCCTTGTATCATGTGGGTTTCCTCTGGGTACTCTGGCTTCCCACAGCTCGAAAACAAGATGTGGGTTAAATTGGTTTCTCTATATTTCCCGCGGTGTGCGGATGGATTTTTAGGCGCTAACCTTTGATGCATTAACATACACTCAGGGACTGCTGGCTAGGAACGAAAATATCTCTCAGTTTGGTTCTCCTCCAGCCTGGAGCTGGAAAGATTGGTATCAGTGCTTCAATCGATTTAAGCGAATGCAGGCATTTCTCTGGACAATTAATCTGGACGTGGCAGCAGTATCTGACTCCTGTGCAGATCAAGCGTGCGGACAGCTGCACTAGAGAATGGCATTTAATATAACAGTAAAACACTCTGAACTCTGATGGCAAGTGCTAGAGGCGTATCATGACAGTACGTCTGCAGGTTCACTGAGGATCATGCTCACACTCAGCGGAATAATCGATGTGCGTTGTGAAGAAGGTTCTCTGTGGAATGTTCACTGCCTTCCACGATATTCCCCGCTGACAAACGCTTCACTTCTCCAGTCCTGGGGGGTGCATCCATTTTAGTGGATTTGGACCCCAAATCCTTCATCCTCCAACCTAAACATTCAGTGCCGACTAAGCTGTTGCACTAGGATGGCGGAGTCTACAGAAGTCGCTAATCGGCTCAGTGCTCGGTGTCATCTGTGCGTGACACCATCAGCATCACCAGAACTTTCCATAAATGCTGTTTCAGGGAAAGTTAGGAATGCAGGTACTGAACAGTACTAAGCCTTATGTGTGGGCGTGACTTTTATATGGGAAGTGAGCAGAGTGGACATTTCATGTCCAGAAAGTAAAAATCCAGGCCAAGATTTTATTTCAACCAACCAGCTGGGTACTGTGTAAATGTGACTTCTTATAGTCAACTGGTTGGTTGAAATAAAATCTTGGTTGGATTTTTACATTCTGGACCTGAAATAGCCACTTCAGGAAGCGTGTGGTTCGGGACTGGCCAATGTGCCTGAGCCTTTCAGATGGTTATTGGTTTGAATTCTTTCAGCATAGTAGTTACATCCATCGGACCCATAAAAATGGACCTTAATTCTCTCCTGAAAAACAAAATGTCGCAGGGGTGCAGTGGGAATGGTTGTGTCATGTCCTGCTCATTCGATCCTCATATGTGCCTTGCCCCTTCATTAACCTCGTATGAATTCCTGATTGTTACCAGCTGTCTCCTGTTATTTCGATATGTCCTGTGTATTTTTGTCCGCGTTACAGTACGTTTCCCTAGGTCGTTCATTGAAGTTGATTGTAGTCTGATTGTGTAGTACTGCCTGTTCCATGTCCCTACTCCCTTTATCCATTAAATCCCATATTGCCCAGTCCTACCCGTCCCTCTCCTGCTTCCCCGTTCCGTGCATCGAGTCTCTTCATGACAGATTGACTCTGGTTTTCACCTTTAAAGCTTAGGAAAAGGAGATCAGGTTGGCATCTGCAGTAGCTGATGGATGCTGAGGTATAAATGGAAAATAAAGATTCATTGGAAGCAGTAGTTCTTCATTTAAGTGTCTTACATTTTTGTGAATCTGCATAAATCTAACTGCTCATTCCAAATAAAAGTCACACAGAATATTAACATTTTTGCTGTTTTTTTTTTGTTTTGTACTGAGGCACGTGGAATGACCTGCAATTAAAAGATCCCCCAGTGTATCGGTAGATCTGTGCTATGTGGTTAAATCAAATTTTGCATACAAGCAAAACAAACATGCAGTTAACAGCACTAAGCCGACCTTATTTTCATCAGTTCTGAGGTTGTTCTCAGTATTAGATTGCAGGCTGCGTCCATTTTCAGCTCCGCACGCAGAGTAGCTTTTATCTGGGGCAATTAGGCTCATCAACAAATGTTAATTATGCAGTAAATGCTAACATTTTGGCACTTTATTCAAAGAATCCTCCTCCAATGTGTCCTTTCTACATGTAAATGCTGTGTTTGTCTGTATTGGTGTTTTTTATTGGGATTTCCTGGCTGTTGTACTTAGTGACTTGCATTTATTTACTGTACAGCCTTTGGGATGTAAACAAGCGAGAGTGTCACCATACTCTGGGTGCACACCGTTTTGCTGTCACCACTGTCGTACGCAAGATCTCTGCAGGTTTTGCCAAATGCAAGTTTCCTGTACATTGTCTTAAAATAACCATGACAAATCCAGTCCCTTGTCCCTCATTCCTCCAGCGGTCTGTGTTCAGCTGTCTATTCGATGGGGTTAAATAGATAACAGTAGCAGGAGCATTCATTCGTGATTTCAGCGTGTGGGGGTCAGACGCACAGGTATAACCGACCAGCGTACTGGATCACGGCCCGTAAGCCCAGCGCATCCGCTCTGAACTGCCCCCCCCCGAGCTGTCGGCAGTCTGCCGCCAATCAGGAGACCAGCGTCCCGGTGCGAGGGCACGTCCCAAAGTCTCCTGGAAAAGGTAGAAGTGAGTGAGTAGAAAGTACCAGACACACACGCGCACGACCCCCCCCTCCATCATGGCTGAAATAAAACTGCAAATGCTCCTCTTGGACGTGACAGACCTTAACCACGTTCAAAAACTTGAGCAGACAGAAAGCGTGCTAGCCCACCCCCCCACCCCCCCCCCCGCAATATGAGAGGACTTTGAAAGCCAGTGTCTTATTTTTTGTAACTTCAATGCTATTCTCCCATCTCATCTCGTCCCACTTGCTTTTGTCACCTGCCTCAACTTGGCCTGGCGTAAGCAGGGAACCCCCTTCCTTTCCAACCAGCTCCCCCCCTCCTGCATGCCAGCTGTTAACCCCTACTGGTCAGCTGACATGGCAGTCTATTGGTCACAACAATGGCCAGGCCTCTCGTGTCGACGTCGCCGTATTCGTTAGCGCTAACTGCCTTTGTTGGCGAGCCTTTATCCAATGGAGCAAGGTTACTGCGAAGAAAATAGCTTTTGAACCGACACCAGGCTAGGGACCTCATTTAGCTCATCCCGGCCCCCGGCAGCCTAACACCAGAGCTCCTGCGGCCCACAGGCAGCATGCTAAGTCTTTTTTCAAACCCTCAAAAATCTAAAATGATGTTTTTTTTTAAAAGAACAAGTGGTCAGTACTCTCTGAAAATTAAAGATTAGAAAAAGTACAGTTTTTTTTTGTAGTGAAACAGAGTGGATCACAGGCAGTACAGTCATTTCCAGCATCCTTCTGCGAGACACGAAAAGAGTTTATTTCCAATTTGTACAACCTTGTTAGTCTAATCTGATTAAAAATTAAAGATGAGAGATTAGATGTCTTCCTTTAGTGTGCAACCGAAATGCTTGGATGATCTGGATGCAGTATTTGACTAATTTGGCGGCCGGGCCGATGTAAACAAGGCTCGTCTGGAAGGCCTCGCCGACGTTGCCGGGCCCCTGACACTTGTGAAGCCTTTTGATCTTCAAGAGGCCCCCTGCTGGCTGCTGATGACCCCAAAGGGCCCGATCGGGTTCCTTTGTCATTCCGGCCATTGTGAGCCCCTCCAGCTACAATGGGCCAGGGGCCGGGGGCTCCTCACAGCTGGTCAGCAGCGAAAGTGGAGCGCCAAGAGGGACGGGACGGGACGCCCCCCCCCCCCCCGCCCATGAATCTCAGCCCAAACGGCCGCTAAACGGGGGAATAAGTGGCCCTAGGATAGCTGTCCGAGGGGGCCGCCAACAAAAGCCTTTTTAACTCCTCAGCTCGTTTCCAGGACGATGCTGACAGGAAGCCATACGAGACGATTTAGCGTGGGGGGACTGATGCACACAGGGAGCAGAAACACGAGGAAGTCGCGTATGACGATAGAACTTTAATAAAAAATGACACAGCTGTACAAAAACATGGCAGGACATTCTCTGTGTCTCTCTGCTGGCCACAGCTCACAAGACAGTTCGACAGCAGCTGCCCTCACGATCACTTGGCAAGAATAAATTCGAAACATCAAGTAAGAACTTCAGTGCACTGTATAATACAATACAACACAAGTGCATTTAGCTAAATATTTTTCTGTAAAAGTAGCATTGGCTTGAACAAAAAACTAAATTAGAAAATCTGCAACATCCTGCACAGTTAGCAAAATGTAGTTTACAGCAGCAAGGCACCCACATTCCAGAAAGATTTTCAGGTCCACGTTTGAGTTCTTTCGGGGATTCAGCTTGTGTCCATTTTACGGCCTGCTCTGCAATGGCCAGACCTGGGACTCGCCTGCTCACTTACCTATAGATAGGCTGGGCAGGCTGTGTATGGAAGTCGAGGTGGGCTGGCAGAGAGAGCACGGGCAAGGGATGCTGGGGAGGTGCCTGAAGGAGCCAGAGACGTGGCTCACGTCCGTCAGGGGGCTCCGGTGAGGAAGGCGGAAGCCTGGGAAGCTGGCAGCGGCGGGCGGTGAGTGGACGGAAGGTGGCGAGGAAGCTGAGGAGGGCGGCTGGAGCAGGGGAGGGGTGCCCGGCAGCGATGGCAAGGACTGGGCCAGCGGGAAGAGCGGCAGTGACGGAGGGGCGGCGGGCATGCAGCGGGCTGGGTGAGCCGGCCGGCCAGCCCCGTACACGTCCCCCACCAGCTTGCGCATCTCCTCCAGTGAGCTGGACAGCATGAGGATGTAGTTGCGCGCCAGCAGCAGCGTGGAGATCTTAGAGAGCTTTCGGACGGAGGGGCCCTGGGCGTAGGGCATGACCTCCCGCAGGCCATCCATGGCCTGGTTCAGGTCGTGCATCCGCTTCCTCTCCCGGCTGTTCACCTTCAGCCGCATGTCCTGTGGGTCCTCTGGATTCTCCTTGGGGGACCGGGCCTGACCTCTGGGCTTCCCTCTGCTCAGAACCAGGGACCCACTCTGGGCATCTGAGTCCCTGCAGTACGCCTGCAGCACTTTGCTGGACAAGACGCCTCCGCCCTTCTCCATCGGGTCTGGGGAAGAGGAGCGGCTGGAGATGGAGCCGGCATCAGAGTCCATCTCGGCGACAGTCAGAGGCTGTGTGTGTGTTCCTCGAACCTTTCGGGGATGACCTTCTCAAAGCTGGAAAACGGACCCTGGAAACCAGCAGTATTTCTGTGTGCGTGGACATCAGAAGGTGGTGTGAAGGACTCTTTTGGTCGCGGCCTCATTTATATCCCACCCAACACCACAAAGGAACAATGGACTGCATAATCATGCAGCTCGGACCACAGCCAATCAGAGAAGGGGATCCTGCACCAGGCTCCATTTAACGTGGCCCAATACCTAATCCTCCCATAGATGGTTAAAGTTTCACATTTACACATATATACAAAGAGGGGCAGCTTGGAGGCAGCCTGTAGCTCTAATTATAGAATTTTCCTGACTCCCGCCTATTGTGGGGGGTTGATCTGAAACTTTTGCTAGCAATAAAACACTTTGAATCACTTAACAAGGGGACATTAGCGTTTAATGTTACTGTTAGGGACAATGCACCAGTTAGACCAGGGTTCACACTGAGCCGTCGTTCATGGTGACGAGTCACATCAAATTAGGTTTAAAGATTAGTTAGGGTGCAAAAAAGGACAAACTAGTTACATGGCTATTTCCAATTAAAAAAAAAATCACACAATAGCATAAAGGTTTAATCAATATTAAGACTATTAATGAAGGTTACAGTATGACAGAAAAACTTAAAGTGTACGTTAGAAAGATGTTAAAAATATTAGATTAGATGGATAGATAGATAGATAGATAGATAGATAGCATCCATCTTTAGGCCATAGGGCACATTTCAGTAAATTTAGCGGAAAGCCTGCAGTGTTGATGTGGTATTTTGGGTACAGGCCACTGGTTCTCCATCCTCTCCTCTTTTAAATCCTCACCACCTCCTTATTTCTTGTTCCCTGGCATGCGACAAAGGAACACGCCGCTCCCTTTTCCGAGAATTTATTTATATCACTGACCAGGTCTGCGTGCAGGTGCTCATCTCATGTGTGAAATTAACCTTGCAGAACTTACCAGAACGCGGTTCCTGATGAAGAGAATAGCGTCAATTAGGCCACCGCTGGCACAACATGGACATTCTGAAGTGTCTCGGTGTAAATGGAAACGTTTCGCCGTGATATCGGTGAATTTCTTCAGCATCAACAAATTTAGGGTTGATTGCACGTATTGTGTGGTTAGAAAATGATGGGATTGATTGAATCACATTGAGAAAAGCAAACACTGTTTGACTGTGCAGAGTCTCAGCTGACGCACAACTGCAAACATTTTTTTTTCTATTCCCGGTGGCAAAACGGCCTTGTTGACATTTGAAGTGATTTAATTTTTTTTGTTTTTGGGGGGGGGCGGTTGGTTAAAAGGGTACTTAGCAGAGTCCTAAGAGTTAACTGACACTTGATCACACGTCTCTTTCATCATTTCGTAAAGTTTAATCCCGTTAACTAACTACGCTGTAGTTACCGTCACTGCTTAACTACGTAAGTAGCGTAGTGTTGCGGACTCATTAACATCAGTATAATAAACCTCAGAAGAATCAATTGACACTTTGTGGCGGGGTGTGTTGGGGGTGTTTAACGGATAAGCCTACGCGTTAAGTTCCTTTATTACCCTAAAGGTTACAGTAGTTTAAGGAAAGGGCTTCAGGAGAGTGTGGGCCGGTCATTCAATGAGGCTAATGGCCAAATCGGATCCAGGTCTCAGATCTCCTTGACGACCACTGTGATGTCGTTTCCTAGATCCAAAGAGTGACATAATGCAGAAAAAAATCACGCTATCGAACGGGAATTACAGCATGTGATACGATCATTTTTCTGCCTAAATAAATATGCCCAGTTTTTAAACACTGCATAAATTAATAATAACTGCATAATAGAAAGCATACATAATTTAAATTTTAAATAAATCCCAGAGATAAAATGAATTTCAGGCAAATTTGTACATGTAAGTCTGACATGTACAAATTTGCTCCAGTAAATGCATATGTCATGAAGACAAAACCCTGGTTATTTAACAAAATTAGACAGGGTATAGACTTTTTTATAAATGCTCATACAGATACGTACAAATATTGTATTTTTTGATGCATGGAGTCTTTAAAACAAGCAGACCAAACACTCTGAGAAACACAGATGGGAAAATGTGCTCTCCAGAAAAAAATTGATTACAATTTCTGTTTTATTTCTGGTTATTTAAATGGCCAAAATGGCCATTTCTGTCATGATGTCGGGGAGCTGAGTTCTGGGTGGTCTGCTATGTGCAATTAATTATGCAGAAAGCCTTTTTTCATTAAGGTTAGGGGGCTGTCTTCATATCCTTTAATATTCTCCATCTATTCATCTCTCAACCACTTACATGGGGGGTGGGGCTATTCCAGGAAGAACAAGGCAAAGAAGAGGGTACTCCACGCCGGTCCATTCCTGGGTATACACACACACACACACACACACACACACATACACACACACACACGTTGGGTATACCTATCCTTATGGGGACTGCTCAGTCACTTCTATGGGAAAAATGCTAACGCTAACTATGACGACCTTAACCCCCACCCAGCCCTAACCATAACCATAAGTAACCAAACAAAATACAAGAGTTTTTGCATTTTTTAGTTTTTTCATAGCAGTCACCAATTTTTACAAAATAGAGCCAGGAAATATTTATCACGTTAAGGAGAGGTATACCCGCTCTCTCTCTCTCTCACACACACACACACACACACACACACACACACACCTCTCCAGGTGTGAGACAGCAGAGTTACCCACCATACCACCTGTGTTACCCCACTTTCACATACTCTCCCCAATCCATAAAAATATTCAAAACCACGTGCATCGACAGAGGCTATGTTACCTTTACACACATTTTAAGAAGCAGGACAGGGGAACGTGCAGGACAGATCGAATGAAGTCAATCGATCGCAGCCCGTTTATGAATTCTGCTCCCGCTTGAGCTGCCGGCTTCCTGCTAGTTTTTCCCCAGAATTTTTTGACAGAAAGTCAGCGAGCGAGAGAGAATGGCGACTTGTGCCTGACTGGTGAGTGGGCTGGTCGCGGTGGTCTCTGCTTGCATTGCGTTGAGTACTGTCATCCTAATACCCAAATCCTCCCAGGGTCCCCTTTGCGACTCTGTTTCACGAAAAAAATTAAGTTCGTCCGTTAAGCTTCAGGCAGATTTTTCTGTGTGATTCAGTGACCTAGATGGCGATCACGCCAGCGCCAACGGACTGGCACCAATGCCAATGTGCATTCAAACAGTTCCAACCCACTTCCATATTCCCGTTAAACTTCAGAGCGATACCATGTGATCGCCTAAAGGACCATTAAACCACGTCCAGAGGACCTTGGGGTCAAGGGCAGGAAACAGCTACTGTGCAAAGGACGCGTCCATTAGCGATGCGCTAATTGTAATGGAAATACATATTTTGTTACGCATAAATTAAGCATGCGCCAGACGTGCCGCCTTTTGTGGTGATTTTTTTTCATGTCCGGCCATCAATCTCCCACACTAACGACTTCAGCATATTAACGATCCACATCTATTAAACGAAAATAAATAAATATATATATATATCTCCCGTTACGGCCAATCGCCCGTTTATCTTCAGAAAGAGGTCCACCCCATGTTTACTTTATTCAGTTTTATGTATACATTTATCAGGCTGCTAGGGGAACAAAGGGATTGATTACATATTCATACTGGATTTAAATGCCATTCCAGACTAAAAACAGGAGTGGGGTTCAAACGCTGCCCTGCATTGTCCGACGAAGGGTCTCCAAACATCCCCTGGGCCTTTAATCGTATTCATTTGTTTGAACCGATTAGAGGCCACACAGATAGACACAGTTTCAATTCAGACCCAGGGATCCGGGCCTGACCTCCTTACCCAGCACCCCCACACCACTTTACTCACCGCCGACTGTATTAAAAGTGTTTATTTTTTCTTAAGTCAACCCCCCCCCCCCCCATCCGCCACCTCTAAGCCCTCGGGGTCCGAAAGGAACGGCGGGGCCGTGATCAGGGGGCCAGTGGATGGTGTTAGATCAAGGGTGCCATCGGGCCCTATAAACCACCGAGTAAACAATGACTTGTGTGTCACTGGGGTGGGGGGGGCGGGGGGGGTTGAGATGCTGTCTTTGAGCTTCTGTCTGTTGATAATCCCTTTTCTCTCCATAATCTTAAGCATCAGTAACAGTAAGACTGACACAAAGGCAGCTGAGATGAACAAATAAATACCCCCCCATCCCCAACTTCTGGAGGAACCTGGATAGGATGCCTACAATCCACTCTGTGCTACAGCTCTGAGCACTAAAAGGGCTTGTGATTTGTGTGTGTGTGTGTGTGTGTGCGTGCGTGTGTGTGTGTGTGTGCGTGTGGGCGTGTGTGCGTGTGTGCGCGTGCGTGCGTGTGTGTGTGTGCGTGCGTGTGTGCGTGTGTGTGTGTGTGTGCGTGCGTGTGTGTGTGCGTGTGTGTGCGCGTGCGTGCGTGTGTGTGCGTGTGTGTGTGTGTGTGGGGGGGGGTTCACAATTATACAAGGAGCACTAACCGTTCAGTAACTTTCCCTTTTCATGCGTTCCCACAGTGTCTTAATGTTTAAGCTCGTTCTTCACTGTGACCGACCCCCCCCCTCCCCGGTCACCCCCCCCAGCTGAGAGACAATCATTTATTATAGAGGCGGAGGAGCAGGACTCAAAAGGCCCAGACTTGGAAGAATGAGGCTCAAGCAGAAGGCCGGCCATAAACAGATTCACTACAGAGCGCTTCCTCCCAATAAATTACACCCTAAGTACCACAGAGGATGGGGGGGGGTTACTCAGGGCTGGGGGAGGACAAGAAGCAGAACAGCCAACTTAGACCAGTCAGACATATTTTCACCAGAAGCAAAAAAGCCACCCAGGACAGCAGTTGGGACCACAAACACCTTGGTGGGCATTTTCAGGAACCATAAACCGGGGGACATGCAATAGAGCCCCCCCCCGTTTTCATCTGCAAGGATGTGACCATATTCTTATCATTGTTTTGTTTTTTGCCCATCCAGACATATTCATAGATGGACTTTAACGGTATGATCTGCCCCTTTAAACCGATCATTCGGCTCGCTTTTCCTTTTTAATGGCCGCTGTCAGATGTTAATCGTTCCATCCCAGGCCGACGTTCATAGTAAGCAGCCTTAAATTTGGGGTCTCCGGAGGAAAGTCCATTAAATCTCCGCACCAGACACTAGTTCTGAGAGCGCCGACATAGGCGTGACCATGAAGAGACAGACAGAGCAAAGACAAGGAGATCCATCCATCCATCTTTCCATCCATCCATCCATCCATCCAGATGCCTCTCCCAGGACTCCCGATGTAGAGCACGCTCTGGATGAGACACCAGTCCACAGATCACAGGCTCACACACGCTAGGAGATTTTATAAATATGCTATGATGGTGGGTGCACCATTGCACAACACTGTGAGGGTAATCACACCTAGAACGCTGGTCATATTTCATAGCATTAGCAATCCATACAGAACAAAATGTCATGCCATGTACAAATAAAACAGAAAGGTTTTTAAGTGTTTATAGCCTAAAAGGAAAGTAAATTAAAAGATCCTGGTGTTTATGTCACAAGGATGGAATGTCACCCATTAGAAAAGGCTGGTTTGTTTTGACTCTGTGGCACGTGAATATGAGGTGAAATATGAAGTGATGTCATTTATGGGGCACGTTAAACTGGCACGCATGGGTTTCGGGCAGCGGCCGGCATGCTGGAAACATTTTCCAACGGCAGGGGCTGGACTGGCCGGCGTGGCGCGGGCTGTTAGCGTCACGTTGCGTTAGCGCCGTGTGCCGGGCCTCACTGCGAACCCTGTCGCCATGGCCGCCCCCGCCAGACGCCCATTTCCCTCACGCTGAGCTCAGCGCCTCAAATTAATTTTTTCCTGCAACAGGGAGACTAAGGTGAGTCGCCCTGATCTCTCTGGCTAAATATTACACGTTTTTTTTTTACATAATAAAGAAACATAAAACACAACCCCATAGCAACAGCAAAGAGACAGCACCACACAGTAAATCCACGTGCTATTGTGTGGGTCACACTTCTGGAGCATTTGCACACTTACTGATGCCCGACAGGCCCTTTGACTTCCAAGCTGCACACGTCTGCACCCCCCTGCCCGGTCACCACGACAACCAGCCCCCCCCACCCACCCTTCCCTCTTCAGAGAGAGCGGACCCTCAGATCTGAGCCACAATCCCCCAAAAGGTCCAGCTTTTCTGTCCCCCCCCCAGTGC
>JABFEA020000050.1:4087745-4112504 GCA_019775915.2 Cyphomyrus plagiostoma | reverse complement strand
GCTACACCCTTCCGTCTGCCACACCCTCTCACTGCTACACCCTTCAGTGAGGAAGACCGTCGGGGTGCTACAGAGTGTAGAGAGCACGGGGGTGTGGGGGGGAGGGGGTTGGGTGGCACGCTGCGGGGGCGGGGGGGGGGGGGGGGGGGGGCATTGAGTGGCTCGCTCTCCCAAGTAACCCCGAGAACAACCCCTGAATCACGACACCCACGGCTCCCAAAGAACCGGCTGGAGCCGCCCCCTTCCCCCGTCACCCAGAATTTGCGCACCCTGCGCATTTCCCTCCGCAGGGCAGATCACGCTGTGAACGGCTGGGCCAAGCCCACGATACGCCCACGGGTTCTGCTCTACCCCCCCCCCACCCCTTATTTTCTTTTTAAGGTCCGGTCTCCTTTTTACTGTCCTGTGGAAACATCTGGATCCATCCCACGCTAGTTTCCTGAGGAGCCGAGCTTGGGTGTCGGCCCGGAATGTCCAGCCAGTCGTTGCTCTCCTTCCCCTCGGCTCCTGGACCGGCCATTCCTGTGGCATTACATCCCATAATGCCCGCGAAAGACAGGTAGTAATGCCAATGCCAGCTTTCGACATACATCTCAAACTTTCTGTCGCAACCTCTAAAGCCTTCGTCGCCGTCCAACAGGTGAAGCAAAGCAATTCTGTTTCCAAGATGCTGTCACCTGGAACATAATACATTGCGATTTAATAATATTAATTGTCTTAGAACTGGAGCCACATACAATCTAACCATCCAGCGATCTTCTGGAGAGAAGTGGTCTAAATAGTGCCCACTGTTGATAACAAATGTTAAATCAGAAGTCCCAGAGGTGAATGACACTGATTAATACACCACATTTAACCAGCTGAAATTGTCTGTAATGGGCCTCCTTGAATGAATTAGGATTCCTGATACAATAACTTCCGGTGCCTTTCGGAATTCACTGTTTCAGTATGACTGCAGCTGCTCCGTGAGGACGCGCAGAGTGATGTTCCCCCCAAGGCCTGGAAGGCAGCAGCATTTCTGTGCTTGTGCATATTTTTCTTTTGTGATATTGAGCCCCAAGGGGGAGCCTTCAGGACAGCAACACATGGAGTGATGTGAAGACACTGAGACCCAGTGCGCTCAGCGGTGCTGTTTGCCACCACACAGTCCACATATTTGTGTGGGGCCCCAGAGGTCTTGGGGAGCCCCCTGCTGGCCACAAACACTCACTACACTAAATATTAAATAAATGCATCGTTTGAGATTCTTTATTTGCCTTTTGTACCTCAGTACATATGAATCCTTATTTGCACCATCCAGGTGTAGCATCCAACAGTATTCACGCAAAACAAAGGCATGCAAAAGCTACCAAAACAACATCAAAGTAAGCATGTATTTGTGGGAGAAATATAAGTCAGAAGAAAGGGCTAAGAAGATACTGATAAATAAATTATAAATATATCAAATAAATGTAAAGTAAATGAAAAATTTGCTCAAATAGGAAACATCTCCAAGACATTATTTATGATTATTTATGAGATGCTGAAGCAGGATGTTCAGCTAATGAGCTAATCTTCTGAGTTGGGGACGGGTGGGTTCAGGGGGGGGCAAAGTGATTTTCAGAATCCGGCCCCAGAAACAACAAAGCTGTTCCAACTCAGAAACTCACTCCCCGCTTCTCTAAAGCAGCCAATCAGTGCTCATTTCAGAAAGGGGTGAATTTGATGAAGGGGGGGGGTGATGATTTGGTGAAGGGGGGGTGATGATTTGATGATGCGCACATGTGTATGCAGCCGTCCGACGGCCAGAGGGCTTGTAACGCGAAGGCATCGCCCTGAAGCCTGTCTGGCTCGAAGACCGCCTGCTTTTATCCCCACATTATATACAAGTTGCCAGTAAACAGGCAGCTGTGCAAAAGTGGAAAATCCTGCCTCTCTGGCCCGGGAATAAATCAAAGGAGTGTTCACGGCTGCCAGCCGAAATTTACGTGCGGCTCAGATGCATTAAATGAAGAATGTGCTAAATCGCTTCCATCGAAATGAACATTTGGCCCGGAAGCCTGAAACCTCTGCAGGCCTCGTCATAAAATCCAAGCCAGGGAAAGAGCAGGGGCAAGCGGGCAACCAATCGTAATCCAAGTGGCAATAAATTAAAAACATCTTAATAATAAGTGTCTTACAAGAAGCAATCCACGGGAAAGAGGCTTGGTTACAACCTGAAGCCCCGTACGTGATGCTGTCCTATTACCGAATACAGGGCCAGGCAATAAAGGCCTGAAGAGTGTCGAGGAAAATGAGGATGGGGTTCGAGCTAATTAAAAATGCAGGAGTGGGGGGGGGGGGGGGTATTGCGTTACTCTGTTGCGGCCACGGCCTGAGGAATGAATAATGGATTCAATTTGTGTTAAGGCTGGGAGCATGAGATGAATGCAGATGAGTATGAATGTGACTCTCTAGTACGCCTGGCAGTCCTTCAAGTTGTCGCTGGTCATAACCCCCCCATTCTCCCGCCCCCACTCTGTCTGGGGGTTAAGCTGGTCTGGTTACCTCAGATTAGTGCGGCGATGCATGATTAAACCACGTCGCAGCAGGTAAATCGGGTCCCCCCTCCTCTCAGTTCACCTTCGTAAACTGCAATTATTAACATAACAGTGCCATTTTACATAAGTAGATGGGAAATAGGAGTTTTTCTTTTTTATTTTTTTGTAAATATATTGGCAAAACTATATTTATCTGTCATGTTAGACCATGTAATGCGCGTAAAAGAATGATTTCATTAATCATTCAAGCATAAACTGTAGTGTAGACCTTTATAATCCAAGGGATTACATTAATTCTTTTCCAAATATTAAACTTTGGCTATTAAAATGTTGTGCTGGGCAAAAAATAAAAAAAAAGAAATTCCAATCACATTGGTTATATGCTACCCAGGTGATTTTAAAACGTGAAAGAAGCATCGAGTATTAATAAATATGCATAGGTAAGAGAACTGTGAACATCATCAACCTCTTCAGACCCTCGTTGGTTGTGATGCCCCTCCTCCCGTGGTTTCGACCTCACCTGAGGCACCTGAGGTCCCTCACACGAATGCTCCTGTGGGAAGGTCATGTAGGACGTGCTTCCGATTAGACCCGTCCACACCTACAATATGTAATCTAAAATTGCAAGGTTGCAAAGAACTTTGCCCAGCAAAAGATGCAGTGGCTGAAATTTTGTATATTCGGAATCTTACAGGAGAATCACTCGATGCTGCTCGATCGTGGCTGAACGATGATGAGATATATCTGTACGATCGCAGGGGAAGCGTGCTGAGGCTGTAAGGGAAGCTGCTCAGGACTGCAAACCCCTCAAAGAGGAGATTAGAGATATTTCAGCAAAGTGACACGATCGCGTAGCATTCCGTGGGATATGAAACTATGTAAAATCACGGTTAAGTAAATAAGGCAAATTCTGCTGAGTGCCTTATAGTACAGAACTGGAAAATAAAAATGGAAATGGTTTAGATGGTGGTGGGAATTTTGAACCAAGATGCTATTGGAAATACAGCTTACAAGATGTGATTTGATCCAAGCTGAGGGCCCAGTACATGATCGCAATATTACTGCATGGGCAGGGGTGACCAGATCTGGCTTCATGACGGCAACGATACTCTTACACACCCCCCGCTGCTGAGAGCCTCAGCCAGCCCGCCCGGTCTGCCCTATCCCCTGCCCGGCCCGCCGGTCCCCCGCCCCCAGTCCCCTGACTCATAAAGAGGTGAGGTGGCAGGGACGACATCGCCGTGCTCAAGAGGAGACATAGAAACTCATCAGCACTTTAATCCCCTCCTGCATCGATTAAGGGAACGCTGACGGAATCCATCATCGGCGCTTCTGAGCCGGCCTGCTGGTACCAGAAGAGCGAACCATGCGGACCCCATCCGGAGCAGACCCCACGGGACACAGCGTGGTTACACATCTATTCCCGGGTCCCCAGAACTCACCTCACAAGGGAGACCCCCCCAGTCAACCCCCACAGCCTTTAGTGGCTAAGCTCACTTATAGCCCCTACTATTGCAAATAATGGATTTTCAAGCTTTGGTTTAAAATGAATTGTGCAGTAGGTGACATGTTACATAACTATGACATCATGTAATGAAAAGAAGTCCATTCTGACCCACTCAGGTACTGGAGTAAGTGGTTCTGAGAGATGGAGATGTGAATAATAATAATAATAATAATAATAATTATTATTATTATTGTGGCCCATCCTAGGTTGTTCCCTGCCTTGTGCCCGTAGTCTCCAGGACAGACTCCAAACCCTCTATGACTCTGAATAGGACAAGCAGTTACAGAAAATGGATGGATAGGTGGGTGAATGGATGGATAGGTGGGTGAATGGATGGATAGGTGGGTGAATGGATGGATAGGTGGGTGAATGGATGGATATTATTATTATTATCATTACTAGCAGCTGTAACAGCACTAGGGTTAGGGTTGCTGCTGTTGTGGGGCTGATTTGAGGGCTGGTATTGGTAGCTGTATCCCATCTGGTTCTTCCCTGTTGCCCTGATCATCACTATCCTCACTATGACCAGTGATCATTATGGGGTAGACGTTCATTGCTAAGCAACACAGTGCTCTTCTCTAGCCTCTACAGAGAACAGAATGCATCGGGCTACATATATGTTAGGAGGCACCTTCCTCCAAACCTCCCCCACCCAGTGCTCAGCAAATGTGTACATTAGCAGACAAAGAGCTGGGGACACTGTGCCCCCCCCCCCCACTGCCTCCGGCAGAATCCTGCAGCTCATTGCAAATCGATCAGCCTCAGTGCTTGTAAATGACTATGGGCACACATTAAGTGCTGTTTAATTCATTGTATTGCAGGGATGGGTCTGAATCACAGGTCTGACTCTAAGTCTCTGCTCATTCATCATTGATATTTACAGGATGATGTATTACTTAGGGGCTGCGCTGTGCTTGCATCTGCAGGCCAGGGAGACGGGGTGGGGTGGGCCTTCACTTCTCAATTCTGTACGTCCATGTTTTCTCCATGTTTGTCCCCCATGTGAGACCTGGCTTCCTCACACAGCCTAGAGACATGTGGAGAAGTGAACAGACATCTCTAAATTGTCCAAAATATTATCATGTGTGAGTCAGCATGTATGTGTGACAGCCTGTGTGTGCGTGTGTGTGTGTGCCTGTGTGTGTGTGCATGTGTGTGTGTGTTTGTGTGCGCATATGTTTGTGTGTGTGTGTGTGTGTGTGTGTGCATGCATGTGTGTGTTTGTGTGCACATATGTGTGTGTGTGTGCATGCATGTGTGTGTTTGTGTGCGCATATGTGTGTGTGTGTGTGTGTGTGTGTGTGGCATCCTGTTCTTGCTGCCTCATGCTCTGTGTTTCTGCAGTTTGGCTGCAGGTTAATTATGATCTTCTTCTGCATAAGCAGTTGTGGGATTTGGATGGATGGATCGTTGGGTGGATGTTTATATTTATGCCTGATGATGATTATATTCTTGAGATAGCTTTAGACTCAAGGTGACCCAGTACTACATCAGCAGTTATGAAAGATGGATGGATGTTTGCTTATAAGGTCACATGGTGGGTGAAACCGGCAGGTGTAGTGGTGGGGGGGGGGGTTTGGAGGGGGTCTTTACAGCGTGTGAATCTAATGCACCTTATGCATCTAATGCACCTTATGCACGTAATGCAGGCAATGCAGTTGCCATCGAAGCAGCGTCCTGTGCTTGGAGTGACCGCAGCAGGCTAATGACCGCTTACCACCCTGAATTACGAGCATTGCGGGGTTTAAGGAGACGAAACGTGCGACAGACGTGCGACAGAGACGGTAAAGTGCGAAGAAGGCTCTCGTGTGAGACGCTTGCAGCCGCACGAGACGTGCCTCTCGAGTTTCTGACACACAGTGAGCGGGACGCTAATGCTCAGTCAGACATCAGCCCTGGCTCAGATAAAGCTACACTTTCATTTTTAATGCTTGTGATGTTCAAATAATTAGGGATGAATTATTAAAGCACTTTTATAATGCATGCAGATTTGTACTCTTTACTATTGACGCAGCCGCGCAAACGGTCAAATTAAACGTCGTTTAATTTGCTTTGAGGAGAAGCTGAGTGGAGTCGCTTTCCATGACGCTGGTAAGTCATCAGTCGCGAGGTCCGGCCTACAGAATTCCTGCCTTCGGTGAACTGTTTCACAGAGGTGGGGCATTGTTGTCGGGGAGGCGGTGAGGGGTGTGCTGGTTAAACTTGTTGGGGGGGGGGGGGGAGTTGGAATTTTTGCCGCCATTGCACATCATTGCACTTCTGAGGGAGGTGTGAAGTCTAAGACCAGGCGCCCCACCCATAATGGACCTTCTCTTCATTTGATGGCAGGTTTAAACCAGGAACATCTGCAAGGGCTTGTCGCTGCCCTGGACAGGTCATCTGGCATACCAGGCATTTTCCGGGGGGGGGGTGGCAGTAAAAAGGATGATCTTCCAAATAGACAGCAACTTGCGAAAACCTGAGCAGGTAGAAAAAAAA
This sequence comes from Cyphomyrus plagiostoma, assembly GCA_019775915.2. Classification (NCBI taxonomy): domain Eukaryota; kingdom Metazoa; phylum Chordata; class Actinopteri; order Osteoglossiformes; family Mormyridae; genus Cyphomyrus; species Cyphomyrus plagiostoma. The sequence goes on along the minus strand of JABFEA020000050.1, from coordinate 4,106,000 downwards.
AGTTCTTCTGGAGAAAACTGATGCTACAATGGGCGATATTTCATTAGTCAGGAAGGTTTCTGTTCATGATGGACTCTGTGCAAGAGCTTCGAATGACTGCTGGATATATATCTGAAAGGGTTTGGTTAATTCAGTTCAGGTAATGAGGCCTCATTTAGGGACTGATTACCGCGTCAGAAAGAGCCTGTGTTCATCACAACCCTGATACATGGAAGAAACAACCCTCCCCCCCCCCCTCGAATAATTCACTCACTCCACATTGAAATCAGAATTCAATCACGGACCTCGATAGAGCCTAATTAATCAAAAGCTAAGCTGGAACACACACAGACTGGGGGAGCCGCTTCCCAGGGCACTGTTAGGGCTCAGTGGACTGAAGCAGGGGTCTCCAGGGCGCCCCCTGTGGTCAGTGCGCACGCTGTTTTTCATTACACTCCATTTCCTAAGGCCTAATTGGTCCAATTACCAGGTAACCAGACACACTATGTCTGCCGTACATAGAAATCGCATTATTTACAGGGCATGAGATACAATAAGATGCAGCCATCAGATGCCCCCACATGCGGCATAGTTACCATAGAGATGCACTTCAGGTTCGATCCAGCGACCTGATTGGTGGAGTCAACATTATGTCCTGCAGGATGTTATTGGCGGACGACAGCAAGGCCTCTGGGAATAACGAAAAAGAAAGCCTCCCCGAAATAAACCTGATGATGGCGGTGACGTCGGCTGGGGAGGAACGTCCGCGATGGAGAGTCGGGGGCGAGTTGGTTAAAGGACGGCGGCTGTGCGGCTGCATTCCCATCCACACAGCCGGGACGCCGCGTTCCTGATGGTCTAGCGAATCTCCATGGAGACCGTGAAGCAGGCGGTGGGGGTTCTCAGCTCCCTAAGGTGAGAGCGAGCAAACTGCCCCCCCCCCCCCCACACACACACACACACACCACCGCCTGATGAAAATGTGGCTCGACGTTACTCACCCCCCCACATGGCGAATTAATGAATAGACACACGAATGAAAGCAAACGGGTGCTCAAAGTACAATTCCGTTTGAAAGGTGAGATTGATGCCCCCCTCCACTGGCGAAATACACAGACCCGGGCCCCTCTGGAAAATTTTACTGGGAGCAGTGGACCTTGGCATCGCTGATGCGGCCCACATCATGTGCTCTGCACGGCGAGACAATATCCACCCCGGGTTACCCCCCCAACGGAATTAATTACAACTCTGCTTACAACAATTAATTACAAGTGTAATTTGGAGGCCGTGCAGGTGGCTGAGTGGCGATGGGAACTCGAACCCTCCCGTCCGCCGTTAAAATTAAGTCTACATTATTCAGCATAAAGGAATGCAAAAATGAAGGGTGCCATTTTTAGGAGAGACCGTGATTCCCCCCCCACACGACATGCACAGTGGCCATCGCCGCCCAAAACCACAGTCTAATAGAGACCTAATCGTACTTCCTCTCCTCTCTGCCGTCCCCCCCTTCCTTCGACGTGAGTGGGGGGCTTCGCCTTGTCATTCATTACATCTCCTTTTCAGGATTAACGATAACCTCCTGGATCTATCCGTCCCAAATTCCCCAGGGTCCTTTCCCTTAATCAGTAATCCATCCGCTATCCGCGCCTAGCCGGCTCTGACCGTCGGCGTCCGTGATCGGTGATGCTGGCCCACTCCGGCCTCCAGTTCGGTTCAAGATGCGATTCTGGGGTGTCCTGCAGATAAGTGCTATTCCTGTCCATGACTCCGTGTCTGCAAAGTGTTTCTAAAAGCTAAAGTTCTTCCTAATCTTGTGTTTTTCTGCTCTTTTTCCCCTATTTTTCCAGCCGATGACATCATAGGTTCCCCCTCCGCATGCTGCCCCTCGCACATCTCCTTGGATGTTTCTGCTGGTAGTGATGTGCTCCTTTACTGAGTGGTATTATACTGGGAGTGTCACTCGCTGGATTTCACTCACAAACCCGGTAGGAGTCCAGAGGCAGAGGTGTTACCAGGGTTTCTAAGCCCCCCCCCCCCATGTATACACTCTCCGGGACCTGAACACATCCCAAGTCAGTCTGAAGTTGGCTTCAGTTCTAAGTAGATGCACATCAGTAGATGAACCTAAACTGACATTGAGTCTAAGAAACGGCAACATTTGACAATGATCATGTGACTGAACGGGCCAGTGTCAAACCTTCTTACAACTATGGGCACTTTATATTTTATTAGCAGAAGCTTTTATCCAAAGCAATATTCATTTGTCATCCCTGGAACAAGTGAGGGTTAAGAGGCTGGTTCAAGTGCCCAATGGAGAAATCGCTCTTCTGGTTGTGGGAACTGAACTAGCAACCATCCAAACTCAGGTACAGCACCTTAACCCGCTGTGCCATGTGTGTTGTTGCTGTAACACTCATATGTACCAGTAGCAATGTGGGATTTACTTGAAACGCAGTCTGAGTGATTCAGTGTGCTACCCAACATAAACATCTGCTCGATCATTAAAACTTCGGCGGGTTCTCAACACGTCAGACTTCCCGGGCAGAATATGTGAGGTGGGGAGGCCGCCGGATTAGCAGGGATGGCTGCCTGGCAGACTCCGTCTCACGGAGATAAATCACCGTGACTTAAGACTCCACCTTGTGCCGTCGCTTCCGTCCCGATACATTAATCAAGTCAGGATTCGGAAGAGCTGGAGCACTGAAGAGCCGCCCACGGCTGGCGTGATGGGAAGGAGACTGCTGGAAAGCTAGTTTATGCAGAAGATGTAGAGCGTGTGTCGCCCAGGGGTTGGTTGGCACGTCTGCATGTAGTTTCACCACGGTTCCACCAGGAGGCGCTGTGAAGAGAGGAGAAACCCACCCAAAGCTCCCATGAGGATTTTTCCCAAATCCCTCATCGACATAGGTGCTGATTGAACGTGAAACACAAACAAATAAAGGAAACTGGGCTTTGAGTAGCTTCCGTCTGTCATCAGCTTGTTAATGAGGTGATAACGTTACAAGGCTTCGCGCTAACCCAGTGAGAGAGCCTGACTGAGACGATAAACTTAATTAACCTCATCTGAGAAGGAGCAGATGTTATCCGGGTATTTGGGATATTTTTCTGCAGATAAGGTCCACGCAGATGTAATCAATGCAGATGGAATCAATGCAGATGGAATCCTATGCAGGAATTGACACAACATACTGTTTCTGTTTTTTGATGTTAATAACCATGCAAATTGCAGACCAATCCCTTCAATCTGAGAGATGTGCTTCTCCCAGATCTGTTCGTCCTGAGTACTTGCCCATCCAAGTGGGAACAGAAAGTTCTGGAATAAGAAGCCGTGGAAAATCGTCCTAGCTCTTCTCGGGATGTTGACAGGCTAGACCAGCGATCTGGGTGCCCACACTGGGAGGGAGCAGGGATGTTGGCCAGTCCGCAGGTTCCAGAGGACTGGGCTGAGAAACAGGATTCCTGGCACATGCCTGGATGGCAGGACGACAGCGCCTTGGGGATTCCTGGGCGAAGTTTGAGGGAACACTAAGGGTGCACTGACCCAGGGCTGGATTCAGCCTCCATGTTCCACAAAGTGTTCATATGTCAAGGTAATGAAGGTGAACCAAAGGCAGTTACCGGGTGTAGAACTCAAATTCATGTAGTTAATTAAGCAAGGTTACAGAGTCGAGTTGAGGATCAAGCAGAGGGTTAATGCAGCCTGAAACTGGAGGGCTCAACTCCAGAATACAAGGCATTTAAGACGAACAATAAAAGCATCCTAAGCAGAAAATCACTTCCATACCCATATGAAGGAGCTACCCACCCCCCAGTAACTTGGGCTACGTGAAAATAAAGCAGGAAATTCCTCATTGTCAGACCAAAGTCAGCCTCTGAGACAAGAATACGCTTTGGTCCCTTTGAGCTAACGGGCCCAAATGAGCATGGAAATCAGCGGCAGTGGAGGAGCGGCAGTCTGAGTCTGAGAGGCACAAAGCCGGAGCCGCTATTTGTCTGGCAGGGATGTTGTGACGGGAAGGAGAAAAGGAAGCTGCCTTGGTAAGCGGTGGATGGGCTTTCATTTCCGGCAGCCTCGACACCCACACTATCACGGCTCCTAAAGTGCTATTTTGACTTGAAGTTCTGTTTAAAGGACATCTGCAACTGAAGTGCAAATCGGGGCTTGAAGAATATCGCATTCCAATTGTGTGTGTGTGTCTGCGTGTGGGTGTGTGTCTGCGTGTGTGTGAGTGTGTGTTTGGGCGTCTGCATGTGTGTGTGTGACTGTGTGTGTGTGTGTGTGTGTGGGTGTGTGTGTGTGTGTCTGCGTGTGTATGTCTGCGTGTGTGTGCGTGTGTGTGTGCACATCTGCGTGTGTGTGTGTATGTCTGCGTGTGTGTGTCTGTGTGTGTGTATGTCTGCGTGTGTGTGTGTGTGTGTGTGTGTGTGTGTGGGTGTGTGTGTGTGTACGCACTTTATTTAGAGTAGATAGTCTCATGCAGGTGACAGGTACAGTGCCATGCAGAGACATATCAAGGGGCATGTGCTTGATTCGAGGGGGGGTCCTTTTGGTCAGTTTAGAGGGATGTGCTGAGTAGGGTGAGGAGGACAGGATTTGTTCATGCAGAAATCCCCCCCCCCAATGTGGCTATCCCCAGATAACCCTCAGGTCTATTTTGTCCCCCCCCCCCCCACCTGTGTGTCTCCAATCTTTCAGGAAATGTGGAATAACACCCCCAGTAGAGCGAACACGAGGATATGAGGTTATCCTGTTATCCTTTGCTAACACCCCCCCCCCCCCCCCCAAAGCGTTCAAGCCCCTGCACTCACATGTCATCCTCAAAAGGGACCTAATTATAAAAGACAAACTGAGTCACTGGAGAAAATTTTTTGAGTTCTGATCCAGAGACAGAGGCTCCTATGGCGAAATCCAATCCGTGAGCAGGGAAGCCCCAGGAGCGATCTGACCCCCAGCTGCTCACACGCTCACAGATGTCCCACCCACCCACAGGCGACATTCCTCTTGGAGACAGGTGCGTCAGCAAATGTGGCGGATGAATTACCCAAAGTGTGAGCCGGGGGATCACAGCGTCCTTCCTCATCTGACACTTCAAAGCGAAATCAGAAGAACATGCTAATTTTCTCCTGTGTCCTATTTCAGCACCGGTAACAAAGGAAATTGCAAAATGGAGAAGATGCAGTGCTGACAGGTGCAATGATGTTGTGCCCTTGGGGATGGTGCTTAACCTGAATTTGCGTGAAATATGCAGATGCGTACATGAGTATAAATACTACTGGTGGATTGAAACGTCTTAGCTAAGCAAGAAATTCTTATTGCACTTCTTGTAGGACTGGAAAGAAAAGAACACAAACTGCAAGAAAAAGTTTACAATGTGGAAGAAATGTGGGCTTGTGGATAAATAAAGAAAATACATGTTAAATTAACATTCATGAAAGAAAAACAGTGCTTGGTGATCATGGAGTGAAAATAAAATATGAATAAAATGTTGTGGAAAAGTCGGCAGACAGAAATGAGCCTGGCATTTTTAAATCTGTTTTCGGTTTTTTAAAAAGACAGAAGATCTGTCTTTGAGTTGATTTCTCAAAAGAGCAGTTTTCTCCAGTGAGATGCAGCAGATGTCTGAAGGACTGTAGCTTGGGGGGGGGTCGGTGCACAGATGGGGGAGAGAATCGGCAACAGCCTCTGTACACTTTCATCAACCCCCCCCCAGCCAGCCCGACTTCATCATATGACAAATTTTGATAGATAGATAGATAGATAGATAGATAGATAGATAGATAGATTCGCCCCCCCTTCACCTCATCTCCTCAACTTGCCAAAAGGATTCCCCAGCCGTCTGGAGACGTCCCTGTGCGTGTATCAGAGACCCTCCATCTCCGCAGGAAATGGGCCACGCAGACACGCTGGAGAAGCGGGCAGCTTTGAAAAAGCTCGTTTGGACATTCCTCAAGGGAGACCCGATGTATTCTGTCCCCTTTGGCCGTGTGCCCAATGCCTGTACCCTGCACAGTGCGGCGCATGGAAGCACCAACATCGTCCTTGACCTCAGCTGATGGCGTGTCACTGTGCACGGGCCTTCATTTCTTACTTTGCCAGGTTCTTCTCGACAAGTTTTAGCGTGGTTTTTACGTGGTTTTGACGTGATTTTAACGTGGCTCGCTTAAGCTTAAAAGTACTTAAAGGGGGAGGGGCTAAGCCCATAGCCTGTGTCAAACATGCACCACCCCCCCATGTTCTAAAAGGAGATGCTTAGTGCCACAGTGGGAACATACCTGCCAGGGATGACGGTGACTCATTTGTCACTGTGTCTCCAGCGCCGCAGGGCACTCTCACTGTCCAGTGCCGTGTCCTCTTTGCTGCAGCAAAACAGCTCGCTCCAGAGCCACCCACAGCCGCCGCTCGCTACTGCCGTCCTTCTGTGAGAGACAGAGCCCAGTGCGGTCAGAGGCAACTGCCGTCTGATTAAACGGGGACTAAAACACGTTGGCAGGCAGAGGATTGGCTTCAGGGCTGTTACTGCTCCTGTAAGGGGGCTCGGGGGATTTGGGAAGGGAAGTATAACTGGACTCTAAGATCCCATTGTGCTGGAGGTCTCAGCGGTGACCAGAGGCACATTAACATGGTCAGAGAACCCAGGGCTGCTCGAGATGTCACATGCTCCCTCCCCTCACCTGTAGTAGCCTTTGCTGAATGTGTGATGTTCATGGGTGCAGCAGGTCTGATATCCACCTTATTAATGCCGCTGCAGTTAACTTGTACAGCCGCCAGCGGCCTGGAAGTCGGCGGCGTCCTGCCAAGGGCCGCTTGCTACTAAACGCACCTTCCATCTTCAGAGCGGCTGCCATCCTTGGATTTACTTCTGATTTGGTGCTTTTCGTTTGGCAGCTTCAGTTTCAAACCCGCTTCAGCCGGACACACTTAAGCTTCCGCGAAATAATCGAGATGAAGCTACTTAACTGATGACTCATCTTAAGTCAACCAATCAACAGCCAAAAGCATTATGATGAAGTCACTCACTGGCAAATAACACTGAAAATTTGACAAAATAAGGATAGTTGAGGCCCATTATTGGCAGAGGTAATGTTCATGGAATGTTCTATTCTCCAAGATCCTGGTAGAACTTCCAAGACTCCTCTTGAAAATTAGAGGTGTGTAACTAGTGTTGCCCCCATGTGTCCATTTTACACAACATGTGCTACTCTCTAAGACCATCAGACCTTCTTGATAAATCACTCCAAGGGAGCCTATTCAATCGAATAATTCATAAAAATGTATCGTACGTCAGATATAAAACTATAAAATATATGAATGTGTTAAACCTGGTGCAGCCGGGCTCAGTTGCTGAATTGATGAGCAACGTCTAATTATTCTTCTACTGTGCCAGTAAGGACTGATACGGGACCACAGAGGTCCTGGATTTTGGGAAATAAAGTTCCTCTGAGGACTGGAATCCGAGGGGTGGCTTGGGGCTAAAGTGTGTGAGACAGGAGCGTGAGTTTCCAGAGGCAGTTCTGCTGCTGTGTGAGTAAGACGAGGACACGCTGTCAGGGAGGTGAGCAGCGTTTACTGCCGATTCTCCCTCCAGGACCGGGCAGCTGAGGGACAGACATGGTGGGGAAATCAGGGCTTTCTAACTACTTTTCAGCCAAATCCTCAGGAAATTTTCAGATTAATGTTGACGACGTTCTCGATTTAAAATTCAAACAGACAGGTGAAATACGGCGATAGTTTTCTGCACAAATCGCCACGGGGCGAGGAGATGCAGCGCTAGGAGCAGAGAGGATGCTGGGAAAAAGACTCACTGAGTGCACCCTGAGAAAAGGATCACATGACTCATTCGAAACTCTAACTGCAAGCTGCCAGAAGGTAGAGAGGGATACTGGCTCCTGGTAATGCTCTGGAGAGCTTTAATCCGGTAGCTGGGTTAGCCTTCATCTTCATTCTGCTGGCTGACAGTCGCTTTCGGTCTTGCCTTTACGCTGTATTTACGTGGCAGAGAGCTGCACAGTGTGTGAAGCTCCCATTGTGGGAGTAACAAACTCTGCAGCCCGAGAGGCAGAGCTGAGTCTGTGTGTAACAAGTTAGCATTAGCAGTTTAGCATTTAGCGTTAGCACAACCGTGCTGATCTCCATGAGTCTGCTGTCCACCTCACTGATCATACGTGCATCTGTCCGCCTCACAGGTCAAACATGCGTGTCTTTACCACACGCATGTCCAGCTCTATCCCGTCGCTCTTCTTTCCCTCTCCGCTCTTGAACATCCCGACAGCAAACGCATCATTTGGCACATGGCTGTCAGCTATGCATCCTGCCCATGCTCCCTGCCATGGGCCCTTAATGGCTTACTTTGCTGACAGCCATTTCTCAGGCGATCTGCCCGCTCCCCTCTCCAGCCTCCGCTTGCATCCCCATGCTCCATTTCTCATTCCCCCACTCTGGTGCGCTGTCCCTCTCATTCTATCCCCTCATCGCTTTTGCCAGAAACATTACGGGCTTACACCAGCAACACCCCCCTATGTGACTGTGGGGGGAGGGGGGGTGGGAGCTTTCCCTTACAATTTCATGTTTTCTTTTTCATCACTACTGCAGGATATTTATTGAAGAAATTCAGGTTAATTAGCCGAAAGCGTGAGATAACGACTTTGTAATACTGCAAGGTATTTTTGCCATTACAGGAAATCAAGTATATTATTTTGCGAGGGAGGTTTCCAGATCATTTGCCTCCGACTCTATGGATTCTAGTGTATAATCTCTCAGGTTATTAATAGCAGGGTTAGTGGGCCGTTGTATTGTGTGTGTGTGGGGGGGGGGGTGAAAGATTACTAACGGATACAGTGGAAAAACCTGCTTTATAAGCCATATTGGTTCTTCTCGCCCACAATCGCAGATTCTTCAGCAGGCGAAGGTGAAAGCGTTGAACTCGGACAAAAGAAAAAAAATTAATCTCCCAACTAAATCCTTCTGGTTCCCCGAGCCGTGGAGGAACAGGAGGACTGTATTCGTGTCAGGCACAGTTTGCGGTGGGGGAGGAGCGGGGGTGACTCGTGCCAGGATGGCGGACAATGCAGTCACCTGGGACACGCAAGACCTGAATCCAAAGCGCTGTGAGGGTTTGAGTTAGGCCTCTCAATCCGCCGTTAGGCCTCTCAATCCGCCGTCGTCAGGATGGTTTATAGTGATGGAGGTTTGGTTATCTATGCCTAGTTACGCATATATGCACACGGAGCACTTTTACCCAGAAGTCCACAGCGTCTGCTTTTCCCGTCCTTGTACAGCTGTGTCTTTTTAAAGGAACAAATTTGGGTTAAGCACCCCACAACAGCTGGGGCTCCTCTGGGACCAGAACTGGCAGCTTACTGGTGTCACGTATGATGTCATTATATGCTCCATTTATTTGTCTCTGCAGTGGTGGACTTCCAGCTGTCTAAGTGCATTGTATGTTGAAAGAGAAGGTGACTTATGGTGCTCTCACTGGATGAAGCATGGAAAGAGATGATAATACTAATATTGACAACAATAATTATACTCAGGATGGGGGGGTAACACCTATACTGTCATAGGCTATAGCCCAAGGCCCTAGCAAACATCAGTGCTCCACCCCACCTTGGGAAAAATGGAACGGCTAGTTAAATCGGCAACACCTGAGTGTTCCTGCCCATGTCATCCTAGGGCCCCCAGATGAGTTAATCTGCCATGGAAAAAGAAAATAATAATTCAGAGGAGAAATGATAATGAGTGTTAGCAGAGCGGTGTCATAGCTGCACCCCCCCCAGGCTCGTGGCGAATCCCTGGGTGCTGTTAGGGTGTCCACACATTACTGAGGCTGCGACTGTTGCATAGTTATGAAAAGCAGAATTATGAAAAGCGGGATTCAGCCCACAATACGGGAGGAGGTAATTCTGCAGCTCCGGGGGGGGGGAGTGATCTAATGCTGGGGGGGGGGATCTAATGCTGGGGTTAGACAAACATGGAAAGAGAGAGAGAGAGGAACAAGTCAAACACATCCCAAAGCTCTTTAAGAAAGATCTGTCCCCATGTTTGCATACACATGACATGCGCCCCCCCTCCCCCCATATCTGAAGCTCGCATCATCAATACCAGTGGGTGTCTCAGCTGACGCCGGTCGCCTTTCTACGCAGATAGCCCCGTCCACCAGGGGGCGTGTGTTTTTTTTCTCACAGCCCTGTTTCTGGCTGAGCTGTATCTGATGCCCCAGGTCATGTGGCAGAGCGAGTGGGGGGCATGGTATCACAGAGGTACCTCCCCCTGCGTCCCTGATGACAATAGGGCTTATCTGAGCAGCACAGAGTGGGGAGTGGGATGGAACTGGTTGAAAGAGCTGGTGGCTACTTGGCTTGGTGGGGGTGCGGGTGGGGGGGACAGCTTTGTAATAAGGGTATCTGCAGTTGGAATGCACGCAGAATGCAACCATGGCAACAGGCTCCGTGTTCTAATGTCTGCTTCACGTGTTAGATCTTCGTTAGCACTAAATCCACAATTCATTCCCATAATTCTCCACAGAGGAGGTGCAGGACCAGCGTGGTGCTGGGTCTCGATTCCCACCCCTCCGGCTGCCAGGTTTGGGTTTCAAACACGCTTTGGAGAGTACTATGCTGCCATGAAGCGTGGGAGAATGGATGCAGATTCCTGCTTATGAATGACGCCATGCAGGAAGAGACTATGACATCATCAGCTGATGAAGTCACACAGATGACTCCGCCCTAATCCCGGAACGGAGGGAGAGTCAGTCTAAAACCCTTGCTCTGCACTGCTGCTCCCTTCTACCCACAAGCCACCCCAGCGCTTTCTCTACACAACACCAATTACACATTGTGCGCAAAAGTTTTTTTTCTCTCCACAGCTTGCAGCTTCTCCTCTAGGGGGCGCAACACAATGATGGATCACTTCAATTATGAGGTCATGATATGAAAGTTCATGGCATTAAAGCTGGCGCCTAGCATTAATTTCAATTCCATTTCCAGTTCATTCATTACACAAGTTTAAATCTGTGCTGTCAAAATACATTTTTAAGAACGCACCAACCTGATATTCACAGACGGCTAGGGCCTTTTTTCCTGCAATGGTTCAGCAAGCAGTTTCCAAGCAGGGTTTAACTGAGGACACCGGGAGATTTGTGAACGGGTCAGAGAGCTAAGAAATGAACTAGCAAGACTGCGGAGGGAAGTCACCGAACCACGACAGAAGGGGATCAGGTTGAGGCCCGGCTCTGCAGATACAGAAACTGCATAGTCTTCGGATTAAAAAAGGTCAAAGCTCCTCAGATTTATAGGTTAGAACTTTACATCTACTCAGTTTTTCCCCTAATTTTAGACCCTCAAGAAAACAATATAACTGCAATCAGAACTTGATTCACTTGAAAGTTGCACCAAGTACCAAACTGGCAAATAGTCTTATGCAATCAAAGAAGTGTTTAATTACTAAAATAAAGACATACTTAAAAAATAATATGAAATTCCAACTTGTGCAAATTGTGTTCCCCGCAAAGTTACTGACATGTCGCCGGACGGCTTAGCTGAGGGGCAGCTCGGTCATTTCATTTCACCACCAGCTCAATTAATTAATGAAATTAGTTAAATGAGACTCGGTGAGATATTGATTAGCCAGACAAGGTGGGGTCGGGTCAAGTCAAAGAAATGCATGGCTGCACTGGAGGCTAAGTGGGAATAGCGAGGTGACTCTGAGTGACTGGGGTGCTAAGCTGACACAGTTTACCGAACATCCTCATTTCAACCACGTTTCCTCTGACTGTCTAAGACTTTTGCACTTCATACAGTCAAAAGTTTTTTCACACCACAGGTTTTTGCCACTTTTCCATGTATCTCATAAACTGCAGGTCTATTATTCTTAGGCGTTGGAAAGTTAATGAACAACTAAAAGTGAAAGTTAAAGTAGAAAGTTTCCTTTAAATCATGGAAAGAGTATGTAACAGTGCATGTCTGACACCATATTAAGTGGTTGTGCGACAATGGCGTAGTCAAATTCTAGGCTGTCCTTTAACTTTAAATGCACTAAGTTACATGTTTATCCCATGAAACAGAGCAGTGTTAATGTCCCTTGTAGAAAGAGTGCGTTGGATTCTCTCTGCTGTGATACCTGCTAGAGGAGGTTACTTTGATACTATTGACATTTTCTTGCTAATAAAAGTTACTCAGATGGTAAACAGATAGTACATGTATTGTTTAGCAAAGAATATTGATGGTGTTTTTAGTGAATATTAATTGAGTAACATGCGATTGCAGAGAATCTCATTTATTTCAGGCATTTTGCCAGGCAGGTTTGTATTCACCCACCCCCCCAGTTGCCAACATGTGCTGAGAGAGCCCCCCCATAAGCAGAGCTACAGGGACTCGCCCAGATTTATTTGTTTACTGAGCACAACACCGGACAGGGTAAACCGAGGAGGCCATGTGTCACAACCTGAAACGTATCGTAGTAAACAGAGTAAACAGGCGTACCGGAATAGAGCACCTGTCCACAGGACCTGAAATCTGAATAGACCACCAACACGAGCAGGTGCTCTACCGTGTCGCTCCTGGCGGCAGGAAAATCTCTATTTTCACCAGCCGAGTCCTGCCTCTTCTGACGGCAGCACAGCTGGCCCTTATAACCAAACAGCTCCCATCACTGAAACAAGAGCCAGCTGAAATGCCACCAGGGGGCAGTGTTGTGGGAGAGACCAAACCGACATACCTGGGCTATAGCAAAAGGTTGCTATAGGGTAGGGTTGTGGTCTACAAATAAATGCCATGCTTCTGGATTATTTACAAAATGTACCAGATGGAGGTAAGAACCATCTGGTTAATCAAGTGTCAGAATAGAGAATAAAGAACGTCTGCATTTCAATAACGCCGATATTCCGAAGGTAAGAACCCTTTGGCAGGATGATTTCAAGGGGCCCTAAAAAATTTGGAACATAATCGGATTGGTCTGCGTTAGGGGCCCAAAATCTCTAACGTGGCCCCAAGTCTCAGGGACTGGTCTTCCAATGTATTAATGAAGCTGCTTGTTTAACCATCGACAACAGATATCAAAAGTTTAGTTAACGCTTTCTTCCTTATTTTATGGCGGGCAGTTGAAAGACAACCACTGTGAAGCAGCGATAATATTAGCTGGGAGATGAAGTGGGTCATTGTGTTAGGAACTAGGACTGAACATGAACACAATCCATCTGCGCACATCCGAGGAGGACGAGTCTCCGCCATTGCGTCAGATCTCGGCTCCGCCACAAAGGCCCTGAGTAAAACGTCTCGGCCAATCAAAACCTTGTGTCTCTCTGTGTATTGTGGGCGGAGGACCAATCCAGAGCTCAGAGCCACCAACCAGAGGGCAGATTTCCCAGCAGCAGGTATCGTACTGCTTTAGGAACAACGAGAAAGTTTTTGTTACCTTGAAGATCATTCGGTTCCCACGTTTTGTCTTTTCAAACCTGAGTGTTCCTCCCTGATCTGATTCATCGTCCATATTTCTGGTTCTCCCGCATGTCCAAAACTCCAAGAGAGTCCCAAACAAAGAACTGGACGTCCCCCACGCCTGTGTATACATGAGCCACCAAAACAATGGTAAATGATCTTGCAGTAACACACAGACTAATTTACTGCAAATAAAGAAGGGAAATTCCTCACATTTTTCCACAGAAAAATAAATCATTAAAATTGCTCGGATTAGTTCCCATTTATATCTTCGTGGCTGGCTTCCTCTGCAAAATGAAACAAGACCGTAATGTCCTCTCTTTCAACACGCTGTAAAACACAATTATTAAATGCATTACAGTTCACCTTACTACAGCATGCATACTTCCAATGGCTTGCAGGGCTGTTTGTCTCGCTTTCACGCTGACCCTCAGTGCCATATTTTCAGATTTTTTACTTTTAAATGAACCTTAAGTATGGCCAATAGTGTGCCGGAATAGTGGGAGTCTCCAGACTAGGAATTCCACAACTCTTCAGAAGTTTCCCAGAAGCCACGTTAATCAAAAAGCACGCACATCAGCGTAATCCGTTTTTTTTTTTTGTTTTTAATCTAAATTTGCTCCACATCAAAGGACATGAATAAAATGTTTTTGGTTCCAGGGTCCCGGTTCTGGATTAATACAAAAAATGAGGAGCAAAGCTTCCCTTCAGCACTTCAACCTGCTGAGCCCGTATCCTCCCGCCGTCAGGGCTACCTGCCTGCCGCCTCAGAGCTGCCCCCTGGGTGAGCGTTGCCCGTAGATGTGCCTTATGCTCCAGTACCTTGCTCTACCTGATGCCCTGTGTCTTCTGGGGCTCTGGCCCAGCCCAGTACCTCCCATGTTCTGATTAAAACAGAAAAAGTTATGGCTTACTCTGGTAATAATAATTTGCATATTCTGACCACAAAAAAGTCCTTTCAAGTTACTGTGAGATTCCATTCTATGATTTTTATATGAAAATTTAACTATTTTAATGAATAAATAGGATATATAAAAATGTATTTAACAAAAAAAATGCACTATGCATTCTTTTTAATGCAGGTTACATGGTAACTCATTGACCCTGGATTTCTGTGTGCCAGGTCTATACATCCTCTCTGTTTTTGTTTTTAGTGTCCTGCAAGGCCAAATACCTGCACTTCAGGGCCTTCAATTACCACACCTGCAAGGGCAAGTACAAAGTGTACTTGATACAAAGGAATTGCTATCAACTTGGGTCAGTAATTCATTTTTCTTTTGCCCCAATCCTTTTACTTTTGCTTTAAGTTCTCAGGATAATTGTGGCTGGATGTAGCAGCAGAGCCTGGTCTGCGTGGAGAGGACAGCGATGAATACAGAATGTGACTCTCTCTGTAGAGGACAACAAACGGATGGCAGTGACAAGGGGAGCGCTGGACAGAATGGGGATTTTATTTATCTCTTGGGTTTAACAAAGTGGCGGCAGAGACACCAGCACAAAGGGTCCGTCTTCAGCCAAAGCAGAGTGGGAAGGGAAACAAGATGGAGGCAGCTGGCTTTGCAGCGAGGTGTGGGGGCGTAGGGTCTCCCCAGAGACAGCAGAGAAGGGATTATCACCTGACCACTCCCCCCCCCACCCCCCTGTAGTATTACAGCTGCATAATGCCAGGAATCAGGGGGGCTCAGCAACAGGGGGAATCCAGGTGGGATGACAGAAACGTGCAGGAGATCCATACGAGCAGCGTGTATATGTGTGTGTGTCTGTGTGTGTGTGTGTGCCTGTGTGTGTGTGTCTGCGTGTGTGTGCGTGTGTGTTTGTGTGCGTGTGAGTGCGTGTGTGTGTGTGTGTCTGTGTGTGTCTGGGTGTGTGTCTGTGTGTGTGTGTGTGTGTGTGTGTGTGTATGTGTGTGTGGATGTTTATATTACAATGTGAGGGACCAAATTTCACCCACAATGTGACAAAAACCTGTTGTTTTGATGTTGTGGAGATCATTTTTCAGGCCCTCACAAAGATCTGTGAATGCAATTTAAAAAACTAAAAGTAACAAAAGATTTTTGTTTGGTTATTTATGGTTATGGTTAGGGCTGGCTAGGAGTCATGTTGGGAATAGAGTTTTCCCCATAGAAATGAATGGAGAAATGATCACAAAACTGTAAGTGTGTGAGTGTGTGTTTGACCAGCAAGGTCCTGGCGTTCTGTGATTGGACAGCCCCCCCAGGTGATGCCGGCCCCTGTGGCCATGCGGACCAGTCGGGGTGATCCTCTGATTAAATGCGGCAGTAGACACCCGGTAGGCATGACATCATCCATATGTATGTTACATAAACGCCGCTATTTTGGCTCCGAGGGCCCCTGGAGAGAAGCACACCTGCTCCATGGAAGAGCTGCCATGAGCCCCCGCCCACGGTGTGCCAGATCCCGTACTAACCCACCACGTGTTGCTGCTTCACAGTGTACAAGAAAGAAGTACGTCTGGGGAATTGCTGGACGAGGTGGGGCCCCGCATTCGAGGCCCGGGGCCCGACAGCTGCCCTTCATCCCTGCCTGCCGATTGACGGCCTGCTGAAACAGGTTTCAGGGGGTGACGAATGGTGATGTATCGATTGGGTGGGAAACTAATATACCACAATGTCAGTGCGAACCCGCAAGTCCGACAACAGCCAGGAAGACGTATTGCGGAGGCACCACATCCAGCACCCGGTATGGTGGAATTCCTCGGTTGGACCTAAATCTGGGCAGACCCCTTCAAGTGACCGACTAAACCGCTTAGAATGGCACTGGACTAGAATCGAAATGAAAAAGGAGTGGGATCAAATATCGGCGTTTGAAGGTTCAAGCTTTTATAGCGGAAGCCGTTGTAGCTTTTGTTCCTGTGTGCATATGTGCAATTATATTAATTGAATTAGCTGAAATAATGACATACTAGTGCGGAAAGCTTGAGGTCAGCTGATGCCCCTAGAGTGGTTAGGATTAATGACCTTGCTCAACGACCCAATGGTGATATGATTACTTTTCCAGCCATGGGACTTGAACCGATGACCTTCCAGTTACAGGCACAGATAGCTCTGTCACCTCAAGTCAACTCTCTAGGTTGCACACCGTCCCAATTAAACAACCAGAGGAAGTCCCCAAAAATGTGTTCCTGGACCTGAAGAACCTGGACCGACCCCTGTGACGCAGAGGGACATGTGGAATAAGGGACCTGGGGAGTGAGTCTGAACCCTGGAGAACCTGGCTGAATTATTCAAGCTCTGGCTGCAGCTAGAATCCAATTGTGCCAGCAGGTAGTGGAGTCAGAAACAGAGGAGGGCTTGGGAATCAGTCCTGCGTCCATAACAGATCGGCCTCCACCACCACATATCAATGTACTGACCTTATTAAGGAGACCGTGACATTCCCAGCTGTGGTGGGGGACGACAGCATCTGTCATCTGTAGTGACATGCAGTGTCTGTCATGCACAATCAGTGCATAAATATACTACGCATCTCCGTGTCACTGACACATGCAGTCTGTTTCGACTCCTCACATCCTGTTGGTTATATATCCCAGAATCCCTGCAAGTGTCAGAGAATCTCCCAGGAGAGGCTGTAGTTCACGGGAAAGACAGGTTTGGCCTGACCGCAGCCCACACCAGGCCTGCAATAAAAACCTCATCAGTTAAAGTCAATAAACATTGATATGTGTTTAGGAGAATGACTCAAGAGTATTTCTGCCCCAAACAGCACTGTTTCGTGTGGATATTGAGGACAGGGGAGGTCAAAGACCTCTACTCCTCCCCCCCCGCCCCCCACACACACAGGTTATAATGGATGGGCTCTTTTTAATGTCGCTAAAATGTAGGCACCAGCAGAGAGAACCTTAGGAGCACATTCTGGGAGCTGTTAATCTGTCTGTCTAAAGTCATTTTTCCTTATAATTCAATCACTGCTTTAGGGCCAGTAGACCGAGGTAATAATTAAATCTGTCGTTCGTCTAAATAGTGAATGCTAACCACTGCTTGTTTATTGATTATTTATGTAAATGTTTACAGAGGTATGCCGCAAGATAATCGATATAAATATTTGCCACGTCCCGCCCTTTCCTTTAAACTTTGGGGTACAATTTACCCCCGCTAAAGTGGAACTGACTTCAGGTCTGTCAGCTGACAGGGACATATTTTGTTCTGATGATGTTTGGATCACTTCACTAATTCTTTGTGTGGCCTGTGAAGTACACGAGGCACATTTATTTATATCTTTTTTATTCAGCTGACTGTCGGATGCGCGCTTTGAATGCAAGTCATTCAAGGGTAAATACAGTGACGTTTCATTCCAAACAGCTGGGCCTCTGGTATTTATGCGAAGGGCGGAAAACCCTGCGCGATGCGCGTCGAGTTTATTCCCCGGGGTGGGGATCGGGTGGGATCGCATTTATGAATCTTGACAGGGAGCGGAGCCTCATTCCGCAGCAGATCGCTCCTCTCGGGCGCCTCCTCGCATATTTCGCCACAAATTCGTACGGTAGAAAGGGAGGGGGGGGAAGATAGTATGGATTTAATATCAGGCTGTCTGCCCGTGGTGCGGTACTCTCGTAACTGAACGTGTTTAAACGTAATAATAATAATAATAATCATAATAAAGCTACAGTGTGCCTCGGACGCTGTCCCAGGTACTGGAAGCCCGTTATGCCTTCCTGCGGCAACTCGCCGAGTTGAGACGGAGCGCCGTTTTCAGTTGAGACGAGAAGACGACGGGTTTGGGGGGGGGGGGGGGGGGCCCAAAAATAAGCCAAGGGAAAAAAAAAGCCACCCCCGTTGGGTAAAAAAAACGTTAAAAAAAAAATTGGGTATAACGTCCACCCAACAA
>JABFEA020000050.1:4067584-4079549 GCA_019775915.2 Cyphomyrus plagiostoma | reverse complement strand
CCCCACCCAGCATATCCTGACCCACCACTGTCTTAGCGGAGTGGGCGTCACCTTCCTCCATTGATTATCCAATAATGTGACACCCCTTGTTTCGATAGCCTGCCCAGGGTTTGATTTAGGTGGATGAGAGTGTGGGCCTTATTGTGGTTTAATGATGCATATCTAATGAGGCTTTGGAGTTTTCTATTGGTCGAGGGGGTGAGTTTGCCGTGCAGAAGACAATTGACAAAATATGTTGTCTGCTCACATGCTGATTAACTTCTAGAACAGACATCCACCCATCCATTCATCCATCTTGTAGGATCTTATCCCAGGAAACAGAGCATAAGGCAGGGGAGACACTGGATGAGATGCTAGTCCAGCACAAGTCATTCAGCAGGACATGGGGCCGCGTATCATATGGAATCACATATTTTGGACTGTAGGAATTAGCTGAAATGCACACAATGTACACGGAGAAGACAGGCATCACACACATTGGAGCAGAATCCAACCCACATATATTATATTCATATATATATGAATATGAACTTTTGTAAGCGATGTCTGAGATGTAGAGGACACCTCAGAGTGACTTTGCAAGAAATTCCGGCTTTTTCTGGAACCTCCTTCAGGATCAAACACACCCTTCATTTCTCGCTCCAGCGACTCTTACCGCATTGATACTGTTTAGTTTCTCACCCAGTGACGACAAATTAATAAGCATGTGCTGTCTAATTAGCGTCTTACCTTGAGGAGCCCCCCCCACCCCGCTAAAAAAGCATGAAATCAATTTCCCTCCTTAGCTAGTTCAGTGTGTCTCCCACTTTCCCAGTTAAACCTCCAGCTTACTATTCGCTTCTGTGCGTGATGTGGTGACACGATGAAGAAGTCTCTATTTTTCCTACTCGTTTATTCATCCTTTTCACCGCCCCAAAAGGAGAGAACATGCCACACCACACCATCCTGGGAATTTCACCTAAGCAAATAAGTAATCCTCCTCTAACACAATAAGGCAACCAGGTTCAATATACACCCAGCCAGGAGACATGGCCCACTTAACATAATACTCTTATTTCACAACAAACTCTCACAGCAGAACACAAAAGCTTCATCCCAATGACACCAAGTAGGAACTAGAGGCCAGATAAAGTGGGACATAGATGGTCCAAGGCATAAGGGCTCCGTAAATCAGAAATAACCAGGCAAAATTCACTCCAATCCAAAGGAATTCCACACAGCCCCCCCCCCCCCATACACTAACCCTACATCAGCCAGTTCCCACGCTAAAAGGACTAAACACGCTAAAATGACCCACCATGCACACAAGCGGAAAAAACACTCACGAGATTGTCAAAAGAGAAAACAAATTCACACCAAACAACAATAAACTTAACAACGTTCTTGCAGCTGTTAAATCATCTAGACACCATCAATTAGAATACTAAATCCAGTTTACAGCCAAAAAAAAGGGCAAAATCGATAACTTTGTCAGTGGGGTGCATATCACCCCACAAAAAGAGGTATATTCTACAATACTCAACAAAATGACATCAGTGGCTTTGCCCTCTAATGGAGATCTATTTTTTTTTCTTTGCGTTTAAAATTATATAGGTCTGTAAGGGTACCCAGCATAGTGTATCGTGATTGCGCTGAGAAACGGATATGAAATGTTTTTACAAACTATTTTTGGATGTCAAGAGAAAACTGGGCTAAAAGTTTTTTAGTTGTTTTTAAAAAAAAACACGATGGTGCACCGCATATTTTATGGTGATTATATTCTGATACACAATGACACTATTTGTTAAAGTGGTCGTATATTTTCGGACATCCGGACCAAACACCAAAATGGTCGGCAGAGAAACACAGTGAGACCGCTCAACGCACTCCCCGTGAGCAGTTACCATAACATTCATAATTGGCCTTGCTGCTAATTAAATAAGGGTAGTTCCCTAACTGTCTAAACAGAGTGCTTCTTTAATGGAAGACTACCCCGCCTTGTCCGCTTTTTAATGAATCTCTGGAGTGCAGAAGGGAAGAGTGGGAATTAAGCGCAGCATCGCCGTTACCGCTGCGCGTAATCGCGGTAATGTGCACGTTCAATCCGCGCCCTCGCGCTGCTCCGTCCCCGCTAGTGGGTGCGAGAGATTCGCGGAGACGACAAACTGGATGTTTCCAGCCACTGGCGATATTTTTGGTGCATCTTGGATAACCTTTTTATTTTATTTTATTTAGAAATGCAGTTTATTATATATGTCATAGTCGCCCTCGTCTTTTGTACACAAATTGCAAGACTTCATGTCTGTAAAAGAAGGTGAGAGATTAATCACGGTGTCATGGTTATTAATTCATCCATATGGTTTTTCATGCCTCTCCATGGACTGCTTTGTTGGCTGATCACGCCTGGTAGCGTTTGTTTTAAAATAAAGAAGCGTTTTGATTCTTACTCCTAAATTTTATCATTTTTTTAATGGCAGGTGGTAGGCAGGACAAACCAGGGCAAACAGCAAGGGAGAGTTAAGTGCTAATGAAGAAATTGTCCAAATGAGGAAGGAGTGCCACATGGCCGGCCGTGACCCCACATCTACTAAAATATGGCCAGAATTAGTCCATACTGGTACTTGGATCCTCAACTAGGCAATCGGCCCACGACTAACCTGACAGAGCAGATGGAGATGAAGTGGCTCTGTTGGTAAATGAGAATCGTACTTGTCTCACCTGTCTGTTTCAGATAGTCTGTCGGCCCCCCTCAATGTGACCATCCGGGCCCTCAAGGTGAACTCGGCCGTGGTGACGTGGGACATCCTCGATGGCGACCCCGTCATCGGCTTCGCCATCACGCAGCAGGTAAGATGGGATCAGGCGGAGTGCGGCCCTGACCAGATGCTGGCCCACCTCCGCCTGACAGCCACCTCACATCTGAAGGTTACTGTACCATATAAACTCTGGGGTTACACCACATACCTGCAGAAATAGCTGGGGTTGCCAAATGTTATCATAGACTCTGGGGTTGTGCTACCTATCCACGAATACTGAGGTTGTCAAATGTTCTCACAAACTCTGGGGATAAGCGACGCAGCTACCAAAAAGCTGGGGCTGCCAAAGTCAGCACAATCTCTGGTATAATGCCACGTAATCGGCAAAAAATATGGGGCTGGCAAATGTTACAGCGAAATGTGGGGTTACCCTACATAACCGCAAAAACTGCAGTTGCCAGATGTTGTCAGAAACTGTAGGGTTTCTCCAGAGAACCACAAAAACTGGGGCTGCCAAACATCACCAGAAACTGTAGGATTACTGCACAAAAGCAAGGGCCATCATGCATGATACAAACTCTGCAAGTTGTTTTGCCTCCTCTGTCTTTATCAAGCTAATTTATACATGTTGATGCAAAATGCTGTGTCTCCAGATTGTTTGGTGTGTGTGACCGGTGACAGACTGACATCCTGCCCAGGGTGTCCCCTCCCTCATGCTTTTTGTTGCCTGGGATAGGGTCTGGGCCTCGGTCTGAGCCCCACCATGATAAAGAGATACCCGGGGATATTAAACTTCAATTTGTCATGGCATCGTCTTTGTTGAGAGACAGCGGGGCTGTGTTTACTGTTTTCAGCCCGGACCAAGAGCAGTTGTGTTTATTTCCAGGCTAATCTGGGGCTGTACCACACACTGGAGTTTCCTGTCGCGGGTGCATGACAGGCACCGCACGAACACGCACACGGAATTAGCGAACGGTGTAATGTCGAGTTAGACACGCGGCACTCGGACAGATAAACACCCGTCATGATGCCGTAATTAAGCTAATCTCTTCTGCTGTGCGGTGGGACCAGATTCCCTTGTTGTTTTTCTGCTCCTGTGCACAAGTAAGTAAATATTTACTAACCCGAATTTGTTCTTGGCGCTATGTGGACACCGTATCGGATGGGATTTCGGAGTCGGCCCTCCGTGAAGCGTTCCCGACTCCTGCCGTGTTTACGCTAGTGGCCCGAACCCAGCCGGCGCCTACGAGTTAAGCCATACAGGCACACCCTGTCACCGGAGGCGATTACCCAGATGTCCCGGTGCACGCAGAACCTGAGCCGGAGATGAGATAATGTCCAGCACAGTTTCGCCCTTGTGAGGTCGTCCGGCATGGTCCAAATTCATCAGGTGTGCATGCTGCTTCGTCCCTAACTGGTCCAGCCCGGTGGGCTGCTGGGGATTTGGGTTGGGGGGGTATCCAAGGCTCAGCAAACCCACAGGAAACCTGGATGTAATTACCATCTGGCAGAACAGAGAGCCATTACTCACTGTCCCAGAATTTTATACCTACAGTCCCTTCGGCTAGGAGGCGATTCGTATGTGTGAGTGAAACAATGAGTATGTGAACAGCTGTGAGTAGGCGTGCACGTCGGTCCGTCTGTCTGTCCGTGCGCCTGTGTGTGGGCGTGTTTGATGGAATAACACGCTGCTTGTGTATCCATTTCTGCAGAGAAGTGTCTCTGCATTTACATACGTGTTGCTGCGTGAGTTAGCATACACGCGGCGGCGGGTGTGCCCGTGTGGGCCTCATGATCGCCCCCTCCCCGTCTCTCTGGAAACAGAAGAAGGACGTGCGCATGCTGCGATTCATCCAGGAAGTGAATACCACCACACGCTCCTGTGCATTGTGGGACTTGGAGGAGGACACGGAGTACATCGTGCATGTGCAGTCCATCAGCATGCGTGGCACCAGCCCTCCCAGCGATCCTGTGATCTTCCGTACTCCCAGGGAGGCCGAGAAGCTAGCTTCCAAGAGTCCAGGTAAGGTCTTCTCTGTATATCTTAGAGTGTATGACCCCAGCCAGCACTACACTTCTTGTCATCCAGTAGACCAGGAGTGGCCAATCTTATGCAGAAAGGGTCACTGTGTATGCCGGTTTTCGTTGCAACTCCCTAATTTAGATTACTTATTAGTGGACTGATTGGATGAAGAGTCCTCACATCTGGGTTTGAACAGCTGACCTAAAGGTTATCCCCAAAATCAGCATACACACCGGCCCTTTGTGGATAAGATCACCCACCCCTGCAATAGACCTTGTAACTCTACAATCAACAGCACTAAAAGACCCTATAGCTCAACCGTCCTGACATCCAGCAGCCCCTATAGCTCAACCGTCCTGACATCCAGCAGCCCCTGTAGCTCTACAGTCCTGATATCCACAGACCCTATAGCCCTACAGTCCTGATATCCACAGACCCTATAGCCCTACAGTCCTAATATCCAGCAGCCCCTATAGCTCTACAGTCCTGATATCCACAGACCCTATAGCTCTACAGTCCTGACATCCAGCAGACCCTCAGCTCTACAACCATGATATCCACAGACCTTCAGCTTTATTGTCCTGATATCCACAGACCCTCAGTTTTACAGTCCTGATATCCACAGACCCTATAGCTCTACAGTCCTGATATCCACAGACTCTATAGCTCTACAATCCTGACATCCAGCAGACCCTCAGCTCTACAGTCCTGATATCCACAGACCTTATAGTCCTACAGTCCTGACATCCAGCAGACCCTCACCTCTACAGTCTTGACATCCAGCAGACCCTATAGGTCTACAGTCCTGATATCCACAGACCCTCAGCTCTATAGTCCTGAAATGCAATACACCCTGCCACCAGTAGCATTTCCTGCATTCTGTTTTAATGCTTAATTGCTGGATAATACAAGATTTTCATGTCCAAATTTACCTCTAGACATCCTATGATGAACTATAGACCATCCTAAAGTCCAACACGGTCCCACAATCGCTGCATTCACTACAATCCATAGATCAGGAGGGCTAATCAGTGGTCTGATAACTAAACAGGTTATTTTTGCCTGTTTCATGTGTAATTCATGTTCAGCTTTGCATCCTGGATAACAGGAGGGCAGGACTCTGCGTTTTATAGAATGTTTCAGATCTGGGTTGTGATCCTTTAACGTAGCCATTCTGTATTATCCTACTCATTACTTCAAATTAAAAAGAGTGTAAGAAACTGTGTTGTTTAATGGATTTGCTGTAGTATCCCATTCCTTCTCCTTTTCTTCTCTTCCATGCTTCCGTGTCCCAACAAACTGCACCAAAAGGTAAGTTATGGATTTCTGGATTTTATAAATCAACGTGCCTGTCTCTGATCAGCCTGGGTTTCTCCACCGTCGGGTCTGGAGACACGAATCGGGTGGGGTTATACGCCTGTGATAAATGGCCGCTGTGTTTGCAGCCCCGAATGGGGTCTCACCGGGTCATTTTACCACCTGATTAGCAGTGGCGTGTAAAATATGCCACTTGACTTTTCGCCATTGTCTTCTCCCGCCTGTCTGTTTATGAGTTCATTGTTTTCTGCCTGAAGCTGCTGATTAGGGTCTGTATACAGTAATGGGCTTTTTAACCTGCCTCAAGGAAAAATCTTTATAGACGACGCTGAAAACTGCAAGCATGAGGCAGGATAGTAAACTAGTCGTGTGGCTGGACGGGCTGGGGTGGTGTTTCTGAACCTTGTGCTCAGGGACTGTCGACGGTTTTGTGGAAGCTAGGAGGGACTGGCATGGGAAACGTTGGGTTAGGGCTCTGTGCCTGTCCGGAAGGCTGTGGGTTCAAATCCCAGGGCAGGCAGAGTAATTGTATCACCATTGGGCCCTTGATTTGACCCTTTAACCCCAGAACAGATACAATATTTTCCAATGGATGTTATGCTCTGCAGATGCATTGACTGGTTATTCTATCTGTTCCCCCTAGTTTTTTACACTTATTAACAATGAAATATTAATAAGTATTATAATATTAAGGGCAGAGAGACAGAGAGCAGTGAGATCTCACATCCTCCGACTCCGGACAGAAGCTGAGGCCCTCTCTGTGCCACCCCCCAACCCCAGGTGACGCCCCTCAGGGGTCATTTTCCGCTTTAAGGTTATGAGTCTCGTCAAATAAGGTCAAACAAGCCGAGCGAGAAACCCATAAAAAAAAAGAAAACGGGCTCACGTCGAGCGGAAAATGAAACTTTAAACACTGCCCAGCCGTGTTTTGTTGAATATTTTATGCGTCAGTCTGGGGTGTCAGCATGAGATGAATCAGCCAGGCCTCAGTTTCTCTTTCCTGTCCTCAGCGTGTTAAAAATACGAGACGTTACTTGATTGGTTTGTTTATTTATGGGGGTGCAGAAGCAGGTGCGCCCCCTTGAGGTAGATTCAAGCAAGGACACTCTGCAGTGATGCCCCACCTCCTCAGCATGGCTGAATTTGCAGCTTGTAATGCTAAAAAAGGGGGGGGGGAGTTATTAGCCAGTAAAACCTGGAAATTGTTACCCAGCTGTCAAACTGGGGTGTAGCCTTTGCAGAGATCAATACGTAATCACAGTGCAGTGGATGCTGCATTATTAGGACGGTCATTGGGAGCACGTTCGTGGAAATCGTCCTTGCCCTCGTGCCCGGTCGACCTGTTCGCTGTAGTTCCGCAGCTCTTGACTACGTTGCAAGTGAAGGACTTTTATGGGGGGGGGGGGCGGGGGGGAGGTGATAAGGGACCTGTTTGAAGCTGCAAGAGAGGAGTCTGATTCCAGGAAGATGGAAACGTACAAACCAGTTGATGTCAACAGGCCATGTCATGCCATCTTCTCACCGGATCTGAAGGCTGCCTGGACCTCTTAAATGGGCCCCGGTTTACAGAAGCAAGACTTTTGGGCTGCCGAAGTTTTGGTTGTGAAGGCCTGGCCTTCTTTTCTAACTCCTGCATAAACTCAGCTCATGCAGCAAGATGTAGCTTAATGACACAGCTTAGTTATGTTGAAGATAACCACCTTCTCTCACCATCTTGGGTCTATTGACCTTCGTTTTTTACAAATCTGTCACCGTGACTTTAACGCACTTCACAGATCCTCTAGAGCCTGAATGTACTGCTGAAGGGTCACTTGAGATACATAAAGCGTAACCATTTTCTTATCCTTTGCGTTTATCGATGTGGGTTGGGGTGCTGTGACTCGATTATTGTATGCCAAATTGCTTGTTGACACTGAGGGTCATTCAGAAATGTTCCTAAACTGTCCCAAGCGAATTGTTTCACTCATGACAGCAGTGAAACTACAACTGCAATTACGTGTTCTCTGTATATTACGGAGGATTTAATGGAATTACAGTTTCAGTTGTGGCATGACATACTGAGGTCCTGGATCTTTTAAGCTCAGTCTCGCGTGCTTCAAAGAAACATCTTTGCTCCATTCCACGGTGTTGGGTTGTCCTACAACCACCACTCACTTCTATAGGTTCTACTTTTCAACAAGGACCTTGATCTGAAGCTTGGGAGCATTTTATCTTAAGGGGGTCAATGCAACATTACACAACCAACAAGCCAGGGGTGTCGAACTACAGTCCAGGGGGGCCAGAGCCCTGCACATTTTTGGGTTTCCCCTCATTTAACACACCTGATTCAGCACCTTGTGCTAATTACCACACAGCTCTTGAACTGAATGATTTGTGGTAGAACAGGGAAAGAACTAAGTTACACAGGGCTCCGGCCCCCCAGGACTGGAGTTTGACACCCCTGCAATACGCCATTATGAAGCACACTGTTTTTGCATAATTTTTTATTTCATTGCACACTTAACACTACTCTGAGTGCTAAAGGCAGAATGTGATTACTCAAGTCATCCAACCATCCATTTTCTGTAAATGCTTGTCCAGTTCAAGGTCACAGGGCATCCGGAGCCTGTGGGACTAAGGCAGAGAACAACAGGATGAGGTGTCAACCCATCACAGGGTGCCAGCCTATCACAGGGCACGCTCTTTCCCCTTTCACTCACAGCTATGGGCAACTTTAGTAACGTCAGATGACCTCAGCATGTTTTGACGGACACTCAAACCCTGATCCCAGAGGTGTGAGAGGACAGTGTTAACCAGTACACCACCGTCTCACCCCTAGCTAACACCCAATTTGTTGATTGTAATGTAAAAGGTTTTTGGATCTGTCGCATCTACATCAAAGAACAAATCAGATTCGCGTGATTTTTTTGTTTGCACGCAGGATGTATCACAGAGCGGTTTGTATGGATGTGGCTGGTTAGAGCATTAAGCGGAGTTTATTATCTAAAAGACTGAGAAGACGCTCAAAACAAGCCGACTGGATTTTTCTCGAGATGAAGGCAGACCTGTGGCAGGGGTGATAGATAGAGACTAAAGCCAGACAGGAGTGTCTATTAATCACTAGAGGCCTGTTTGCAACCTAGGTTTATACACAGGGCTGTTTGGATATGCCTGAAGATGCACTCAGACTGGCCTGCTGCAGTCTATTACCAGCCCTTCCTGTCGCCCGGTTCCATTAAAGGCACAGTATTTACCCTTTTCTCAGAGCTATGTAGTGTCTTCTATTGTGGGTGACAGATGAAAATGAAAATGTGAATTTTGCTCAAGAGGGTCGTTCAGAAACTCCTCCGATTGCAGCACAGTGCTAGAAGGAAAAAGAGACTTTTTTTTTATAACCTCTTAATTAACACCTCAGAAGTTCTCTTTTAAAGTCAAGGCAATTTCCTCGTGCGTCGATTAAAAACTTAAGGCCCGCGTGGAATCTGTGCTGTGTTGATCTGGTCCCGAGATCCACGACAAAGACAGCAATGAAAGGAGGGAGACTGACTTCTTCTACTTAGCCAGTGCACACGGGCTCCCTGTACTGCCCTTGTGCAACTACATAGTTGAGTGTATGAGTCCTGTGGTCGTCCTGCCAGCAAACGGCTAAGAGGATGAAGATAAACAGAATGAAACAGGCCGTCGGCTTGTGTTACCACAGGTACCAGGGAGAGGGGCCTCGTCTCATATTCCTGACAGCGTTTTTGAATTTGCTGCCGCACCTCCTCTGCAGGTGTGCTGGTATCACGCCAGATGGATGCCGGGGAAGGGATGGGCCAGACCCTGGGGATGCCCCCCCCCCACCTTGAAATGACAAAAGGTTAATGGGAGGTGTATGAATGAAGTTTTACACGGGGTTGAAGGCTGCCCACGTTTACATTTCTGCCTGGTTGTTATTAAATGCGCTCTGCACTTGTACTCCAGACCTCTGCAAGATCGCACATTATTTGAAAGCTGAAAGGGGAAGGAAATAAGGGAGCAGGCTGAATGGGTCCTTTAATCCAACACGCTTTGGCTTCAGGATGTCAGGCAAGCCATCCGGCCCCCGGAGTAATAAATAGAGGTAAAGCAGGGCAGCCAATACCACTGAGAAATGGCTGCCGACTCTTAGTTTTTTTTTTTGCAAAAGTTTTCTGTTTGAAAACTTTCAACTTCCACTAGAGGCAAATCTGTCAGCAGAGCAAATTAACGTCCCAGAAATTGCGGGGAGCACATAAAGAAGAGGGGAAGTGGCGGGTCGCTGGGCAGGATTGACGAGGGCACTAAATCGGCAGAACCCTTTGGCGACCGGCTGCGGACATTAAGCCGAGCAGAGCGGGCGGCTTTTCGGCGGCTGGGGGAACCGCAGGAACCGTCAGCCGCTGCCGAAAGAGCGGCTCTCGCTCTAACGCACCTCCCCCCCCGCCACCTGCTCACCCCTCCCATGGTACTTTGTCAATCCGCAGCTCCACAGGAACCCTGTTGGGAAGGGGAGGGGGTAGGGGATCAGGAAGTAAACATGCCACGGTAGCATAAATGTTAGCTCAATGGCACAGGATGGGGCCTAGGGGGCGCCATAAGGTCACCTAATGGGGATGGGGGGGGGGGGGGGTGGAGTAAAAACCACCCATCAGACAGTGTTGGAGCTTGAAACAGAGGAAGTGAAGAATGGAAACCGTAAGAGAAAGTTAAAGAGAGAGAGAGCGGGGGGGGGGGGGAGGCAGGGTTCCATCAGCGCCACCAGCATCCAGGGCTCCCCCTTAAATCATTATTCAATTAATTAGATGGGCCTGCGACGTCCTTGCTAATTTAATACACCCTGCCTTCTCGTCCAGTGACTGTGCATGTTAGTCCTCGAAGAGCATTGATTGTTTATTTTCACACTCATATTGATTCTGGTCACTGCAAACCCCCCTGTTTGCGTGGGGGGGCATGGGGGGGGTCAGCAGGCTGCATTTAATTTCAGCTCCGCCTAAGATGTTACAGGTGCAGTTCCACCAGTCAGCTGAAAGACCAGCTCTGTTGGAATTTTTACTCCCTACTTGCCCCTCCGAAAGTAGCGAATACTGGGATTTATAGCATCTATCTTAGCCATTAATTAGATGTATCCGTCCGTCTGCCCATCCATCCATATCCAGTCCAGCACCTTGATGCTAAACTCTTGTATAACCAAATACTCTTGGTTACATGAACTGTATGGCCAACACACACACACACCTATGATTACTCCCTGTGACATTCCGCAGCACACACTGCCTCCTTGCCTCTCTCTGATTATTCCATGCGACATTCCGCAGCTCACACTGCCTCCTTGCCTCTCTCTGATGATTCCCTGTGACATTCCGCAGCCCACACTGCCTCCTTGCCTCTCTCTGATTATTCCCTGTGACATTCTGCAGCCCACACTGCCTCCTTGCCTCTCTCTGATTATTCCATGCGACATTCTGCAGTCCACACTGCCTCCTTGCCTCTCTCTGATTATTCCCTGTGACATTCCGCAGCTCACACTGCCTCCTTGCCTCTCTCTGATTATTCCCCGTGACATTTCGCAGTCCACACTGCCTCCTTGCCTCTCTCTGATTATTCCATGCGACATTCCGCAGTCCAAACTGCCTCCTTGCCTCTCTCTGATTATTCCCTGTGACATTCCGCAGTCCACACTGCCTCCTTGCCTCTCTCTGATTATTCCATGCGACATTCTGCAGTCCACACTGCCTCCTTGCCTCTCTCTGATTATTCCCTGTGACATTCCGCAGCTCACACTGCCTCCTTGCCTCTCTCTGATTATTCCCCGTGACATTTCGCAGTCCACACTGCCTCCTTGCCTCTCTCTGATTATTCCATGCGACATTCCGCAGTCCAAACTGCCTCCTTGCCTCTCTCTGATTATTCC
>JABFEA020000050.1:4014503-4034496 GCA_019775915.2 Cyphomyrus plagiostoma | reverse complement strand
CCCCCCCCCCCCCCCCCCCCCCCCCCCCCCCCCCCCCCCCCCACCCCCCCCCGCCCCCCCCCCCCCGGGCCGGGGGGGGTGCAATTTCTGTGAGGTTTTCTAATTTTTTTTTTTTTTTTAAACAGGGGAAAAAAACCCACACGACAAGGAACAAAAACACTGAGCAGTCCTAGGTGTCGAGGCCTTTCCTCTCTTCCATTTTAACTACGGCACAGTCACACAACACAAAAGTCCTTTAGATCAAAAGTCAAAAAAAAAAAAAAAAAAAACTTCCACGCACGTCCATCTTCAGCAAAAGAGGGGTGGGTGGGCCGGGGGGTGCAAGGTGAGCATTCACTTCTTGAGGGGCTGGTAGACGGACGCGTTGGGGTCCAGGCCCGAGGGGCCGGTGTCCATGAATTTGGAGGAGTAGTGTGGGGCCACAGCGCTCATGTTGTTGGCGTCTGCCGTGTAGGTGATGCTGGGCATGACTGCCATCACCTCCGCTATCTTCTGTTTCAGTTCCTTGATCTCCTGGTCTTTCTGGAGAATCTGACCTGCAGTGGGAAAGGCGGGGAGGCAAGGTTTAGGATCAAGTGCTCCTTCACCTGAAGCATGGATCTGTGACTGTCTTATCCACCCATAAGAGACACGGGGCCCAAACCTATGTACAGCGCATGTTACTCCTCTATATATTTTAATATGTAAATGGTGGGAAAATCCCATCCAGTTTTACTAACAGGACCCAAGTGAATCTAAGTTCCTCGCCCCCACTC
The DNA here is from genome assembly GCA_019775915.2 of Cyphomyrus plagiostoma. NCBI lineage: Eukaryota > Metazoa > Chordata > Actinopteri > Osteoglossiformes > Mormyridae > Cyphomyrus > Cyphomyrus plagiostoma. The sequence goes on along the minus strand of JABFEA020000050.1, from coordinate 4,033,741 downwards.
TGCCTCCATCTAAGTGGGCTCCAGCCACCAGAATCAGTGATACAGACAAACCCAGAAACGCTTGCTTGACACTAAAGTCAACATATTTACATTTTACTTATTTAGTAGATTCTTTCAAAAACAACACTCTGGATAAAAGTAAGTTAAGGGTTCTGCTGAAGGGCTAAACAGTGACATCCCAGCTGATTCTGGGATCTGACCCAGCGACCTTCTGATCACAGGCCCACGCCGAAGCCGCCGAGCCACACACTTCCCCCTAAATATAAGCATCACAGTAACCCTATATGGACATCCTCCTGTAGATAACCCGTTGTACTCCGCCCACCCCCCCCGCGACCTTGAGCGATCTCCAGCTGCCTCTTGGCGTCCCCCAGTGCAGAGAACAGGTCCAGCTTGATGCGAGTCTCTGCGCTCAGGCTGTTCTCCAGGTGCTGCGTCTTGTCCTGCATGGCCGACAGCGCCGACATCAGCACCTCTGTGTCCTTCTCGTTCTCCTTGTACTTCCGCAGCTCCTAGAAGACGTGGGGGGGGGGGGACACACGGAATGCCAGGTCAGCAGGGATTTCCCACGATGACTGACGACGGGCCAGTGACTGGGGTGCTCCTGCGTCTCCGGGCCCATTCAGTGAAGATGTCGCTGAAGACCCAGCGAAGAGCTTACAGATACGGACCCGGCCCAGAGGGGACGGCAGCCATCAGTAAAGGGGAACTACAGCGATCGCTGTGGGGAGGCTTTCTGTGTCCAGTAGCAGAGAGGAGATACAATAACGGGTATATTTAAAGGATACAAACAAATAGATAAGGCATATGCCCCGGGGGGGGGGCCGGGGGGGCAGGCTGACCTGTGCTCTCATCTCCAGCTCACGGATCTGTTCCTCCTTCACCTTCATGTCCTGGCTCAGCTTCTTGCACTCGCTCTCCAGCTCGCGGATGCGGCTGCGGAAGGCGTCCGAGCATTCGCCCCTGGGGGGGGAGCGGGGGACAGGCTTTAATAACCACCACAGGGTTTAGGTGGCTTTGCTGCCACTAAGAGGCGGCCAAGCAATCCTGACCCAACAGCGCCACCATCAGGCGTATGCCTGTTTTACACCCCCTTCGCTATTACACAGTACATTCCCCCTACAGAACGCCAGGAAGTTCAAAGCCCTCTCCTACGTTTCATTTTGCATTCGCCTTTATGCAAGGCGACGTACAAGCAGGGTGAGCCAGTCCCTGGAGTGACTGGGGATTAACAGCCTTATAAAGGGATCCGAACCAACAACCTTCCCGATCAGACACCCTACTGAGCCACACTGCTTCGCTGTTGAAGCACTCCCTGCCAGGTTAACCCCGCATGGCCTACGTGGGAGGGCACAGGTGCATGGTGGGAGGGCACAGGTGCATGGTGGGTAGTGTCCGCACCTGGATGCGGCTGCCAGGGCTACGGCCCGGGCGGCGCTGGCCTCCTCCAGCTTCTTCCGCTTCTTCTCCTCCGCCAGCTGCTTCTCGACGGCCAGCCGGGCCTCCTGTTCGGCCTTCAGTCGCTTCTCCAGCTGGCTGATGGTCTGCTTGTCCTTCTGCTTTGCCTGCACGGCATTGTGGAGCCTGCAGGGGGCGGCAGCGATCAAGTCACGGATCCGGTCGGCGGGACGCGGCACGAGCGGTGCCGGCCCGCGACCTCACGTCCCCGCCGGCGCCCCTCACTTGTTCTGCAGCAGTTCGTTGTCCTGCCGCAGCTGGCTGAGCTCCGAGCGTACGCTCCTCTCCGTGCTGCTCAGGGAGCCGATCTGGCTGCGCAGATCCTGCTCCACCTGCCTGCTCGCCTGCAGATCTGCTTTCAGCCTCTTAATGTCCTGCTCCAGCCTGCAGGGAGAAGGAAAGGCATCAAACAGCTAACCTGCCAACATTACGCCTAAACGCAGACAAATAGCTAAAAGAAATTTATGCACACGAATACACACTTACGCCTTTAACTATAACTTCCCGTCCTTATTATAAGGGAGGGGAAAAAAAAAAAGCTTAAATATACTCCTTCCCCACTAGATGGCAGCATATACTAGGGAACGAGATGCACAGACATGTTTGGTTGTCAGAGAAGGTTTGACAAAGAAATAGAGGTTTTCACATTCTGCCATATTAAGTAATCCCTCCACTCTCCTTATCCAATGAGCTGCAGCCAGCCCATTCCCAGTAAGCACAGGGCACCGCTGTATGGCATACCAGTCCCCCACAAGGCAGGCACATGCACAGACTGGATAATTTCGAGAGACCTCCCAGCTCTCTTGCTATGGTGGACCCATTACGGAGGCACGGTGAGAGTGGCACCTGTCCCAGCAAGCCCAGTACAAGAGGTTCATCCTGAACTGGATGCCAGTCCACTGGGTGGTTCACGCCACCTCTCTCAGTAACACACGCCACACGTCATTTAGAGAAACTCCTACGTCTATTCGTAACATAAGCTGCTCTTCATTATATAACAGGGATGTTGAAAAGCCCAACAATCACACTTCAGTTTAGTAATTCCCTCTACAAGAACTTAAACGCAAGGCCCCATTTGCTATAGACAGGGTCGAGATGTGTCCACGCATTTACACCAGTCAGTCATCCGTCCTGTCATGGAGCCCAGTGCCAGCTGCCGTCACTCATTTCCCAAGGACAGCAGCCTCTGTTTCTGACAGAGCAGTGCGTTTGTTCCGGGCCAGGAAAGCCGGGATTCCCACTGCTCCCAGCGCTCCCAGAACCAGGAGAGAGACCGGGACACGGAGGGAGATCCGGGACACGCTGGAGTCCCACATGGAACACGCAGCTGCGATCTGCTTGCCTGGATTTCCAGCTTAAAAGCAGGCAGTGTAGTGTGACTGTGTGGGGACCCCGCAAGTTTGTAGATGCCCTACAAACACCTGCATACTTTTACCTGCGAATCTCGCTACAACTTAAAAAACAGAATCGAGTGGGTAGTGCCGATACCATTCAAAGTGATCGCTCGCGGCATGCAACAAAACCAGCGCATGGTCTCAAGCACCTCTGCAGAGGCAGATTTTTTTAGAACATTTCATGATGACATACTGCTAATTGCACCAGTGACTGAAGTTTCATACAGAACGTCTGCAGCCTGTTCCTGCCCAAGATCTACCTTATAATACCTCAAATACAAAAATATTGGACCCAAAGTACCACAGAACACAATCCTGTCGTCTCCTGGATCCATGTTCTGACTCCCTGCCCGCCTGCCTCCTCTATGACTCACCAAAGCGCCTTTTGAGGGGCCGGCCTTCTGGCCGACTCTCAGCGGGGGCCACGTATCTGGTATTACCGCGTTTACCTTAATTACCGCGGCATTACCCCCCCACTGGGTCCAGACACGAGCCGCTCTCATACGGCTGTCATGTCAGAGAAGCCAGAAGACTTCACAAGGATATTTAATCTCTAGAAGCACCGTTACAGATGCTCTAAAAATCTAAAAATGCTTCCTCATGCACCAAGCAGATTTTAAAATGCGTTATTGACTGAAATTCAATTCTTATTAAAAAAAAAAAAAATTAAAATTAAAAACAGTCACAAAAGCTTCATTAGAAATGGCCGATGGCCTGTTTCCTTTACATTTTCCTAAAACAACTGACTTGGTACATGACTTGAACATCACCCTATCAGTCACCATCTGAGGTCTAAAGGAAGGAGTTTTGACAACCACAAAAATTATCACTGAAATGCATCTTCATTTAAACTACGGGGCTGACAGTTAAACCACCAGAAATATTTAACGGAACGTTACTGGCAAACAGAAGCCTGTAGCCCTGAGAGCATTTGGAATTAGCATGCTCTGGAGTTATGATGCAATTTCGCCCTTATACTGTAGACAAAACATGCCGATTAACATCAAGACGGACAAATTAAGTCGATAAATAAAAAAAACCAGGAGAACAGTGGGCAAAGCAGCCAGGTGTGTATTTGTGAGGTACAGAGGAGGGGGGGGGGGCGGCGGCGGGAAGAGGGGGGAGGAGGGGAGGGGCACCCCCAACCGCACAAGCGCCTCAGGCTGGCCCAGCTGGTTGTTGGGTATGCAGTTCTCCATGAGGTCCCTGTGGGACGACAGGCTCTTCCCTGGGAACTTCTGCTTCTTCTCGCTCCTGCTGGAGGTCGCCGAGGTGGGCACACTGCCGTTGGTGGCGCCGTGCCCGCGGGGCGACGAGCTGCCCGGGCCTCCCCCTGTGTTCTTGTAGTTCTTGGAGGCGCTGCCCGCGGCCTCGTCCTTGGCCAGCAGGCTCTCCGCGCTGCCCCCCAACTCGTTGTTCAGTCTCTTGCTGCTCAGGTGGTTCTCCATGTACTCGATCTCCTGCAGCTTGGACTCCCCAGTCTGCAGGATGCTGTTGTTGTTTATTCCCAGGCTCTGCTTCTTGCTGTCCCTCTCCTTACCCTCTCGCCCCTTCTCCCTGTACTCCAGCTCTGGCAGCGGAGGTGTGACCTTCCTGCCGGGGGCCCCGTTCTGGGTGGTGGGGGGATGCTCCGAGTCGGAGACCCCTTTGGCCGCCGTGACTGTAAGGTGTAGAGCGGGACGATTAGCATGGGGCTTTGATCCAACCTACAGACCCATAATGTACGTAAGGTCCAGTGACACCAAGACAGGGTAAAAATCTACTGCCCACAGCTGGCGAAGTTCACAAAACAGCCTGTAGGGGGAGCCATGGGAGACAACCTACACACAATTCAGTCTGCGCCTAAAGCGGCTGCTGCGATTGGATGGTTCAAAGCCCGCCAGCTGGGTACCGACCTTCCTCTGCCTCTCGCTCCTGCCTGTGGAGGAGCTGTTGCTCGGGGGGCAGGGCCTGCTGCAGGAGCTGCATGTAGAACTCGTTCTCCTTCTGCACCTCCTTCTGTTTGCGGAGGCGCATCTTGTAGCTGACGTAGCTCTTGAAGCCAAAGCCCAGCGTCACCACGGGGTAGCCGATGCTGGGGGGGGACGGGGGACGGAGACACTTCAGCCAGCGCGGGTGGGAGGGGCTTAAATTAAAACCTACTGCGCCGCGACAGATTAAGGGTGGGTAGGGAAGCCGGAGGCCATTAGGGCCTGCTGTTAGCGCCTAAACACCAAGCCCATTCCCATGGCCCGTTCATTTTAACAAACAAAACAGCAAAGTGGCCCTCCAACTTATATATAATTTTATCTCATGTATTTTTAACATCTAACAAACATTTCAGGCTAAAAAAAAAAAAAAAAAACAATCAACAGAACGTGGTCATTTGGCCAGACAACGCGCCTATTCTTACGCGGAACTGGCCAAACGTGATCACTGACACAGTGACCGGTTCACGGTCTGTTTAAAGGAAATGCGGGTGTCAGGGTGTCTCGCTCAAGGAGGAGAAACGAAAACGGCGTGCTGAGCGACGGGCACCACGCCAAGGGCTGGCTGGCAGCGCCACTCACCAGTGCGCCGCGAATGGACGGCACAGGTCCACGTGGAAGTTCTTGAGATCTTTGAAGCGGATCGCCGCTTCGATGTACACGAAGAGTATCCAGAGAGAGACGGTGGGAAGGCACACTCCTCTTTCTACATGTCCAAAGCGAGAGGCACAGCTTAACAGCCTCGCTACACATCTGCTCAGAAAAACACACTAGAGTTTCCTTAAAGATTGCTAAACTGCATTTCCAGCCATCTGAGTTTCCCCATCGCTTGCAGTTATTTCGATTGTTATCAGCAGGACAACATGGTGGCTCAGTGGGGAGTTACTGACACCCACCCCGGCCTGGGTCTGACTGCCACCCCCAGCTCTATGCACCAAGAGAGCCTGTGGTTTATTCCCACATGCTAAACACAAGCGGATTTGGCTGAATCTATAAACCACTCCTAGCTTGTGTGAGTGTGCGCCCTGCCGTAGGCCGGCATCCCATTCAGGATGTTTCCTGCTTTACTCTCTGTGCTTCCTGGGATGGGCTCCAGGGCAGCACCTGAAAGATGGATGCATCGTCAGGATGTAGCCAAGAGCTACATCACTGTGTCACTTAATACTGACAGAATATAGCCATCCACTTGACAAATATGTATAAGATGTGGGGGAAGAGGGCAGCTTGGCTACATCCCAAAATAAGCCCCCGTTCTTCCCTCTCATGCCCAGGCTGCATGAATCTGTTTTCCGTCCTACACGCTGCAAGCCTATACAATAATTTGCAGACATCTTGTTGTCCGCGGTTCCTCTTGTTATCTTTCAGCATGCACTTACCACTGTGCCACACGTAGCCACCTGCCTGCACAATGTGTCACATGTCCTACGTCCACGGCATCAGGCGTGGACTGTTCATCAACACAGAGACACGTGGACACAAGTATGAAGACACGCCGCATTTGTACTCACCTGTGTGCCACACGTACTGCACCCACACGTATGTGCTGGCGGCGAAGAACAGCCACTGAACGGGGATGAAGAGGAGGCAGATGATGTCCGACGTGAAGGCCACACACACGAAGAACACAGAAAACGCCTGTGGGACAGAACGTCGTCACACCGGGTTGCATGACACCCCATTAACCCCCCCCCAAACATGAAACATGGCACGACAGCGAGTATCTTTCCTCAGTATCAGTGCCGCCGGTAACTGACGGCTCAGGCATTCCCGCCCTCAGTATCCGAAAGCCTCCTCCCCAGCACAGTCAACACAGTCGCTCACCTAGATCAACCCTCACGAATCTCACACACTCGCCTCCAAAGCACGGGCCTCACAGGACTGCCCGGCCTGCGGCTGTCAGCCCCGCTCTTGCTTCACCTTCCGGCCGGCGGAGGGAAACTCACCAGCCCCTGGTACCTGAAGGAGTCGTACACACTCCTGATGAACAGCCAGAAAGGCCACAGGTACTCGAACCTGAATTCCAGTACGAAATCCGCCAGCAGCACCATGGCCCAAACCACCAGGAACTTTAGGTACAGGAATGTGCTGGGGAGGGGGACAGAGATGAGGGTGGGGGTTGGCTGGTATCTAAAGGCACCAGGAAGGTTAAGCAGCATGAAACACATCCCTATCATCTCGGTGGTTCCCTACTAACAAATGACTAATATCCAGAGTGAAAGGCCACATCACAACCTGAGAGGAAAAAAAAAAAAAAAAAAGACCGATAGATTCATTCAGGACCGAAGAATGCAGGATAAGACCACACCACTCCAAAAAGACACAATAAAATAACATAAAAGCACAGGTGCCAAAGTGGTTAATGGCACAGACCCCTATGCAAGACAGTTATACCCTTGAACAAAGGCATGCACCCTTCCAGTAAAAATTTACAGCTAAACGCAATGGGCAAAACTTAGGTAAAACCCCAAGCAACCATATAAATACAGCTTGGTTCAAAGCCAGTGAATTGTTTCACGTCTTCAGCATTTTTAATAAGACCCAGTGAACCTCATATCCAGCAATCCTAAAACAGAATGATAGCTATTAACTGGTGGCATTGCAAGTCTTTTACACAGAGATCAATTAAGAGACATAATAAATAACCAGCATCAGCTCATCCACAGTAAATCAAAGATCCGTATTTTAGCGCAATATTTAAAGGGAAAATACTGCCAGCTGGGCCCAGACTGTATAAACTTGCTAACAGGAATCAGCGTTAAGTGCAGCCCCGAGGAATCGAGCTGTTCTTCCTGCAACGTTTCACGTGTGAAAATAACAGCTTGTTTCTAGTGGATTTTTAAACCGGTATATGACATTTCCACAGCTCACGGTTCGCGTTTACAGCTCCATCCATGCACGCTTGTGCAGTATTGTTCTGAATATCATAAAATACAATTAACGCAAATTAAGCAGTAAGAGACCTGAAGGAACGGACACCGTTTGTAGATGAAAGCACCGTTTTAAATGGGATTCTTAAGAAACAAGGGAGATCGACGGAGTTAAATATTTCAGATTTTGTTCAGATTGGAAAGCTATAAGAAGCAGCTACATCAAAGGCTGCGCTTCATCCGAGACCCGGGCCGCGGTTCGGGCCCCTCCTCCGTCCACGCAGCTCGGTCAGCCGGCCGCCGCTGTCCCGGGCACGACGCGTCGGACAGGCGTAACGCGGACAGATGCACCACCGGCCTTCCTCACCGTACCTGCCGTAAATGCCCTCGGTGATTCGGTTCCGTTTTAACGGCCGCCGGAGTTTGCTGCAGTCCGCATTGCGCCGCTTCATCCTCCCCCTTTTAGCTCGGGCCTTCTAATTTTTCCCAGTGGGCTTTTCCAGCTTTTTCCCCCGATCCTTCTAATGGCGCACAGAGGGGGAGGAAACCTACGATACAATTTTTTTAATAAAAACGAGTCGCTGTTGTTATTATTTCACTGGAAACAAAGAAATAAATAAAAACACTCCACACAAGACCCTCCTCCTTTCTTTTAGCGCAGGCTCCATACGCCGCGACGTATTGCACAAAAAATACTGTGCGACAGTCTGTCGGACCAATCCTCTGTAACGTACGGGGCACCAAACATGATTGATGTGAAAAATGACTAATCATGTTACGTGAACCGGTGTCATTCACACAAAAGGGCGGGCAAACGTGACGTGACCGTCAGCGACGTCAGCCAATTGCTTTCCCAGCAGGCAAGCTGGGCGTCCGTCGCTGACCTATGGCGTGCGGGGGGAGGAGGGACGTCGCTGATGGTTGTCTTCTGGTGCTATTTTTGTTCGTGGTTTAAGCAACGCGGAGCTACGTTGAATGTACGCCGAGTAAAAATAAATACATCGATGAGATGCTGGTGTGTGATAACACTGCTAGCTATTATTAGCGATAAAATAACCACAGGATGTCCCACCCGAAGCAGACACCCCAGTTAACAGCACGCGACAGCACATTTACGAGAAAGGAAAGCCCCGATAGTTTCCTCTCAATAAAATTACTTTACAGACAATAGAAGCCATGATCTAACCTTCTTCGAGTCGGAGACATTGGCTAAACCGTTTAAGGCAATTACGTTTCATATATGTATGGGGCCGTCATGAGATGTTGAGAATAAAAGAACCTTCACATTCAGGTTTGTAAGATTCACCAGAAATGCCACTTAAGGATTTTGTATCTTTATTGTAACAGAATCTGCAGACAAAACTAGGAAGGCAAAAGAGTCAATAACATACTGTTGGTAACCACATCAGGTAGGAAAATGCCACACAGCTACAGTAAGGTCCAGGTGGTCTAATGTTCCTGCTACTACCCTGTGCTAAGTGGGAGGAGGGAGAGATCAGGTATATACACTGGTTAGAGGGTTCAAAGACTGTACATCCTTAAGGGAACAAGATAAGACACAATGGAAAAGGGACTGGGAAAGAACAAAATCCAATGGAAGAACTACAAATGAAGGTAAACTGTACATACATTTTTTTTTTTTTTTTTTTTAAAAAAGGGGGGGGCCACTGAACCGTGTTTGGCAACTTATGACAGTATGGTCTGCCACACTGGCAGGTTTGTGGTTAAACACGGTTGGGGGGAAAAAAAAACAGGATAAATACACAAACAGGACTGTTTTACATTTACCATTCTGTGGAGTCAGCTGAAGAAAAAGGTAGAGGGATGGCAGAGTATAAATATTTGTAAAATAAAACACTGGAGACAAAGCTACACCTGGTTTATCTGAAGGGATTTACCACAGGTAACAAAAGAATACTCCCCATAGGTTAACCTGATGCTGCCGGATGTCTCTCAGCTTGACATCACCCTGACAACACTAACACTGCCGCCCCCCCCCCTCCCGCCGCGCCGCCCCCACCAACACCAGGCCTGGAAGTCACTCCCTCTGCTCCATCTTCACTTTGGGTGGCTTTAGGAAGGTTCGGGCACTCTTCTCCTTCTTGCTCTTGCCTTTGGCCTGGAAGTTTCTCCAGCTGTCCACTCGCCCATCCCGTGATTCCTGGGGGGGGAGACCTTAATGTTACCATGTCACCAACAGGGGGGCCCCACTGACCAATGCACCCCAACTCCCTAATATGTGAGGTCCATTTCTTTCACAGGGAAATAATAATAATTGGTACTTTATTGATCCCTGTGGGGAAATTGTTTTTACACCTCCCTCAACTTGCTCTTTGTGGAGTAAGTCGTCCGCGAAGGGCAGCCACGTGTAGCAGCGTCCAGGTTGCTGGGGGTTAAGGGCCTTGCTCAAGGACCCGCGGACGTGCAGAGGCTGGGTTTGAACTGGCGACCTCATGATTACAGGCACACAGGCTTAGCCCACTGAGCCACACACTACCCCCATTTAACAAAATTGGAATGCGTTTACCAAAATCAGCCACATCCTGTACCTCAAAGTGCTTCTGCCATTCCCTCTCTCTCTTCGCCTTCTCCTGTGTCTCGATCTCCTCCTCCCGCTGTCTCTTCCTAAAGAGGCAGATCACTGTCAGGTGGGTGCCATGGTCCAGCTTGCAAATGCTGGACAATTCTAAAACTACAACTTCACTGACCTGGAAAGTCAGGAAAGTAATTAGGTGGCAGTGTGTTAGTACAGTACACCGCAATCTGTCACTTCAATCTGCAACAGTTAAGCTAGCGACTCATAATCCAGCGGGTCACCTGCTCCAGCTGCTCTCCCGATCGATGTGCTAGGAATTAGGAATTGTTGCATCTGACTCGCTATGCTGGCAGGACAGACTGAGGGGAATTCTACATGACCGAGTGTACAGCTGGCCGTTGAAGCTGGAAGCTCATTCATTGTGAATTCTTTGTGCAGCTATAACTGAACAGCTACTGTGCTGCCATAAACATTTTAGCATCATTTAATTAAAGAAAAGCCATCAAAGAACTGCAAAATCCCCTCTTTCAACATGTTTCTATGCCTCAGGGGAATCTCTCTCAATCTCATTTCATTACCACCCATAAAAATAAGCCTTTCCCATTAAATAAGTTCCCCCTCCCTTTCTACCCCCATGACATCGTGTACAGCCACCGCTTACTGGTAATGCAGAGACCCTTCATTGGCCACAAATCGCTCCGCCCACTTCCCGTCCTCATTGCACGCACGATCCATCCTTCGTTCTCAGCAATTGTGTCAACGCTGCAGATGCACCGCGATTCAGTCAGCAGGTTCCCCAGTTACCTCTCATGCATCTCCTTAGCTTCTCTTTCCTTCCTCTTGATCTCCAGCTCTGCAAACAGCTTCATCGTCTGCTTGTAGACGGCCTGCTTAAACTGGGAGCAGTAGAAGTCGTCAGAGAGCAGACCTCTGCTAATCTCCGCGCCTCTATTTAACACGTCTTGTAGGCCCCACCAGATGCTTGGCAACAAACCAAATATTTGCCAGTCAGCTGGCACATGTCATTCATGAAGAATTTTCTCATGTGAAAAATGTCTCAGTTATAGCCATAATATGACGTCTTGACATGAACTGATTTTTTGAACAGGGATGATAAAAATTTGAGGGGTGGCATTGAATCATTTTTTCCTCTGGGGAGAGGGAGGGGGGTCCCTGAACTCTGTTAAGTCACCACTGTTTGGTCAGATTTGGTCTGTACCTTTTGAGTGGGCTGCGGATTCACAGGAAACATATTAAAGACTGGAGCGGGCAAGATACAATTCAACCAGTATAACTAAAGGAAAAGGGATAGTGGACCGTGGTTTCCTCCATACCACTTCGGGGTCATCTTCCTCCAGCACTGTGGACTTCCCCTCTTTCTTCAGCTGCTTTCGCTTCTGACTCATCTAACATCACAAAAGAGGAGAGAACCGAAAGGCATATCAGACATCAGGAATGGACTCCTTCACATTTTGGGAAACTCACAACCAAGAGGCCCGAGTCTAAAATATCAGTGGGGGGGGAAGTCTACCCATACAGGGAAAAACAGACACTCACAGGAAAGCTGGATTTCTTATGCTGTGTTCCAGCAGGTACAGGGTTATGATGTACAGATATACTCCACCAGCCAGAGGTTTTTGCGCACACAGATTTTCTACGTCTGCATATTACTCACTTAACATTCACTAAAAATACACTTAACTCTTTGCTAACAAATACATTGAGTATGTTCACAGAGTAACTCTATTAGCAGGAAAATGTCATATCTGATTCCTCAAATTAACCTCTATCAGCTATAACAGCAGAGAAAATTTGAGGCATTCATTCTACAAGGGACATTAATACTGCTCTGTTACATGGGATGAAACACTTAACTAGTGCAATTAAAGCTGAGGGTTTGACTGCCGTAAGCCCACAACCAGTTAATAGGGAGTCAGACATGCACTGTTACACACTCTTTCCATGTTATAAAGGAAGCTTGTTAAAGTTGACTTATATTTTCATTTATAGTTGTTCGCTCAACTTTCCAATGCAAGAATAAAATTTGCAGTTTGTGAAATAAACGGAGAAGTGGTAGCCTGTAGCGTGCAAAGACTTTTGACTAGTTGCATATTAACGCCTCAGGCCTCACCATGTGCTCGATGTACTCCTTTCCTGCATGGATCACGTCAACAGCGCGCTTCTTCTGCTCGGGATCCAGGAGCAAACGGTATGCCTTATCCACGGCTGAAGAGGGGAACCATGGAAATTTCCAGCGGAGCAGAATCATATTGGATGCCATAGAAGGGCACATATTGTCAATTACAGTAATACCCACTTATAACGGACTTCAAGTGACCTGGCAAAACAGTTCGTTATATCCCAAGTCGTTGTATGCCCAGAACACAACTACAGGACACCATTTACTCATGCCATACCCAGCAGACACACTTGTGGTGTAGATTATTATATTGTACGTGTAGTAATCCAACTTTACTTGTCAGGTACCTTGAAGCAGATGCGTGACTTAATAATCCCGACTACGTATCTGCGCTGGATATCACCGGCACAATGTCTGATGTTAATACTGACATGTTACACACAAGCAAATGTCACATTGAAAGAACTATGATAGTTAGTTGGGTTGAGATTAGGGTTAATCCACGCATTATTTTGACAGTATTTTCAAATGCAACACTATTCCAGTATTTTGAAATGCAAAATACTGCAGTATACCATATTACCACAATTCCATCCAAGCTTAGTTGACAACACAAACTTAAGTCTCTCTTTGTAATAGAAAACATAACTGCAGTTTTAATTGTTCCATTTCAAGATTATGTAGTACATGATAAAAATCAATGTAGTTTAACAATGCAGCTAAGCTCTGCATGCACTCTGAGCCAAGAGACAAACTATACTTCTAGATAATGTTTATTTGTCTATAGTTTATCTGGGATAAATGTAACAAATTTTTTTTTCTTTGCAAAATTTATGACAGTATCTGACCCCCTTAGTGCAGCAAAAGCACAAACTGGTTTGGCATTTAATGAGTGAATAATTAGGCCTACAGAGCTCTATATAGGACAAGCACCATACCTTCAAAAGCTTTCTGGGCCCTGTCTGCATCATCCTGGTTCTTGTCAGGATGAACCAGGAATGACAGCTGGAAGAGAAAAGGAGTTTGAAAATATTGATACAGGTAATATAGAACAGGGAGTATGACAAAAACGACAGTTATACTACGTCATGGCAAAAATGAAGAAGAACATTGTTTATATACCTGCCGAAACCTCTTTTTTATCTCTTCATCTGTTGCGTCTGGGTCGATCTGCAACACCTAGAGTATGAGAACAATAATTACACGCGCACGCGATAAACGTGATGGATCAAAATATTCAAAAAGTTTTTTTAGACATATGCAGTCAACATTTTGGTTAAACCACAGACCAAAGAAAAACACACGCCTACCTCGAATGGATTCAGGTTAAAATAAGACGCCCCGGGTCTTAGCAACCTCTCTATCTGCTGTTTTGGGGTGAAAACAGAGTCTCTCTTCTCAATTTGTTTCACCTGTGCAAACATAGGGCGAAATCCATCAGTCGGGACAAAGTATGAAAGCGAAAACAAGGTGTTGAACAAGGCAGATCAAAACACGCAAAATCGGATACTAATGCGGAGTACCTGGTGATTATCGAAGAAATACATAGAAATACATATCCAACCGCGTCCCTTAGCTGCTTGTTACATTTCGATATCACACGCTAGCTGTTATGCATTACCCAACAAAACGCAGAAGCCTAAACTGATCGCCCGGCCGTATCTCGTCGAGTTTTCAAAGCACGCTCCATTGTATTTTCTTAAGGCCTAAGTAATAACATCAGTCCCTGAGTCGTGCTTAATTATACATTGTGAGTACCCAGCAACCGACTGACGCCGAATTACTTTATTGTCGCTCAGATGCATAAATCCACGGCTTCCCTGGCCTCTTACCTCTGAATAAAAGGCCTGAAAAAGGTCTTCGCTAGTGTCACTTGGAGCGCCAGCTTCTCCTCCATTCGCCGCCATTTTGGCTCAATTTAGGGTCACGTGACCGGGTATTTAATCACGTGTGCTGCCCTATTACATTTGAGGCACGTCGGTGCTTGCATCTGATTTTCTGGAAGAGAACCGACATTACTGGAAAAAAAATCACTGAAAGTAAAAGGTAGACTTGCTTAAAATCTTTCATTTTTAGAAGTGCTTTTATAAATGTCTTATACTTACTGTTTCTTGTATTAATATTTAAACTAAAATACTGTTCTGCTGTGGAAATTGATCAACATAATTATCTTAGGTTATACCTACCATTTGCTTACCATAACGAATCATATAGCTACTTTGCTAAATGTTTTACAAGAAACATATTAAAAAAAAACCCAGAGCATCCCAATTTTGGTATCGCAGAGTAATTTTATTTCAGAAAATGACTCATGTTCAAAACGTTAAACAAATTTCTTAGGTATCGTAATACTTCCATATTACACCGTTGCTCATACGTTTAATAACAACCCACAACCAAAAGGTGTGAAATCGCGGACTGTCTCCGCGTCCTGTTGTACGGTAGCCTGGTCACGTGATCCTCAGACCACGCCCACACGCTATTAGACGGGAAAACCTTTGAATCCTTGGTAAGATTGTCAGCTGACTGACGGACAGTTAAGTTCTTCTGAACCGACTGAGCGATGCATCCTGAATTTTTATTCATTCATTTTCTTTTAACAGAACGATCAAGTTCGTAAGAACGTACAAAAATGAAAATACGCTGTTTTAGTTGACTTTTTTAGTTGCTAATCATTTTTTTTGCCATTTTCATTCCTCAATATGCTTAAGCTGCAAACAGCAGCGTCGGATAACTTGTGCAATTCATATTACTTGTGTAAATGTATTACTGTTACATATTCAGTGGCTCAGGAAGAACTACTGTATATTTTATACACTTTAATATTATTCAGTTGTCCAAGTTCAAATGATACGACAAATATACTGTATGGGGAAATAAATAAAAACGCAGCATACGTCTTTAAAACTTTATTAGCAATTGACAGCACTTTAATCATTTGACAGTCTACTCATATCGTATGCAATCTGAAATTCCTGTTGGATAAAAATATTATGCACCATATTATACTGAGTATCAACCACAGCTGACATTCTGTGGAATCCAAACCCACAATGCTGTGGGTTGACAGTAGTACAGCCAGACAGCCAAATAGCTGTATTCACTGCTTGATTAACTGACGAGATCGTAAAGGTTGTAAATTTGGAAATAAAGGTTGTAAAGTAAATTCAGTAATAATAAAATCAGGCATTTACATGATACGCCACTTCCGTGTGGGCTGGTGACCACAAAAACGGAATCCCCTGTCAGTTCAGTTTTCTGGAAGCTGAAAGTGACTGTCCTTCATCTCTACCAAAATAAAATTCCTGGAATCCAGTCCTGAAATTGGGACTCCATATTGTGGGGAAAATCCCCTTTTTCCTCTTTCTCCCCTGAAACCAGACTGAAACCTGAAGCGATGCGGGTTGGGGATTAGGGCGGCGACCTTACCCAGCAGTCCCCGTGACCTCCTCGGACGTGAAGCCCACGTCCAACACTGTGACACGGCTGGGCGGAGCCTTCAAGAC
The DNA here is from genome assembly GCA_019775915.2 of Cyphomyrus plagiostoma. Lineage (NCBI taxonomy): Eukaryota > Metazoa > Chordata > Actinopteri > Osteoglossiformes > Mormyridae > Cyphomyrus > Cyphomyrus plagiostoma. The sequence goes on along the minus strand of JABFEA020000050.1, from coordinate 4,017,873 downwards.
ACGCATTCCTGATAGTCAGGTGACAAAAGCAAGGGGTTAACACACTTTAAAGAAAAGTTCTTGGGGGCTCCTCTGCCCAGTATTCATACCCCACGAAGTCTTAACCCTCTGCATGCCATAACTAAAACCGTCACAAGGGCTCCAATTCAAAAGCGGTGTGCTGGTTTCTAGAACCCTAAACCTTCATACCTGTTAAAATATTGAACTGGTGAAAAATTAGATTTCACAAAAATAGTAAGAAAAAAAGTTGTGTCCCTTTATGTTGTTTTTTTGGTGATTATTTGTGCTCATTTGACAGAACAATGGTACCTTGAATATTTCAAATGGACAGGTTACCATGTCACTGTTCAAGCGCAGGCTGTCAATTTCAAACAGATGAAGTATGTAACGTTTATATTGGGGGGAGAGTAGTATGTCGAATGGCAATAGAATACAGCATCAGCTTGCTGGTTGGCAGACTTATACAGCAGCTCTGAATATAGTGATAGTTACTGTGAAAGATTTATTAGAAGATCTGATGCCCCTGGAGCCCAGAAAAATCAGCGACCCCGAGATCATGCAGAGCGACAAACAGAATGTCTGATCTCAGATTTATCCACCTTCATGGCTTCTTTCTGCCAAATCAAGCTTTTTTAAGGTTAGCGATTTCAAAATGAATCATATTTTCATTGACATATTTAGCGGACGTTTTTGTTCAAAGTGATGAAAGCTTTCAAGGTCAGAGAGCAGGCTCAGCCCACGTCCCTTTAGCAGCTGCAGTTAAGGGCCCCGGTCAAGGGCCCAAAGATATGATCACTCTGCCAGCCACAGAGATTCGAACCCACAACCAAGACACTGATCCATGAAATGCTGAGCTGTACATCAACCCTGCTAGTAATGCAGTCTGCACCCTGAGCACGTTCTCTTAATAGATACCAATGTAACACACATTCCTTCCGCACTGTGGATTTGGATGCACTCCCCTCCTCACGGAATCTTTGAATCCTGGTCCATTGTTTTCTATCTTCTTTGTAAATAAGCCCAATTTAAATTAAACTCCTTTTGAGCGTGAACTACATAGTGCTTATGTACCTTATTCACGATTCAAAATTTGTAGAAAGTGTCAGAAACGTTTCACAATCTTAAGAGCAAGACTCCAATTAAAATGCAATGTAAGACCTGTAATCAGCATTGATCTCCTTCACTCAGGATACGGAAGCATGATGATAAAAACATTTTTTTGGTTGCTGGATGAAAAAAATTGCACCAGGTCCTTCGTGAGTAGGGCCAATCATTTTATGCATTGCGGATTTCTTTATTTTTTTTTTTAATTACCAGACCATGAAGCAAGGAGAATCAGCCAATCAGCACAAGGCCCACCTGCCTCTCAGGTTCCAACAGCTATACCTCCTCCATGATGACCTATGATTCCAAACCTCTTTCGGATGCTCAAAGAGAAGAGAATGTTATCTATTGTAAGGATAAAGAAACCTTTTGGAAAATTGAGAAATCCAGTCGCTGGAGGGAGAGGAAACGCCTTTTATGAGTATTCATCTGGTGAGCATATCCAGTAAATATTAGGAGGTGGTGTTCAATCTTCTCTGAAAGACCCAATCATTCATGGAAGATTGTCTAGTATTAAGAGTAGGCGTTTTCCATTCTGGGTAACTTTACCCTAAGAGACTTAAACATTTTGACTGTAGCCTGAGCCGGGGTCCGAGCTGAAACGTGCAGGTGTGAGGAAGAGGAGGCAATCTTTAGCGGTGAAGAGGTAAACCAGCTCACCCTTTCGGAAGAACACAGCTGAGATGTGTGTTCCTCACGCTAGCGCTTCCCCTCCACCATCGCCACCTGGGTAAGTTGGAATAAAAGGACAAACTTAAACACAAAACTATGGACTCTGCAGAGGAAAAGACTGCATGTTCTCTTATCTTCACTACAGGGTGACAGATCGCCGGGCTTTCAAAGCACAGGAGGAACATCTCGCATCATCTTGGAGATTTAACCCTTTGGTAAACAGGCCAGGGGGTATGCTGTTTAAATTTTCTCAAAAATTTAAGAGATCAGACATTGTCAGCCAGGTTCCAAAATTGATCTGCCTTGTAGGACCCAGGAAGTTGTTAACCATGGTGATAGAAACAGGGACATTTTAATTTACTGACACTTAACCAAGCATGTTTTAATTCCTTAGAATCAAGGTATAAAGAACTGATCCTATTTCATGTCTGATTGGCTTGATTCCAGAATCTCAGAAGATATCCATTCTATGAAACTGCACAAATACCTTTTCCCAGGCTTGAATTCTAAACAACATATAACCACAACAGCATACTTAATGCTGAAGAGCAAAGGGTTAAAATGCCTTTTATTCAGGTGTTGCATGTATTTGATCCTCTTTAGACCTCTGGAGATTTCCTTTCAGATTGGTCTGGAGTTCTGCAAGGTGGTACAATATCCCCATTCTGAATTGAGTAGTCAGAAAATTAGTCAAACAGCCTTTTATGTCACTTAATGTAAACTGATTGGATCACTTACATAAGTTTTCCCCATCTGCAAACAGTCATCGTTGAAGTAACTGAAAGTATCTTAGGACACAACTGAATTGGAAGTATCTGGTAACTAAATTTTTGGTTGAGTTTTATTGAAATGTAACAATCAGAAGTTACAAACATGAAAGAACACTCTGTCACGGCCCTTTACGTGTTTCAAACCAAATTCCAAAAAAAAAATTTAAAGATCAGATTTTTATGAAGTTATACGAACAGTTCTAAAACCCAAAACACTTAAATCTACCACTAAGCAATTTATAGCAACTGAAATACAAATATTTTCCCCCCAATTTATGCTTTTTTTTTTTCCTTGGATTATTAAAGCAAACTGTGAAAGCACTGAAAATAAATGCCTAAATTCAAACCTATATACACAAGCATATTCCTCCACCGCTCAGTACTTGGAGTATGGAAGGAAATAAGCCCACAATGGGGGGGTGAGGGGAGGGGGGGGTTAAGCAAGGGATCCAACAGGACATTCATGATTTTTAACATCTTCACAAACCTTTGAAAAGGAATGTCCACCTTTAAAACATTAAATGCTGGCTTTAAAAAAAAAAAAAAAACATGAACAAAAAAAAAAACCCAAACATAAAAAGTGGTTGTGTTTAGTCAGGGGTGTCCAGAGTAAGAACGGTTGGGAAAAGTTTGACAATCATCTTCAGCCCAATTCAACCTCCGGCCAATCGAACGGCCAGACTTCGGCGAGGTCTCTTTTGTGGGGTCTTAGCATTCGTTTGTGTGTGTGTGTGTGTGTGTGTGTGTGTGTGTGTGTGTGGGGGGGGGGGGGGGGGGGGGGGGAAAAAAGAAAACCAAAAAGGTAGGGGGTGCGTATAAGAGTT
>JABFEA020000050.1:3999217-4014403 GCA_019775915.2 Cyphomyrus plagiostoma | reverse complement strand
CCCCCCCCCCCCCCCCCCCCCCCCCCCCCCCCCCCCCCCCCCCCCCCCCCCACCAATGAAACCCAAATCGGAAGGTGCTGCTTATCTCCTTGATTTGTCTGCCACATAAACTTAACTTGCGCCTACTTCCACTGCTGGCCATACGAATCGTGAGAAAACTCCAGGTTGTCATTACTGTAACCATAGTTACCGGAATAGTCGGCGCCCTGCTGCAGGGGCTGCTGGGCGATGGGCTGGGACCCCCAGTTCTGCTGGCTGTTGGTCTGTCGCCGCTTGGAGTCGGGCTGGTTGAACACGTCGGCCTTCCTCTTCCCACCCATGTTGCCCCCTCTGTTCCCCCGTGGGCCCCTGGCTCCTCGGCCCCTCTGCTGTTGGAAGGGTGCTCCCCGGCCGCCCCGCCCCCCCCGGGGGACGCCTCTTTGGATGTAGGCCCCCCTCCCCCGTGGAGGCGGGGCCCCCCGTGACCTGGCTGGAAGGAGGCCGCCCCTCCCACCCCGACTGCCCCTCCCTCTCAAGGTGTAGCCGTCGTCGTAGGCGTAGTACGGGTCTTCGTAGCCTCCGCGGTAATCGTGATAGTCATAAGCATGAAAGTCGTCACAGTAATCTTCAGTGGTAAAGTAGTCTAGGGGGTACGGGTAGCTGCCCCTGCCCCCACGGCCCCTGCCTCTCACTGGGGGGGGCATGCGAGGGGGTGGGTAGTAATAATAATCGTCGTACCTGAAAAAGACAGCAGCGACAGCACAGCTCAGCTCGCCGGTCACATCAGCCAGGACTCGCTGCTCATCACACAGTAAGAGATCAGCAGCGAACCGCCAATTTGAGCAGGACTGCTGATCGGCAAGCCGACGGCGTGCGCGTTCAGAGATATGGCGGATCTGACCGTCCATACACAGCCCCTCAAAAAGAGAATCCCCCAATTCCATCATTTACTGCTGCGGCAGAAATTGTTCAGTTCAGGTATTTAAATCATCTGAGCTTATGCCTCATTATCAACCCCAGCTGCAAAAAGTTTGTGGGATCTGTGAACTTGCATCAGCTTCTTAGACTGTATTAGGGCTGGGCGATATTGATGTTATATTCAGAACATTTTTACATACAAAATGGTTTGATGATTTTTTTTTATATTGCTTGTATTTATCTATTGTAAATGTAGATACCAGGCAGTAGAATTTGTTAATACTAGTAGTCATCTTTGGTTCATATAAATCATATTTAGTAAAAACATGTTAATGTCTTATTTTGAATAAGCAACTGGTAAATACTTTAAATATTTGTTTATATTTCAGACACTTGGATATTAAGTTGATTTGTATTTTTTCCTAAGAATTGAGTGTGACATACGACATTTTGATATAGTTTTGCAGCCATATCGGCCAGCCCTAATCTGTATCGCGCTTTTCTGAGAGCCTGACTAACTACAGCATGCTGAATGAACAGAATGAACAGACCACCAGTTTCAACAAAGAAGCTGGACTTGGCGTCCTCCTCACCCCTGGTTTCTGCCAGGTGGTCGGACTGCCTGCCGTTCCTTCCTCTTCTTATCTGGGGGCTTCGCCAAGACGATTTCGATCTCCTCTCCCTCCAGCGCCTTCCCGTTCATTTCTGCCATGGCCTGTAACACGGCGCATGCCGCCTGGCGTCAGGCTCCGTCGGGGCAGCAGGCCACCGACCCGGCCGCTCAAACACGGGCCCCGTTTACCTTCATGGCTGCCTCTCGGTCCTCGAAGTGGACGAAGGCGTAGTCCTTCAGCTTCTTCACCCGCTCCACGTTCCCGAACTCTGAGAAGGTCTTCTCCAGGAGCTCTTCCGTGACGGACGTGGCCAGCTTCCTCACGAAGAGCACCTTCACCTGGTGGAGCATAGGCCTCGTCACCCAGATCCCAATCCTACTCAATGTACTCGCATGAAGCACCACCTCCTAACAAAGATTACACAGGACTGCTGCTCTAACACTTATAGTTTGGAGAGCTGAGTGCCATAATTACCCCAAGTCAATAATGCCAACTTAACTCCACACCACGTGTGGTTCTGATCTAACCACCCATCTGTTCATGTGATCATACTGCCTCCCCTGCTCCAAACGAAGTAGCCCCCACCTTGGCCATGATCTCGGGGTTGGGCTCCTCCACTGGGTCGGCCCACTCCACGGTGACTGGGTTGCCCCACACCTTCACCTTGCCGCTCATCAGCCGGCGGCGGGCCTGCGCGGCTGCCTTGTGGTCCTCGTACTCCAGGAAGCAGAAGCCGCGGTTTTTCTTCTTGTCGTCCGGCTGGTGGTAGAGGATCACCTCCGTCAGGCCCTCTGCAAGGCAGCAAGCAGATGTTGGCACTGACAGGCAGGTGCCGCAGGACAGTTCACAAGCCTAAGGGAACCAGTGGCATCACTCGACGGCCACGTGCCGCTTTGTGTTGCCATGACTGGCAAAGACACCAGAGTTTCCCCAACCTGTCACTTTGCTGAAGTCCTCCAAAATGCTCTCCTTTGTTTTGTTTTTCGGAATAGATCCAACAAAGAGACGGTTGTTTGCTACGGAGATGCACACGCCCAGGTACTTTCCAGGGCGGATTTCGTAGTTGTCACACTGAGGAGAGACAAATCAAACAGGAGGTGATGATTCTCCTTTATTCTTTTCTTTACACTCCTATTCCTAAGGCCTGTCTCGCGGGGGGGGTTTACCAGTCTGACAGCCTCCTGTGCGTCGTCCTTGCTGCAGAAGGTGATGAAGGCATATCCTCGGTTCTGGCCCGTCAGCGGGTCCATCATCAGACGCAGGTCCCAGATGGGACCCGCCTTCTCGAAGAGGGGAACCAGCTCGTCTTCGTACAGGTCACGAGGGATCTTCCCCACGAAAACCTGTGACATACACTTGACTGTCAATCACTCATGTCATTCCCTACACTCATGAAGAACTATCTGAGGATTCAAGCATCTTATACAGCGTCACACAGGCACTGGACCTAGTTCCTCCTTATTCGTCTACCTGGAAAGCTGAGTGAAGCAACACTCCTCCAATGTGGAATGACTGATGCTCCCACCACCCCCAAGCCCCGCACCAGCAGCTAGGCTACCATTGTTCTCCAAGCTGTCAGCCACAAGATCCTTTCTGTCTGGGGGCTGCAGACCCCCCCACCTAAGACTGAACCTAAATCCATTTGTTCGACCTTCTTTTGGAAGCTTAAAACTTTTTAAACTGTTTTTTTTTTTTTTTTTTTTTTAAAGTTACCGAAGTATGACTGTGGCATACCGTTATTTTAGGTGGACAAATTAAGTTAAAACCATCATAAATCATGCTTGTCATACTATGTACATTTTGTCGAGACACATATAATCCAGGAAGTTGTTAAATGCACCACAAAGCCTCAACACTGCAGAGATACTAAAAAAGCAAAATGTGAAAGTTGTCTCCAGTTCTTGCCTCAGTCCCGATTCCAGGCTGAGACCCTTGAAACGCCTTAGCAGGTGGGGGTCCGCCGTACTTCCTCTGTCCAGTGGTGACATCCAGCGTGTACCCCGTCCTCTCCAGGAGGGCCTGCGGGAGGATGCAGCAGCATCAATGCTGTTAGAAGCTGCGTGGCGAAGGAGCGACAGCTGCAGACAGGCTGAGCCCCAGGGAACATGCAGGAACAGCTCGGTGGGAGCTGCAGACAGGCTGAGCCCCAGGGAACATGCAGGAACAGCGCGGTGGGAGCTGCAGACGCCATACCCAGCGTGGGCTGGTCATCACCACTCAGGTTATCCTTGTTGCAGAGACGTTCCCCTGAATCTTACCTTTATCTTCGATTCGTCTGGCCCCTTCGTGGCCTCCTGCGCCTTGCTCCCCTGCTTCTCTCTCTGCCTGTACGTCTTCATGACACCACACAGAAAGGCACTTTTGTTCTAAGAAAGGAAAATTGTTAAAGCAATTTTGAAATGACTAGCAAACATGAAATGTGACATGTTAGGGCACTTTTGTAGATTTAGTAACAAAAGTGCCAAACCAGCTGGGGTATTTGGGGTGGAACTTGAAACACTTTCTTCATTGATAGGCTATTTGTATAACCAAACTGTAAACACAATACAGCCACCGTCCTGAAAAAAAAACTACAAACTACCAACAATAAATTAAAAAAATAATAACAATAGTTATGTGGATGAAGTTGGATGGCATGACAAGCAAGTTAAAAATTTCTACATTTAGTGATGTGATGTTGTTAAAAAACACTGGGGTGTTTATAAAGCAAAACGGAGTTCAACATGAATTTCCCACCTGCACATGGGATAAATCACTCTCCTTGAACTGCTGCAGAACTGCAAGTGCTCCATCCTCATTGAACTCCCTTAGGGCGTCAAGGGCTCTCTCATCTAGGTCTGCGTACGCCACCAGCCCTGGGAGGGTCAGGGTTAGGACTTTCCATTACAAGAATGATATCCGTTCCCCATCTAGATTTGTGGGCTTATAATCTCTCCAGCCACAACAACCCAAGCCCCCATTTTCAAGTTCTCTCACCGGGGAAAATGTCCAAACCACACGCTAAAAGCAGTATGACACATGCCCTACCCGTCAGGAAGATGTCATTCAGCTTCTCCGCCACTTTCTGGGCAAGGCCAGCGTCGACGAGCTTCTGACAGTTGTCTGCGTGTGTTGCGCTGATGTCCATAGGCTCCTCCTCCTCCTTGGCTGTCAGGGGGCTGCCGTTCACCTCGGCGGCCATTCTGCAACTACACCCGCCAGGCCTGAGTGCTCAGCGGGAGTTATCTTTCCAAGAAAAAGATCTCCCAAAGCCACTCTGGCTCCCCTGAGCTGCAGGATTCATTCATTTCACTCTGCGTCACCTAATTAACTCATCAACATAACCTCACGTTTCAGTTCAAAACAATGTACTTATTTAAAAGACAGTCTAGGTTCATTTAGCAGACATGCACGTCAGTGCAGTCAAGAGGAGGGGAGATAGAGACACACCAGGCTGTTCAGTGCACCAACACGGCCATCTGTAGGAAAACCAGAAGAATGACAGAAGCGGAGAAGCCCGCCTGCTCTTTACGGCAACAAAAACAAGTGGAAAGGCCTGCAAGCTGTCAGCTGTCAGAAGCTGAATAACTAGCATGCTGTGCGCCATTTTTAGATTTCCACTTCTGATGTCTCCAGGGAAACAGCTGCAAGTTGCTGCTTTGGGCCTGAAGCAGAGCTTATTTTATGGTAAATCTAAACCTACTTTATCCACAACAGCTCTGCAATCAGCCAAATATAACCGGTATCGAGTATAATTCACATGCTAATCAACAGACAGCCTGCAGAAACGCTTTCCGTATAGCTGCGGCATAGGGGAGCCGAGGGCCCATCAATTCATTGAACCCCGACATCGGTGCTCTGCGTTATAATGCAAAAGAGGTCATAAATGTGAGCGTTCCCTTCATCCAGTGTATAAACGGGAAACGTTATACCAACTTCAACCCAGCACGATCTGGCTCACGGCAAACTGAGGACACTACACAAAGGCATACAAACAAACGATGAATAAAGGGGAACTTACGGGTCAAACTGCGCCACCAAGAGGTTCACTGTGAAAACGCAGCAGCGCGGCAAAACAAGAAAACAAACCTCAGCCAGGGCGACGGGACGTTTGTCACACCCGAAGTTAAATCGCTTAAACTGGCCGTGAGGTTACTAGTAAGCGCCACACGACAATAGCGAAACCATAAAGCGCCCCGTAAGCGCCAGACACTGCAGGCTACTATAAGGCTCCAAACGCACGTTAGGGTGTCCCGCCCCCTGTTTTTCAAACTTATAAAATGATTTTTGAAATAAGCTCATACAGCCGTTGGCCAGGTTTCAAAAAACACCCCACGGTTAGTATTAAACTAAACAGCTAGTTAAGTCAAGACCTAAACGACCGATTGCCTTTTTTCTGGTTAGCATTAGCTGGCTAGCTAAGTAACCTGCCTGTACCAGGCCTGGATAAATTCTTTACTTAGCTAAAAAAGGAAAAAATAAAAGACGAGTTCTTACCCCCGCTTTCACAGAAAATTATCCGTTGTTTCAGATTACTTTTTTCGAGCTTAATTTTAAAAGCGCCGTGTTATTAGAAGGTAATATTAATGCGGAGAAAGGCGTATTTGGTTAAGTTATATCCACGGGAACGCAGCACGTAGCGCGCTCAACTCGACTCGTCACTCGTGAACGTGCACGTAGCGCGTACAACAGAGGGCTCCCGGCCAACGGTTACCAGGACAACAGCTCACAAGCGGGCAAGCCAAGCAAGATTTCATCATTAGCCAGATAATGTAAGGATTGTCCAATAAGAATGTCACTTACCTCTCCTCCTATTGGACAGTTTCTACGTTTACCTTAAGTTATTATACAGCTAACCACGAAATTGTACTTTGTGGAATACCCCCCTGGATCTCCAGGCTTTTATTTCAGAGTAATTCCGTTTTAATTTACTGCAAGACATAGCGCAGCAGGACAAATTATAACTCACAGAATAACGCATTTGAATGTCGAAATGTGTTTTGTTCGAAATTAAGCATTCCCAAACTGAAAGTAATTACAGAATTAAAGTGTGATTTAAATACTGAACTGGAAGAAGCAGCATTTTGGTAAAATGTTAATGTAACAGATAATACTAAGACAACACATTAAACAGATTATGGCAACTATATAGCATATCTAGTTAATACAAGTTCACCAGTACAGGGTCGCAGTGATTCTGAAGCACATCCCAGAAAACGACGCAGGTAACCCAGCATAACCAATATAACAATGCAAACTTTATTTTGGACTCCCTGTTCATCCCTTTTGATGGTATCACAGTAGTGTCCATTCGGGAGGCTTATCTGCTGAGCGTAACTTATTCTCATAATTGCTGAATAAACAGATGTCAGACAATGGCGATTTAACACATTTATTGTTCACTCTCAATCAATTCCGCTCCAGGGTAATTCAATTTGTCAGACTCAACTTCTGCTAGAGTACGAACTAAGGCAAGCAATTTGTTTTCCAATTAGGCGTACACAAATCTGTCCAAGCAGCACAAAATTTTAGACAGAAATGGGAGCTCAGTGTCCCCTTCCAATAAAGTCACGTTTTTTCCCTTCCTGAGAACTTTTCATGGGCTTTTCATTAAAACGAAAATTATATTTGACGTATATACAAATCACATGTGAATGAAGCAGCTCCAGGTAGCACTGTGGGTGGGTGGGGGGACACCATCCCACTCAGCCTCGGCTTCAGTCATCGTGCTTCAGCTTCTTGATCTTGCCCTTGTGACGGTCGATTTCCTGCTGCAGGCGCTCGATCTCTTTCTTGTGGTGGTCGATCTCGTCCTCGTGGTGCTTCCTGAGCGCAGCCAGTTGCTCCTGCTCCTTTCGCCTGTGGGCGCAAGAGTCAAAAAATCACTGTGGGGCAACCCGGCAGCTTCTAGAAGCATTTTATAGCCAGGACCCATTTTCTTCTCAAGTTATAGGAAATAAAGTTTCATCAAATATTTTAAGATAGATACATTTACTGCTAACTAATATTACGCCATTATTTTACACTGCAAAAGGACACATTTCACGCTTGCAGTGCAAGATGCAGAATGTAACAGTGATTTGTTTTCGGGGGGGGGGGGGGGAGGTGAATATCCACTAACTTGAAGTATTTATCCTCCGCGGCCGCCTGCTTCTTGCCAAAGGCTCCTCCGGCTTCTCTCACAGCACCTCCTCCTCCGCCTCCTTTCCCTGCTCCTTTGCCCAGCTCACCCAGCTGAAATACAGGAATGATAAGAGCACCAAAGACAACAAACAGAAAAATTGAATAAAACAATTAATGGAGACAGGATTCCTGAAAATGGACAGAAAATGGAGGAAAATTACATTGACATTTTCACCCAAAATCTTTCTCCCCCAAGCGAATCTTTCTAATCACCTGGCAAACACAAATGATTGGGATTGGAGGTAAACAAACCAATTATGTGATGACAAATAATTAACATTTACACAATGATTCATTTGGCCAGCCTTCATTGTTCTCTTTGGTATACAGAAGTACTGAAAAAATAATAAATTGGAATTAAATGTTTCTTTTGGCAAGATTTCTTGGTGTTTTCCTTTTGAAATTAATTCATTCATACCCGTGTCAGAATATGTTTCTCAAAACAGGCATTCTGAACTTCAAAGGACACAATTTAAATAATTTAATTTAATTTCGGATAGACTTCTATTTCACCTGAAACCAGAGAATATATGAATTATTCTGCAGTTCTATCATTATCAATTGTATATCTGGTTATATATTTGATGCTTGTTTTCTTGTTTTGTTTGAACATACATGTGGCAACCTAAAATCTGTAATTAGATACATTTAATGTTAAAACCTAAAACCCTATAATGTAAAATTTATTGTCAAGAGAAAACAGACTTTTTAAAATGTCAGATTTGGTCTTTCACTAAATTACGTCTAGAAATAAACACGCTGTTTTTCAACATGGTTTGTAATTAACTGGTATTATTAAAGAAATTGGTTCTCGGAGAACCGTCCAGACAGTTGTACATGATCCATGAGTCGGATCTTAATAGACGATGGACCCGACCATAGACGAATCCAAATCACCAGGAAACTCGCATCTGGACACGAAACTACCGCCCCAAGTTCAGCTGTCTTCAACCTTCAGTCAGTCATAGTGAAACCTACGGCTTCTGAAGCCCAGAGCGAGTGGGACCGAGCACTACCTGTCACAATGTCAACTAATGAATTAAAATAAAGTGGAAAGTGGTTTAAACTAGATAGTGGTTGTCAGCATAAAAAAAACAAAGCCTGTCACGGACAGGATAAATCTGGGACGTCTTCTTTTGTTGTTGACTCTCATTGCAGATTCACTTAATTAACTAGATACAGATGATCTGCCCCTTTGTCCCACAACACGAAAAGAGAGAAACTGCAACAGGGCGACACCTGAAACGAAATGACTCAATACTGCCTGGATAGACACTTCAGCTACTTCATCACGACGACCGTAGTGTGTCAAACCACCAGCGGCGAGCATACGGTCGAGCAATCGATCGTGACCGGACACTACCTGGTCCGATGACATCCTTATCTGGGAAGTTATGAATCCCCTAAAGTTGACCCTCAGCAGTTTGGACATCGCGCAAGAGTCAAAAAATCACTTTCTGTCGGAAAACTCCTGTGTCCTCCAATGTTTTGAAATATGGAAGACGATGGCCAACACTATGCTTACACGGAGTTGTATTCTGAAGGTCACGGTACACGCGTAAAATCTACAACACGAGCTGTTCAATATTCCCAACTCCAGCAGACACAAACCATATATAAAACATATTATGCAAAATTCGAAAACGTGTGTGAAATATTTATTATGCTTGTTTATACATGCAAATTAGGTTATTCTAAACTCTGCAAAAGATGACGGTCGGCTTTCTCTAGAGAGCAGAAAATTCTTCCCGAACGAAGGTGAACAGTTTGTCCCAAGAGAGGTGGCCATTATTGTTACAAATAACATTTTAAGGTTATTGGCCTCAGTAGCATTTCCATTGCTATTCATCTGACTAATCCGGTTCGACAGTGAGTGACATTAACACAAAGGAGCTGGATTGTTTCTTATAAGTGGAATCAATCAATCATTCAATCTATCTATCATTTTAAAGAATACGTGACTTCAGATGTGTGAAAAACACTAAAGCAAAATAGCGCGTATTAAAAGTCCCGTTAAGAGCTGTCCAGCCACGTGGCACTTCATCTACCACATTGAATTGAATAGAAATCAGGGTTGCCAATTTTGGTCAGCTGGCTCGACTGAGATTTACAAATAACAGTTGTATTACCATGTAAAAATATTCTGTAGGGTTTGCAAACTACCCCAACGCTCTTGATGTAGCTCATGTTAGGTTTATAATGGAATAATATAAATTTACCGTAAGATTTCTTGCGGAATCGTAAAAACACATGAAAGCTGGCAGGCATGAGAAATTGTAATGATAATTACTATACAGCAACTACTTGTATAATTGTTTGAATAGCTTTGGGCCTCAGATGTAAATGAATTAAATGGTACTCTAAAACGTGCAAGATCTTTGTTTGTTATCCTTACATCACCGGCATAGTGTGTCCTGCGATGGACTGGCGCTCCATCCTGGGTTGTTCCTTGCCTTACTCCTGCAGCTTCTGGGATCAGACAAGCGGGAACAGAAGATGGATGGATGGACGGCATAGTATCCCCTTTAAAACATCTCTTGTTTTTTTCGTCTAGGAAACACCACGCTTGAAATTTTGATAAAATATGTTACCCTCATTAATACAATGCCAGAGTAAAATTTCACCTCACCATGTAATTGTCATAGACTTCTATTTCTCATAATGACGTGTCAGATTAACACGTTCTAGATGAATCACCTGTTAGGCATACTGTGCTAATGACGTTTTTTTCCATTTGTGTATAAATCCAAGATGCTTGCTAAATTATCCATTATGGCAGATGCTGGCAGAGGCCATGATTTTTTTTCTTTCAATAAACCTCATGGTCCCGCGTTATTAATGGGTCCTATACCAACCTACCCACCCTGAGTGCTCCTCAGTAACGATCAGTATTAATTTCCCATAGTTTTTAATAAGGGGAAATACAAAAATACGCAACTGGAGGGCGGCCAGCAGGGAAAGGGGGCACAGGATGAGGCGTACGGCCAGATGCTCCAAACATCCAAGATCACGGCCCGCACGAAAGTATATCATACTGGGCTCATGTTACTAATAACCCCGTCCCCACTTTTACGGCGCCCGTGGCTCGTAGTGAGATATTTCAGTCTGCAATTGTTGACAGATCGCGTGCTGTCAAAACCTAGACACTATGATGTTATCGTCATATTCCAGTAGTCTTTCTGTGGTAAGCCTAGGTAGACTGCTAGGTCATCTCAAAACGCATTCTGTTGCACGAAACATAAGTTGCCGTAGCTGTTGTAGCAGTTCATGTGATCGGCCAGGTGGTGGCAGTGTTTGATAAGGTAAACCTGAAGGACCGCTACTGCATGGTATCGCCATAAACTGAGCGAGAATAAGTTTCTTCGCTCGTCTAATACTTGTCATAGACTTGGATCTATGCACCATGGTTGATTTTAAATCGACTTATTCCCGAGCTGCTTTTACATGTACTCCTGTTTAGAGTTTTTGGAGAGCAAGTAAATGCACATAAAATAACAATATATATCTGTATTTTACTGTTTTACAAATATAAATGACAGGAGACTAGAAATGTTGTAGCAAGACATTAAGTCTCCTTTATTCAGTTCATGTGTTGCTATAGCAAAGCGTATCCTGGCAACCGTGAAACTTATCAGTGAGAGGTTGTGCAGTGTGGTGCAGATAGCCGGGCAGTCCCCATCACCTGTGCTCTACGGTTTCCCAACCAAAGGGAGCAGACGGAAATATCAGACTTTATGGTCTGCTCAGCCTAATGCTCTGCCTCCCACGCACTTTACTGATAGTGCCTCTGTCCTTGGAGCGGGAACTGAATTCTTCTTCTTCATTGAAAGGTCACATTATCCCAAAGATGCCACTTTTGTGATGTTCAGGGAGGATCAAGATGTAATCTCACACTGAAAAGCAGTAACTGACATAATTTTGCACATTTTTCTTTACATGGCCCTGAAATTTCCTTATATGTCAATGGGGGTAATTTAACTGATTTGAAGCGGTAACTGAAATTATAAGTGATATAAGTTTAACTGTAACACGTGTTTTGATTAATTCTAGATTTGCATCAGACTGTTCAGGTCAAGTTAGGTCATTTGATTACCTGTATTCCTAAGATACCAAAGTAAGCAAACGATTAGTAGGACTGAGCCTTATGATTCCACAGCTTAGTTAAACTGAGAGTTCGACTGGAACAAACTTCTGCAGACTTTGTGGGAAGTTCACATGCTGATAAGAGCAGATGCAGGCGATGATCTAAACAGCCAAACTGGCATGCTGCCAGAACCACTGTACATTTGCTTATTGCTACAATGTTGTTGTTCCTTGGACTCATTTTGCTCCTGTCTGCATAAATGTTGCTCCCACAGATCACCTGTTAAATTTGAAACATCTGGTTTGCAAAGGCCACTCGCTTGGGCTAAAGCACGACATTCCTTTGCATGTGACACAACAAGTGCCCTGTCTCATCATAATCATTATCTTTCTTCCGCAGAGCTGGCTCTGGGCTCCACAGTTTGCCCTGAGTCAGTCTGCAGTTATTCAAGCATTCCGCATGCTGAGTCCGTCTCCATGGTGACATTGACGTTAGAAGGAAAGCTGGATTCTTCCAGCATCTCCATGGCAACGCTGATAATCTTAGTGGTTCCGGTTGCCACATTCCAGAGAGAAGTTCAAGCTCCTCGTTCAACTTTTAGAAGTTATTTAGAAGTCAAATAAAATACATATATGTTAAAATGACAACATACTTATTACAATGTGATTTGTATAACTTTGTTTTTGCATGTGTTTGCATAAAAACTATAATGTCTGTGAAATTATCTTTGATACTTAGTGAAAACTGATGTGTGCAGTTGTGTAGATGTCAGTGCCCTGTGAAGGACTCTCATCCTGAAAAGCAGAGTCCCTTGCTTCATGACCCGTGCTTCCTGAGATGCAACCCTTGACTGAATAAGCAGTTTTGGATTATGTATGTATGGATGGATGGATGGATGGATGGATGGATGGGGGTGGCAAGGTGGTGGGACCATGGCTGCCTGTCCTCCCCGTGTCCTTGTGGGGTTTCCTCTGGGCTCTGAGGTGTCTTCCCCTTCAGCCCAAACACAGGCTAAGGTGAACTGGAGTTGTCAAATTGTCCATAGGGCATGCATGCACCCAGCAGTTCATGCATGCACCGTGCAGTTCATGCATGCACCCTCTCATGGGTCATTTCCTGGGATGGACTCCAAACCCCTGCAACCCTGCAAAAGAAAAACAGATATAGAAAATTGATGGATAATGAAATGGACTGCTGTGTATTGGTTTGTAATTGAAAAACTTTCATGATACATAATTGATTTTATGCCAGGCATCAGCATAAACCAAATGCATAATAAAACAGACTGTTTTTCTTGAGATTTACATGCCGTGATGATTTTATATAAATAAATAAATCTTTTGATAGGTGTTGCATTCAAATTTTCACCTCCAGTGACAGACAAAGCACAAGTGTCATTCGTAAAAGCTGTCTGCCCTCTCACATCAGGATATTCACTGCAAACTTCTTAACTAGCTCCTAGCAAAAAAAAAAGAGAAAGAAATACCCACCAATCTTAGCTGATAATTAAATACAGAAATAGATTTTTGCGAGAGAGCAGACACTGCAGGTTGCTCTCCAGATTATAACACCACAGGCTGCGTGAGGGAAATTATAGACAAGTCCCCTTATAAATCATAATCTATGTGATGTTCTCCTTTTTTGATGTTCAAGCTGTATGAAGGTTTCCTGTGATGTTTCACGCATCCATCTTCCTATCAGTTATCATGGGGACGACGATCATCCCAGATAGCATAAAAAAACGTAAACAAATTAGTTTATATAGTGTGCTCTTATTCATTTTAGGCGCACATAAATCTCTGTGAGTCACATATACAAATATACTCTAATTATCATCTCATTGTTTCGTGGTGTTTTTAAATGTGAACTCTATCGTGTGGTCTTGTTATTCCTATACTCATCAATTTCGGTTTGAAACGGCGCCCTTACGGTAATAATTTTGGTCAGTTGGGGGTGCTACATTGCCGCATATTAAATCCAGCCTCTTTCGTTCTGGGAAAAAAATGCAGACTGATCGGCACTTTGTTGCTTGCTGCTGATATCACAGCTTGCTCGACTTCAAAGTAAGTAGCCGTAACTTCTGGCTATTAGTTTTACCGATGGCCGCTATGACTCATAGAGTCGACTGTAAGAAAGCATGTTTTATTTAATTCAAATAAAAAGTAGAGCGTGGGAGTCATTTCTAAACAGCTCAATTATACTGACATGCTAAGAGAAAAGGAGAAAAAAATCAACACCTTTTTAGCCTTGGTGCAATTCTGTAAGTGCCAATTATCAGACCTGGAGTCTCCCTCCTAATTGTTTACCTCTGTAAAATGTGTAATTGCTGTAAATGAAAGTTAATAACCAGGCACTAATTACGCCACCTGAAATGGGGGCTCCGTCCCATAATGATGCCATGCACCCAGGCGCAGAGGACGGGACAATACGGCAATCTGTTACTTGGAGTTTCCAGGCCAGGACAACCGATAATTAATTATTCAACACAGCCATCTGCGCCTACTTTTCTGCGCAATGATAATAGCGTAAATGCATATTAAGTCAGATTTAATTTTGAATATCTGTCGTTTCATGAACAAGGGTTGATCGTGCGTTAAGTGGATCATTTTATAACTAGATGTTGTAAAAGTTGCGGGTTTGATTCTGCAGGGTCTTGGTTAATTTGAGTGCGGATTCTGCGCCTTTTACCTTCAGGTTTCCTCCTGCAACTCAGAAACATACGGGGAGCCGGTGTGTTTAAAAGCCTTAGTGCAGTGCACGTTACCCTTAGTCAGAGTGCGAATTACCCCTTCATCATTGGGAGGTACTGCCTTCATAACACTTCTATGACCATTACGGTCCGCTACCGCGTCAATTTCAATAGTCGCCACCAGGATGTTAAGAGTGGAAGATGCGCTAGGGGTGTTTACTAACATGTAGTCACCACACGGTCAGGGTCTGGACATGCGACAAAATGAGAATCGATACAGAAGATCTCGTTATCCTTATACCTATCCAAAAGAAATTTGGTTTTGATAACTCCCAGGAATTATCCTAGAAGAAGTATATTAATAAAAGTAATAAGCCTATACGTTTACAAACAGCCTGCTCTGATCCAGCAGTCTGGTGTTATTCCTGCCCTCTCAGTACCCCCAGCTCCAACAGCCTTCAGAAATAAATATTTCCCTATTAGGCTAATATCTGTCTTGATGACACAGTAGTTCTTAAAGTACAGCCTCATTTCTAATTCACCTCTTGGTCCCGCACACTGTCCTCATCCTGCCATCTCCCTGCTGCCTGCTCACTGTCCTGCTCACTGTCCTCATCCTACCATCTCCCTGCTGCCTACTCACCGTCCTGCACACTGTCCTCTTCCTGCCATCTCCCTGCTGCCTGCTCACTGTCCTGCACACTGTCCTCATCCTGCCATCTCCCTGCTGCCTGCTCACT
>JABFEA020000050.1:3986169-3999117 GCA_019775915.2 Cyphomyrus plagiostoma | reverse complement strand
CTCACTGTCCTGCACACTGTCCTCATCCTGCCATCTCCCTGCTGCCTGCTCACTGTCCTGCACACTGTCCTCATCCTACCATCTCCCTGCTGCCTGCTCACTGTCCTGCACACTGTCCTCATCCTGCCATCTCCCTGCTGCCTGCTCACTGTCCTGCACACTGTCCTCATCCTACCATCTCCCTGCTGCCTGCTTACTGTCCTGCACACTGTCCTCTTCTTTCTCCTGTGCCTCTCCTGCCTTCTTCTGACCACCACTTTCCTTCATACACATTAAGTTTGTAGAACTGCACCTGTACATTTATTGTAATGTTCTGTAGCTCTTAACACTAATATTTCCTACTTACTCCTCTTTTACCACCAAGAAAGTGTCTGGTGTCTCCATCTTTCATTTTACTCATAATGTGTCTGTGAATAAAATCTAATCTATATTTAACGAATCAGTATCTGGGTTATCAGATGAAGCTTCTTAAAATGTCCATAAATATGAAATTGTGGAATGCAGAATCAATACCACTAAAATTCAAATAACATGGCTTATAGAGCTAGTTTTTTTTTAAATGTTGCCCCTATAGGTTTCACCTATAGTAATGTTTTTCAGAGCATAACGTTATTCCTTCTTATGCGTTAACATTAGCCTAATAACAAACCACACAGGCTACATGGCGAATTAATTTCAGAAAGGCACTGATAAAATGAGAATGAAAACATAGGGAGTTAATTTCCTTGGAAAATGATCATTATTGATTTTACCTCACCAAATAAGCCTGGTTTAAACAGAGAACTTAGCTTATCTTACTAGTTAACGTAACTAACGTTGAGTGTACCGGCCTCCAAAGGACAATGGCAAGTAATTCAACTTAAAAAGACTTCAGCTTGCATTAGTAGATGAAACACTTAAATGAATAAACGAAGGTTGTAAAATAGCACATTTTCTAATATGCTAGACTTCTGCTGGCTACTTACATTTACCAACGCACACCAAACAGTACCATGACAAACACAATGAACAGGTCACTCAATGAGAATGGCTGCTTCTAGCGCCAAGGTGGTTAAAATGGTACGGTCCGCATTAGGGGTGTCTGAAATAGTTTTACATAAAATTTTCCTACAAGGTGAGGGTATCTTGGCCCTGTGCTCCCTGTGACGAGCTCCAGATTCACTGTGACGAACATATGGGTAATAGTTAGACTTTGCACTTGATTGCTAATCGTTTTGAATTACTGTCTCATAGCAACCGAAAAGTCAAACTGATACAAGACAATAGTATTTGAAGGGAAGATTGCAGAGAGATTTAAATAACAAATACAGAATGTTTCTAGTTTGTCTTTCTAAACTAATTTGGATAATTCTGTCCCTCTTCCCTTATGCGAAAAACTGAAATATTAGTTTTCAGCCACAAACATGTTTGGGTCATTCCAGACCATCAAACTAGCTATTTGTCCATACTGAATTAAAGATATGCATCTATATGTCCACCCACAGATTCCTCCATTCTCTTTATCTCCTACCAGGGCCCAGCTGAGCCAGAAGCCTCCCCCAGGAACGCCTGGGCACAAGGCGGGGGCGCCCTGCATGGGTCCCCCACATACATGCACACACAAGACATCTCAGGTTGCCTGAATGTCATGTCTGTCTGAAAACAGCTTACCCAGGAATAACTCGGCAGGATTTCAGTTCAGTTTGGTTTATTATGATATAGGGCCTTTTAATGTCGCCCCAAGACACTTGACTAGAGTGTGTGGAAATCCATTACTGCATCATTTATACGAAATGGTGCATGAAATAGGAAAAGGAAAGTAAAGAATGAATGAATGAATTAATCAATCAATTAATTAATGCCAGAATATGGCAGAGGAGAGGAACCAGAAACTCCTTAGTAAGGAAGAAAAAAAACCTCTGGGGGTCCAAGGTCAACCGGCTGCCCCCCACCCCCGGTATGGTAACATTATGGAATATGGTGAAAATGTGCTGTATTTAATGATGGCAAGGCGTGCACAGCAGTCTAATGCAACTCCGTGAGTGAGCCTCTTCTCCAAGCGCGTCCGTGAGGACTGACAGGCCACACCCACGATTTCTCACTTGTGTTTCTGCCCCCATCCTTTCCAAAGTGACATGTCACTCTGTCATTTGCGTAATCCTCATATCATTTCCATGACAATAGTCTTAAAATACCTTATACTGTGGATCGTGTCGTTACCAGCAGCGTTAGTATTGAATTTTGCACGACACCCTACAGTTCTGCCATATTCACTGGTGAGGTTGGCAATCTTAACTTACCACTGACGCAAATGCTTTTTTTTTTAAAAGTACTCAAGCCAAACTATTAATGATGAACTTAAGAATATAATAATGTTTAAATTATACACTGAATATTTAGGGGAAGGAAAATCAGCACTTATTTTAGCTTTGGAGCAATTCTGTAAGTACTAATTTTCCCACCTGGTGCAGTATGTTGTTGCAGAATATTGAGGCTCTTGTTAGTCGATCATTTCTCAAAAGTTCCATTTTAAAGCATATTTCTTGGGGAAATTGTCCACATTTGAGCCAAAGAATTCAATTTGCACCTTTGCACCTTCTTCCTAACTGACATACAAGGACATACTGGTGAAACTACATAGACATTCATAATATAGCAGAAAACAGAAGGTCTTCCCAATGACCCTGAGCAGGATAAGCGATTAGAATAGGCATAGATAGATAGATGGGTGGATGGATGGATGGATGGCTATTGAGTTCTTAAAATTTATTTAAAATGTATTTTTTTTTTGCATGCCAGGCACCTCAATAGGCAATCCAATAGTAATCCATATTTTTATCCCATAGTGGTTTTCTGCAAGTGCCCTAATAGATTTGAAAGCACTCTAGCATTATGGGAGAAAAGTGAAGTTTACAAGCTTATTTCCATCAAATCTATCTAAGGCTGGCAGAAGCTGTTTAAAAACAGAAAATAGACTTGGGTAGTAAGCAGGTCTTGGCTAAATATATCAGATTGAAGGACATTTTTAAAAATAAAATGTCATTTAGAAGTGGGACATTTTATACATTTAATGGCACTTTGATTACTATGTCTATGTTGTTTGCTTTCAAAAGCTTCATAATAATTTAACAAATATGAAGCTTGTTTATTTTCTGGTTCATGCCACCTTTTTCGTATCAGACTATTTAAGCATCTGTGATTGTTTCTTAGTAACATTTATGCTTTTGAGTGGAATTATATATATAACTATTATGTCTGTGTATATCGCCTATTCAGCCTTTATTTGACTTTAAGGATTTGTTTTCCGTGATTTTCTACTTGAAGACCGACAGTAACCGTTGTTTGCTTTGTTATAAGAAAGTCCCCCTATATCACAAACGTCTTCCCAGCTATAGTATCCCCTGATAATGCCTTCGCATGTTCAAATTGTTCACTGCACGTTCGGTGTTCCCAGTCCGACGTGTTTTTAAATATGGAGGCGCCCTGCCCGGTGCCCTTTGCTTCCTGGGAGGCCACAAGGTGATGGTGCCCCTGTGCTGGATAAGCAGTCAGTCCAGGTTTGTGACTTTACTCAGAAGTGAAGTGCTGGCAGTGACCGTTCCAGCCATTGTAAATATTTACTTCATAGCCTCTGGGGTCCTGCTCTGTCCTTGAATGACTTGTGTACTTTATAGTTTGCCCCTGGGGTAATTCTGGGGTGGCACAGTGGTTCAGTGGTGTTACCTCACACTTCAGGTTTGAGGGTTTGAGCAGCACCCTTGCTGTATGTTACATTATGGGGACCGAATGTCCCCACCATGTGATAACAATCTGTTAATTTGACCATGTCGTGACGATTTTCTAAAAAATCTGTGAATGCAGTCCAAAAACTAAAAATGCCCAAAGCCTTTTATCTTGTTTGGTTACTTATGGTTGAAGTTAGAGCTGGGTACAGGTTAAGGTTGTTATTGTCGGGGTTAGGGATTTCCCATAGAAATGAATGGAGAGTCCCCACCAAGATATAATTACAAACCTGTATGTCTGTGTGTGGAGATTCTGAGTATTCCAGCTTTCTCCCACAATCCAAAGCAGCGCCGGCCAATACTATAAGCGACATAGGCGGCCGCCTAGGGCACCAGCTTCTGAGGGGGCACCAGCTAATTTCACTTTGAATCAGATGGGGGGTGTCGGTGCTGATGCTGATGGTCAGCTACGAAGGCTACTGATCCAAAGACACGCAGTTAAGCTAATTTCTGTTTGTAAATTGCCCATAAAGTGTGAGTGGGCCTTGATGGGACTGGCATTGTGTCCGGGGTCTGTACCCCTGCCTGGTGCCGTGTGCTGCCTGGGGTAAGGTCCAGGTGCCCCCAGTGACCCTAAGTGGGATAAATGGTTAGCCCACATCCACGAGAGAGCAAGGTAAAGCAAATGATTAGCACAGGTCGTAGTGCAGCACCTGAGGTGATGCTGTAAGAGGCAGGAAGCCGTGTGTAGGTGGGACCCAAAATTCATTAGCTGTGTTACACACAAACAAAGCAGTAAGAGTTACTCAACATTAGTGCCAATTCAACATGAGTCATCACCCTTACAGTAAACATTGTTACATTTAGTGCCTGACTAATCAGCTCGGGGAGACACTACACTAAACCATTTGAAACTGAACCGTATGTGGGGATCTCCTCAGCAGACAGATCAAGAGGGGCCCGGGATGTTATACCTTTAAACAGCAAATAATTTAATAGATTAATCACCAGTTACATCAGTGAAGTGATGCAATGTAATAATTCAAAAAGGCTGTCTCGTACATTATATAGATATTTTATTGCAAATTATACACAGTTTGCGTTCAGGAAAAAAAATAAAGTTACAGTAACAGAAAATAAAGTATATAAAAAAAAACTGGAATGGAATGATTCAAACAAATAATTCTGGGTGGGGGAACATGGTGGGGAAATTGATATGATTTTGGGGACTTTGGCTGGGTTGACGGGGGGAGTATGATGGACGATGACCTTTTGGCACACGACAGTTTATTATTAATATAACAATATTATATTCAATTAACCAGACAGGACAAGGGACTTAAAAAAACATAAAACACATTAAAAATGCACTTTGAAGGTGCCTAATTCCTAAAATGAATGCTTTTGAATTTCCATTTCGCTATAACAACAGTTTGAATGTCATTACTCACTTTTAATGCAGTTGAACACACTGCGAGTCACAGTTTTGATGCTGTGGAGTACACCATATTCACACAGATCTTTTCATAATAATCATTACATTTTCTGTAAAATACAAGGAACACTCATTTTATTAAAGAAATTCCCTTTTTTAATGATATGAAGTCGTCCGCAGTTGAAAATGCCTTATCCGGCTTCGCCGTGCCGTCAGTTTGGCTCCCGTGTTGGTGTTTGTGTGAGACGAAGCTGCGTATGCAAGCGACTCTGAGGCACTCAAGGCAATGTGTCAGATGACAGCCACAGTCATACAAAATACATCTCTGTAGTTTTACTCCCCCCTCCCTCCCCCCCAAACCCACTCACCCAAGTCAGCTCCAGGGCAACACTGCGGTCTCCCCCCCAGGTTGAGCACTGCAGGGGGATCACAGGAGACGTGAGACCTTTGAGCAGGTCCCCCCTGAACAGGGCTGGCGGCTGGGTGTGTGGGGGCTCAGGCACGTCCCCGCAATGCAGTTCCCCTACTCAGATAAACAAATTTCTTCAAATATGCGACACAAACATAATGGGCCGTCACCATCTGCATTCTTTTTGGGGATTCTTTTATGTTATCATTTTTTTTAATATATCAGACATCATACATATATATAAAAAAAAAAACAGAAAGATGGAAAGATGCAACAACAATGGTAATAATAATAATAGTAATAACAATATAATCTTTGTCATTATCCTTGCAATAATAATAATAGTAGTACAAACTTTAGTATCAATAACAATAATATTAAGTCCAGGTCTGTGAATTACAGTCCCTTTCAGAAGCTTGTTCTACACAGTCAGTTTATAAACCAGGGCCGATAGGGTTCTAGTAACTGACAGAACGGAGCAGTTCCACTAGAGGCCACACGACAAAAGCAAGAACGCCAGTAGGGGGCGCCCATCTCCAAACCGGAAGGCATTGCGGCGGGGGTGGGACCCACGAGAGCGTGGCTGTCCTCGGGAGACACCACCAAAAGGCCGCCCGCGCCATGGGGGGGCGGCCCGTCGCCGGGGGGGTTGGTCCGTCGCCAGGGGAAGCCCCGCCCCGCCGCGCCATTGGCGGCCGGAAAGGAAGAAAGCTGAGGGGCCGGAACGTCGGCCAGCACTTCGGAGTCCAGATCAGAGAGCATGGGAACCTCTCCGTGGATCGAAGCCAGGACAGAACCAAACAGAGCCCCACACCGGCACAACTAAACATTGTTATTTTCCATTTTTTTCTCCCGTTTTCTAAAGAGAAGTTTGGTTATAGTTCATGATACCAAACTGGAAACGGGTTCCGCCCACACGGAACGTGGGACTCCGCTCTCCGTCTGGTCCCGTTCTTCCCGGCCTGTGCTTTCAAGCCAGCGTGAAACGAGGAGAAGACTCTAGAAGGGAGGGTGGAGCTGGCTCTTCAGACCTCCGTCTGCAGGTCGATGATCTCCTGGCCCACCAGCGGGATTGTGGCGCTGCTCTTCTCCCATTCAACTGCCTGGAGCTCCAGCGGAGATGCCGGCAGCGGCTCCAGCTCTGGGCAGACCCAGGCGGGGGGCGAGTGGGGCTTCGGGACGCCCTCCCAGGCTCTGTCGCTGGGGGTCTGTGGCTTGTCCTGTTGGGGGGGGGAGAGACAGGAGAGGCATTGGTTGAGACATTCAACCAATTTCTCAGTAAATGTATCAAAAGAGCTAAGCTTCTCATCTAGGGGTCTCAGCCGCTATAGGTCTGCAATGACTGGGTCCGAAAAAGGTGCTGTTCTGTTTAAAACAAACCAGTGCGTAGCTGCCCAAGAACGGCCAAGACCAAAGGAGAACAATCTCACCTCCAAAGCAAGGCCAAGACCACCAAATGCGACCATGACCCCTAACTGCTAAATGAGATTACTACATTTTGGATTCAGACTGAGTGTGAAAGGGGCTGGTGACCCAGTTCCTGCGGCTAAAGAGATGCGACCGCTGCCCGTGACAGATGGCAGCACTGCTGGGCGTGGGCAGGGTGGGGCGGGCTCCTGATCTAAGGTCCAGCTCTGCATTAAAACTGGGGCAGGCTGGCATGTTCCAAGCTGTACTGCTACACGTCCAGGACAGGGGGAGCGTGAGCAAGGGGCCGGGTACTTACGCTGAGGTTGGTCTTGTCACTGCCTCCTGAGGAGACGCTCCATCTCTGGACGGACTGCGGGTAGGGACAAACAGAGCGGTTCATTTAGAGAGACGTCCAAAGGCAAAATCTTATCTGCTGTGGGACATGAACTAGCAGCCTTTTGGTGAGGAGTCCTGCTACGGCACCTCCTGGTGACTCACCAAAACTAGCTTTTGGGTTAAATCGGGAACTTTGAGCTGGTGAGTAGCTCAGTGGCTCAGTGTGCTGGTCTGTGATTGTGTGCTGCTGCGTGTGGCCGGCCGGCCTGAGCTCACCTTGCTGTCTGAGGGTGGTGACTCCCGCTCTTTCTCTGCATGCTGCATCTTCCTGTTCAGGTCCTGGAACATGTCCTGGTGGCGTTTCCGTGTGTGCATGACCTTCTGCGTGCAAGAAACACGCAAGAACACAGGCAGGGTCACCTTCAGTCCCAGTGTAAACAGCAAGACAATCCGAATGTCCTATCTAAGGCGCTACTTAATATGCAACTAAATATTAGATAAACACATTGTATACCTTAGATGTTGTTCGGTATGTATTTTATTTTTATATTTTATATTTCATTTCAGACGTACTACACACTAATGTGGATGCAACCCTAAATTCATAGATCAATTTCAAGTTCAAATGAAAGAAGATTTACCTCAAAGTCTAGCTCTGCGTAGCGTGACTTTGTTCTCTGTCAGAGAAACATGGAAAGAAGAACAATTAATATCCATGCATGCATAAAACCAGCTAATCTTTATTATATCAATTTGCATTGATTTATAGCGAACTGCAGCTCTTCTAAAAGAAAACGTCAATGTTTTGTTTTCCTCTGGCTTCAAACTATCTGTAGTACTTGTTGATAAAACACAACAAGATGTAACTAGCTGGTATAACTATAAGCACAAGTGTGAATCCCACAACAGGAAAGCTGCCCCCTGTCTTCCCGAGCTTTAAGAGCAGGAAGCGGGACCCGATCTGCCCCCCAGTTCCCCACCTCCCCTCAGCGGCACCAGTCCCGTAATCGGAGGTCACTGAAAGGTGGGGAGGAGAACGTGGTAGGGGCCGTCCTCCGCGACCCCTTATCCAGGACAGCGTCGCGGTGAGTTTGGAGCCTATCCCAGAATGCACCGGGGCTTGAGAAAACACCCGGATGTGGTCCACTGTGGGCAGCGTACTCATCGGCAATTTAGGGAGACTAATTCACCTCATGGTATGTTGAGGGAATGTTCAAAAAACCCACACAAACATGGGGGACCACATGCCTGCCTGTTATTATTATTATTATTATTATTATTATTATTATTATTAGTAGCAGTATTGATTATCTGCTTGCTGGATGTTACTCTTCCTGATTAGTATGGGTTACTTGCTCCCTGGCTCATCGTCACCACTCACGTCACACGTCACACCACAAGCGGGCTGTCAGACAGGTGCTCTCACCTCCAGCGAGCTCATGGACAGGCTGGAGATGGTCTCACTCTTGGTCATGGAGTTAACGGAGTCGCCAGCGTCACACAGGCTGCCCGTCATCTGGGACTCGCTGGACAGGTTGTGCAGGTTCTGCACGGGCGAGTCTCGCTCGGAGTAGGACACGCTGACGCGGTCGGAGGGCAGGCCGCGGTCGGAGGGCAGGCCGAAGCCGGATGCCGGCTCGCTGAACGGGTTGCTCAGGTGCACGAAGCGCGTCTGAGGCAGCTGCTCGATGCTGATGTTGTACTTGCCCTGGTCGTCCTTGGGCTTGGTCCGCAGCGTGGAGGTGCTGTTGGGCAGGATGACGTAGCCGCTGCCGTCGGGGGCCCCTCCCGGCACGGGGCCGCGGCCCAGCTCGGCGTCCAGCTGCTTGAAGAGCTCGCTGTCGCAGACGTAGACGGAACGCCCCCCGGAGGCCTCCCCGATAGGCCCACCGCGGCCCTTCTCCCTCTTCAGGGTGAGGGTGTGGCTGGCGTAGTCGGGCACAGAGGGCAGGGGCGCCTTGGCGATGCTACCGGGCAGCGTGTGGAAGGACCCCTTTGGCGCGGACATTGGTGGGGGAGCGGACTTCTCGTCAGAGGGGGGCATGGGGCGTTTCAGGGTGCCTGGGGGACAAAGGGACACTCAGTGAGAAGCTGAGGCGTCTGGGATTGGCTGAGCGGACAGGAAGGGGTCCGCAGTGTAAATAATGCTTCATTGATTTCAGCTCTTTCATTGATGAGGCCATTAGTTATATGATTTGTTATGAAGAGTTACAGCAATGTAGCGCAGCGCTGGCCGGAGATGCATGCATGCAAGTTTGAGGGGAAGAGGCTCACCTGATGTGGACTGAGTGTCGCTTTCTTTTGACTGCAGAAAAGAGGAAAAAACAAAAGTGCAAGATTGTAAATGATGTTAGACTGCAGGCAGTAGGATTAACAGGCTCCAGGCTAAAGAGCAGCCATGTTTGTGTTCTTACCATGAGCTGGGTGTGGCCATTCTTGTGGGAACCGCTGCCATCTCCATTTCCGTCGTCCTTGCGGTCGACGACGCGGCACTTCACTGCTTCTTGAACCTGCAGCGGCGCGATAGACGACGTCACAAACACAGGCTGCACACAGCTTAGACTACATCCCCCCCCAGGCTCTTTCCAGCTAGGTTAGTGCCATCTGCCAACAACCCGCCCATTGTTCCGGGTGCCATGGAAACGGGCAAAGATCTCTAGGATACCTCTCTGCGGAGGATGCAGTGCACCATGACGATGATGAAGCCCTCTAGAGAGTCAAAGACGGCGAAGAGAATCTGGAACAGGGCTGAGCGGCGATCGGTGATGGCCAGCACGGCGGACATCCAGGTTAGAGCCAGCAGGGGCAAGACCACACATGAGCTCCACAGCGACGCCCTGCAGGACACAAAGGGAAAAGCCGCCTTAAGCATTTTTTCCTTTGTGGGATTGATCAAAAATCGAAAAAAGGCACGGAAGAAAGTGAAGAAGGCGTCTCCAAAGGCCTACCCAGCGCGTTCCTTCAGCTTCACGTCGGTGATGCCATCTTTGGACACAAGCTTGTTAAAAACCAGAATCCCGATGATCATGTTCACCTGTGGCAGACAAAGAAATATTCATATTTTGGAACTTTTCTTCCACATTGCAAGTATTACAGTATGAACATGAAAGGCTGTGAAAACTACTCTTGGTTCTTGGCATTGTCCTATCGACGGAATCCAGTGGATAAATACAAAATGCAGCCATCTGTCTTGCCATAATGTGGAAAAGCGATAGCAGAGCTAAACGGCAGCCAGCTCGCCACGTGACAGTGCCCACATCTGAACGTACCAGGACGACGGCGGCAGCGGGACCCACGAACGAGTAGAGGAGACCGCCTTCTAGGGACAGCCAGCAGCTACGGTGACAGAGAGGGGACATCGTCACATTTGGGAATTTCAGGTCACGTGGGCGGATCAGACACGTTAGCATCTAGATGGGATACTTACTAGTTAACGGTGCCGTAGCCCTTCGCTTTGGTGAAGCCCACTGACACGGCGACCACGAGAGCAGGAAGACCTGGTAGAGGAGCGAGAGAGGGAATGGCATTAGAAAAGAAGGGAGGATGGAGGGAAAATGGGAGGAAAGGGGTAGAAGATGAAGGAGGCGTAAAAGAGGGGCGGGCCCCTTACCCCAGCCCAAGCAGAGGAAGCGCTTGCGGATGATGCGGTTCCTCAGCCGGCCCGTGACGGCCATGTAGGACTGCCACGCTTCCGTCAGCACCCAGCAGAAGGACGACAGGAAGAAGAAGTGCAGGAGTGCAGCCACCATAGTGCAGCCCAGCTGCGAGGGAGAGAGAGGGAGGAAGCTGTGAGGGGCGGGGCAAGGGCGTGGCGGTGGGCGTGGCCAGAGCGGAACAGGGCGGAGCCAGGATCCGGGAGGAGCGAGTAGGTACCTTGCTGCGGGCCTGGGTCTGCCCTACCAGGATGAGGGCATTGGAGCAGATAATGGAGAGGCAGAAGTTGATGAGGATGACAGAGCGCTCCGAACGGATGTACCTGGAGGCAAAAAAATCAGAGGAGGGAGAGGATGAGGACCCAGCAAGCCTCCTTAGAGAAATGGCTGAATGTTCCGCGCTTCCCTCCCTGCTCCCCCATTCCTCGGCGAGCGGGCGGGACGTACCTCCACACCGACACGTAGATGATGATGAGCAGCAGGAGCGTGAGCGTGGACACCCCGCAGCCGACGATCATCGTCACTGAGGGCAGCGCCGCCTTGTCCATGTTCTGGGGACAGGGATGCGGGTCACGGTTAGAGCGTCACGGATGCACAGCGGTAGCTTCTTTGCCTTTCTGGGTTACTGCCGTCCCAGAAATAGAGTGGGCCGACCCTGTGCAGTCAGCTGACTGGCACAATTAGGCCGACGCTCCGAAGCAAGGTGACTTCAAGGTGACCGGATGAAAAGCAGTAATGAAACTAAAGCTCCCCTAGTGGCCATGGCTAGTAGTGCAACCAGTCTGCCGGCAAGCTGATCCCGGACGCCCTCCTGTCCTCGCTGGCCTTCCCCGCCTTTGCTGAGACCCTGGAGGAGTACGCGTATGCGTGTGGCTCCCTAGGGTCTTCGGTCGGACCACTGGCCGCTACCTGGCATTTACCATCTCGCCCGAGCCGCCGATCGTAAGCATGCACTGGGCTGCCTTCCTTCAGTGCCTATGATTTATCTGCAATGCATCCCATATGAAGAAAGAAAAAAAAAGGAAAAAGATTACGAGCTCCATGGAAACTGGCGAGCTGTCCAATCGGAGCGGGAGGAATGCTGGGGTGTAGCCAATAGGAGTGAAACCCTTAAGGCAGGAGTAAAGGCTGCTGTATGAGGCCAGCAGAATTTGAACAGTTGTGTAAATGGAACGGGGACATTAAAGATGCTGGATGGTTCGGCCGATGTCCATCAGCATGGGGGGTGGCGGGGGGGTTTAAGAAGGCCTTCTTCATCTGATCCCAGAGCTACAGAATCTCTTGTAAACAAGCAGATCAGCTTGTCACTCTGTCTGAACCTCTGCTGAGGACGGACAGGGGTGCTTAAGCAGCAGTCTTCCCCTAGCTTGGTCCTGGCCCGGGGGCGGCTGCCTGGAGAAGCTGTCCAAACCCGTCCCTGTCGAGCTGACACCTTCAGCGGCATCGACGCGGTTCTGCGTAAGGACCGGCGCACGTGTGTAGGCGCCCATCAGCCCAGCCAACCAGAAGCAGCCGCCAACCGCCTGGTCGCCCCCCCCCCCCCCGCGCCACTCACCCTGTTACTAGTCTTCCTTGAAAGAAGTAACAAACACCCACCCACACGGAGCCGATGACGCACTACTCTACGCAGAACCTGCCCCCCTGTCGCCGTGCCCATTTGGCAGCCATGTGTGCCGGCCTTCTATCAGACAGCCGCTGACCGGAACTTGGCAACACCGTGGCGACGTTTTACGAGCGTGGTTACAGGTCACTATCCCGCGGGCTGGTCCACGGCGAGGGGGGGGGAGGAGCCGGTGTGATACTGCTGTCTGCAGACACGAAACCGGCCGATGGGAATTGTGTTTAGCGCCTAGTGCGGCTTTGCACAGATTTGGGGGGGGGGGGGGCTCGCTTTTTAAAGCGGCCACCAACTTTTGCTGCTTTTAACCATCCCCACAGCAGCAGGATGGGAGGTATAAGGCAACGGAGATGTATGATAAGACCCACACGCCCCCCAAAATGATG
>JABFEA020000050.1:3974730-3985190 GCA_019775915.2 Cyphomyrus plagiostoma | reverse complement strand
CCCCCCCCCCCCCCCCGCCCCCCCCCCGCCCCCCAGGGGCCACCGGGGACCGGGAGACAAGCGGCGGCAAACAGCTCGGCGTGCACGCGCGCGGTAAGGCTGTCTCGCCGCGACAAAATAGATTACCCCACCGTGCAACAGTTTCAGAAATCAATATCAAATACAAAGCCTCAGAAATATACCGCTTTGTCCAATACTGTAAATATTAGCTAGAAAAACAATAATGACAATGTGGACGATGTGTAATTTCGCCCTAAGAGCTATTTATGTTTTATTACACCTGGGCTAAGCATTTTAACCATAATCGGTTTAATAAAGGCACCACGGGGACATGAAAATGGACAACAGCTGATGTGTTTTAGGTTTATGAAAGAAAAAACATAAAGACTGGCTCAGTTTGAGGCTGCGGTAGGAAGGATCTGTCTAAAGGGCAGTTTGCAGGGGTCTGTGCCGCTGAAGAGGACAGCAGGCAGGGGTTTCAGTGGCTACAGATTTTTAGAGTCAGTTATTGGCTTCTGTATTATTTTTCTCTCTAAGTTTTGGTTATGGAGTCCACAAATTGCTCTTGGGGAATGCTATAGAACTCAACAATAAGTGATATTTAGCAACCGCTGGTCCACCCCGACAGATATGGAATAAACTGCAAGAGCATAACTTTGGGTTGAGTATTGGAGGAGTCGAGGTGTCCACCGATTTATGAGGATCCACAGTTATCCTTCTCCTTCTACTAGTGGTCCTGAATGGTTCTGACATCTGGGTCAATTGGAAGGCATGGAGACATTAGCACCATTAACAAGCACTGGAGAGGCGTGTGCTACTCAGAGGTCACAATGAATTATGACTCATAAATGGTTAATGGGGAGGGCAATTTACCGTGCCTTAAGTCCCTGCCCCAAGTAATCTTTTTTGAACCAAGAAAAATGAGGTGAACATTACTTCAAATTATATTCACACCTCTAAGAAAATCTCCCAAGTCACTGATGAAGTCATTGACTTCACACTACACAGTGAACATGGTGATATTTTTGAAAAGCGTGGATTTCTCAGAAGCAGGGAGCACGGGGGCCTGCAGGGGAGCGTGGGTGGCGACGTGTGGGGGGGGTGTGAGATCTTCCCGGCGTGACGCTTGCATTGGCACACGCTGCGTCAGCGGGAACAGCATGCATTTCAGCGCTTTGGGATCAGCGTCCATTGGTTCTGGTCTAACTCTCAAACCAGTGTCCAAACCTCTACTAGAATCTTCTGGAAATGTCCTGACTTTCCAAACAGCACTTCTTGAGTGCTTAAATTTGAGTGACGTCTTAATTTCTAAATAAACATGTATGCAATGTTAATTTTGTTTTTGTGTGTTTTACATTTTGAGGCAATTTATGAACAGGTCGCGAATTTATAAGACTTTGTATATAATGTGTCATGCGTGCATGGTCTAGACATTGGTACTCAACTGAACGACTAAGCCGATACCCACAAGGCATTCTGAGAAATGCTTTCGAGCTCCAGCAGTGATGAGCTCTGTATATAAGGCCTGGAGCCATTTGAGAGGAGGAGGGAAGTCCCACTGAGCAGCCGGCAGGGGACGGGAGCCATTGATAATTACAGCTGGTGGGGGCCAATTCCAAAATACCTGCCTCAAAGCACAGCGATCTTCCAGATAAGCCTTTTCGGCCCGGAAAACGGCGGCCCTAGTGGATGTGCCGGCTGTGGCCACTGGGAGTTTGAAAGCTCCCCATTCATGCTCTTAAGAGCCGAAAGAGCTTCGCTTGTTCATTTTTAGCCCAGGAGAAAGAGACATGCAGGAAATTTGGATGCTTCACAGCTTTGCAACTGAAGTATGGATGCGGGCATTGATTTTTTTTTTTTTAAATTTCAAAACAGTATCAGTTGCGGTTCGACTTTAGGATCCGGGGATGGATCCGAACAGCACTGACGTCAACAGCCCAGGAAGGAGACAGATTCTGCCCTTGAACCAGATATAGAGTTAAAAAGAGGCCAGTGATCCTCAAAGCCAGTAGGGGCAGTTCTGTGAAAGCAGAGGGGATTGAGGAAGTGTGGATAAGGATGAGAGATGGACAGCAAAAATGTGCACCTACCTTTCACTTTCATCCCAGGAGATACAGGTCTGGTTGGTGGTACTCTGTATGGAGAGCAAGGGAATATCATTCAGATGGTCCTTCTCACACAGTGGTAGCTGTCACCTTTGTTCACGAAGTATTCACTGCGGCCAATGGCATGCAGATTTGGGGTGGGGGCGCCAGAGAACTCACGTTGTAGGCGTGGGCAAACTCAATCTCAATTGAGGAGGGCAGGAAGTCGGGGGTGGGCCTGACCGTGACGGAGACCACTTTGGAGTTGAGCACGGTGGTGTTCCTGCAGCGGAATAGTGGAAAATGGGGTCAGAAACATTAGCTTTGTGTTCTGTTCGTCTCCTTTAACTCGCTTCCAAAATGTGAATGCCTTTAAACTGTTTTTGATTGAAATTAACAATGACTGCAATTATTTCCGCAGGTCAGATCTTCAGATTGCTGGTGAACATGGTCTCACCTCTGTAGGGATAAGATGCTGCCTAAGTTTCTGTACAGGACGATGCCAGTCACATAGGAGCTGTTGATTGCTTCTGGAACATTTAAAAGACCACAAAAAATGATTTAGAAGCAGGTTTAGGAGAAAGACAATGACAATTACTGATGATGGGAAAAAGGAAGAATGTACAGAGGAGTTATGGGCATGTCCCAGAGTGATGGTGCAATTATACATCATCTCTCCATTTGGGATTTGTACCTGGCATGGCTGTTGACACGGCATTCTGGGTAATTGTGACCTTGTCTTCTGATCTTCTGACCCACTCCATCATTCCCCTCCAGCCTCTCACCGGGAAATTAATGTCAGTGGTGACAGTGGCTGGACGCTTGTGGACGCTCAGGACTGGGGGAAGGGGAGTCAGGTGGTCAGAGAGGCATGTGGCCAAACAACAATCCATCGACTGCACCAGTCACACCATCATATTTTCGTTGATCGCTACAGAGTGAACTGCAGGAGAGTGTAGTCGGCTCAAGCACATCCCGACGTTCACCTGCACAGGAAACCCACAGCGCAGAGACCCAGAGGTGGCCAAAGACTGACCTAGATTATCTGTTGCTTCATAAGTGTCCTGGAAGTCCTCCATCTGCAAGCCAATGACTTCAACAAAATCTTCAACCAGGCGGAAGAGCTCCTTGATGTTGGGCACCAGCTGGTGTGGAAAGGGCCCCAGTCAGCAAGATATGCAATTATCTGTCCAACATACTGAGACGACTCCATCTAACTGCGAGGTGTTGATCAGACTGCGTCACTCACCATCTGGGCCTCTTCCCATTTTTCACGGTTTTCTTCCTTCAACAAGTTGCTAACTGAACGGGCAAAGTTCTGTAAGAGAGAGAATAGGAGTCGGTCCAGCTTTAGAGAGCTTAAACTCGGTGCTTTTGTAGAAGTCTGAGGAAAACAGTCATCCCACACAAAAAGTGCTTGGATGACCTGCTAATGTTAAATTTAACAGAAAGAATAATGACATTTGGTGAGATGAAACTCATCCCAGATAAGTATTAAATAGCAAAACAACACGTGACTTGTTTAATTTCTCCAATTTCTCTCTCAAGCCTTTTCTGCACTGACCGTGTGCAGAAACAGAACAGGCCACTTTTGGCAACATTTCAGAACAGTTTTTCTCAATCTGCCCCTCAGGGGCCCACAGACACTCCATGTTTTTGCTCCCTCCCAGCTCTTGATAGGGAAATGTCTGGCAGGGAATTCGGAGGAAGCGAAAACATGGGCTGTCGGTGAGTCCCCGAAGGGCCGGCCAGGTTGGGAAACATTGCTTTAGAGGACTGTTTGGCTCCTGAACGCGGACGGACCTGCACGTCCACAGCGCTCGGACTGTAGCTGGGTCCCTTGAAGAGATCTGTCATGTTCTTCAGGATCTCGATGATGGCAAGCAGGTCGCCACTGTAGCTGGTCCCATCGTCAGAGGTGGCCTTCAACTTGGCAAGAACCTCAGAGATTCCATCTCCCTGCATCCCCCTCTGAGTCCTTGAGAGCTGGTCACGTGTCTGAGGAGAAATGATACTCGGGACGTCACTTAAACTACTACATTCACACAATAATAAAACACTAATTCCATCCATATCCATTTATCCATCTTATAAACAGTATTTCACTGTTCTGCTTAAAGTGAAATATTCTGGCTTACCAGCTTTTGAAGGTCCCGGTAGTCATTGGAAATGCACTTGATGTATGTAGGCCTCTCCCAGAATGCAACACCAGCCTCGTTGAAGGTGCAGCGTCGGAGAATCAGGCCTGTTTCAGGGTGCCAAACTCAGATCAGGCTACAGTACATGTAGCGTTATATAATACTATGTTTGCTGCAATCCCTTGGGAGGGTCTGTTCTAGAACTGTGTTTATGTGGAGTTATTTTTAGTCGTATTTCAAACACAGCAGCTACTCTTTAACGCCTTTATAGGTAAACCGTTAAAACTCGTATGGTCAGGCATATATTAAAGCAGCACAGATATAACATATCAATTCTTTAAATGTTACGCCTCCTGCCGTCCCATGGGATGGTGACCGGGGTCTTACCTGAGGCATTTGGGGGGCAGTGCACTGCTGCGGTGTCGCCCGCGGGGGTTTTCTTCCAGATGACATCAGCGAAGGTCTCTTCACCGCAGATCTCATGGGGCTCTGTGCATAGAGGGATACGGGGTCTTTCAGAAACAGCGATGGCTGTGGCTCAGTTAAAGGAGCTAGCTAATGTCTCCACAGGCCTCATGTGGCTAGTGACATGACCACTCTAGCTCGCTAACACAAGGGGGAGCCCATCGGGCCTGTTAAATGTCAAACGGCCGCAGCTTTAGGGGGCGGAACCTCAGAGGCAAGCCACGCCCCTCACCTGGGCATCTCTTCTCGTTGCACTTTCGTTGCTCCTCACGGTTGCCCGGGCACGGCACTCCACCAAAAAATGGGCCGCTGCAGAAGCGGCGTCGCACCTGGCTGCCCCCCCCACAGCTGCGGGAGCAGCTGCCCCACGAGCCCCAGGGCTGCCACTTGCCATTCACTGCAGGAGGGAAATGTTCACGTAAACCGGTGAGCCTCTGCCTATCCAAACAAGGCCTTGTTTACACCTGTCATGTGACCCGTTCTAACTGATGGACAGGTCTCACCTGGGCAGTCAGCCAGGAAGCAGTTCTGCGTGTCCAGCCAGTCCCCGCGGCATTCGGCGCCCCCGTACGACGGGCCGTTGCATTCGCGCGTGCGCTGCATAGTGCCGTTCGAGCAGGTGCTTGAGCATGAGGTCCAGCGTGACCATTCAGTCCAAGCACCGTCCACTAGAGGGAGCCAAACATGAGGAAATCTCAGCGACAAGAATGGTTTTTACACATACTGTCCACTAGGGGACAGTAGAGAGCAGTCAGCCATTTTTGGTTTTGCATTACTTATAAGCATGGTACATTATAGCATATTACAGCAGTGTTTATGACTATTATTATAGGATTTGGAAAGTAATAAAGAAGGGATTGTATGTAAATACTGTCATACTAGCAGCTTGCTAATACCTATTCATCACATCAAATGTTGACAGCAAGGGATTGGGGAGCTATGCACACTCACCGGGGCACACGGCGATGTTACAGAACTTGGTTTGCTTCTCGGGGCCACTGCAGGGGTTTCCGCCAAACTGCGGCTGCTTGCAGGTGCGGGAGCGATCGCGGTAGCCACGGCCACAAGTGGACGAGCACAGGCTCCATGGCGACCACTCGTCCCAGACTCCGTGCACTGCGATCGGAGAGGCGGGGGCGCGTGATTCAGGCAGAAGAAGACACACGGGGCAGCACACAGAAGGCACTGACGCACCGTGAGCTGTCCCACGCATGCAGTGCCGTTACAGGTTGCCATTTCAACAGTTATTTATTTTTCCTTTATTAAAGTGGCTGGCTTTTCAAAATCAGCATCAATCTGCTTCAAACGCCTTCTGAACGCCCACAACACAAATGGCACACGAGGAGAGGTGGAGTAAAGGAGGCAGCAGGGAATGTTACTTGAGAGGAGTGTAGGGTGGAGTTTGGGTTATATGGGGGGAAGGGGCGGGGCCAGGGACAGAGGTCTTACCAGGACAGGAGGTGGTGTTGCAGGGGCGGTTCTCACGCAGGGGCCCGGAGCAGGGGGCACTGCTGGAGGAGGTGGTGCAGAAGCGGGTGCGGGTTTGCCAGGCCTGGCCGCAGGTAGCTGAGCATTCGCTCCAGGTGGACCACTCGTCAGTCAAGGCATCTACTGCGGAGAAGGCGAGCGAGTTGAGCGATGGGTCAGTCATCAGCAAGGGGAGGAAGCCTCAACAGAAATAAGAAGTGAGTGGTTCCATGCCATGGAGAAGCTATTCCCATCACACCAGCTCCAAATCACGAGCTACAACTTCTATCCTTGTGTTTTGCAAAAATCCATCCCCAAACCCAGGGACAAGATGTTCCTCAGAACCTTTCATGAAACCATGTATGGAACTTTCTTACCTGTATGGGGTGCCAGGTTCCCATAGCGGGCCGTATCGGTGTTCTCGCGCCTGCGGCTGTCGAGGGCACGCAGGGACTGGCTCCTGGAGCGCACTTTGCCTGCAGGTGGACCACGGTCAGGGGTCAGTGAGGTTCTGGGCACGTTCAACGTCACCGACGCACCTTTCAGCACAGGACACCTCGCTCTACCTCCCTTCGAAATCCTCATATGGCTATGGAGCTTGTACAGCTGCTTGCAATTTCAAGTGAGAATCGATTCATAATTACATTGGGGGGGGGGGGGGGGTCTAAAATCAGTGGCAGCTTCTTCTTGTGTTTATGGAGGTTCTGTTCTGGACTGATCCTTCTATATCCAGGGACATCTGCTGTGCCTTCGATCCTCTCTGTCCCGCATACTATCGATCATCCCGTCAGAACAAACCGCTTCCCCGGGTAGCAGCAGCACAGGGCTTCATTAGAGGCACGTTGGCCATTGCAGGGGCCGCATAAACCGGCTCCTGCAACCTTTCAGTACAGGGCACTCACTGCAGGTGCTGCTCTGCACACCAGCTGAGTGCTACATTGCCCCAGCTTACAGGGGACGGCTATTGATCAAACTCTGCTTCTGATTGGACGGCGACTCTGTTAGCGTCCGTGTTGGCATGCGGGCAGCATTGTGTGCACCAATTAGGATCAAGCTGCATTTTTACTAATTCGGGTAAAGACTAGGAAGGATAGGCAAAAAGCTACAGGCATAGCGACGCTCTTACAGGGATTGGTCTCCAGGCAAATCTACAGGCTTCACATACGCTTGGCAGTGACTCACAGACTGACAGAATTAGAGCCAGAAGGGCAGGCTGACTTACCGATGCAGGGTTGAGGGTTGCAGGGCCGGCCCTCCTCGACCACCCCCTCGCACAGGAACCCTTCTTCCAGGTTTGATTGACAGGTGCGGCTCCGGGTCTGGGTCCCGCCCCCGCACTCGCTGCTGCACTCTGACCAGCGGCCCCAGGAGCTCCACCCACCTGGGTCACAAGAACCAATCGGGCTTTGTGAGAACCGCCCCCCTCCAAGGCTCAACACAAAAGATGAGAACATCCAATAAAGTCACACAGATTAGTCCCTGAGATCCTACAGCACTAACACACTGGTAAAACTTGTAATACGACCCACTATAGCCAGCAGAAGCTGCACAAAGACCCTCAGATACTTTCATTACTTGAGATCTCTGACCTTTACTCAGGTAACGCTGACCTTTACTCAAAAGCTGTCCCTTGTCTGCTTAAGGCTGAGAGTAATTGCATTCCCTAATCAGGCCTTTTCCTATAAAATACTCTGATAAAATACTCTGATAACATACTCTGATAACATACTCTGATCATCCTCCTTTTTTGCACGGGGGAAAAAGGTATTAAACTCACAGGCACAATTAATGTTAAATTGTGTTACCTAGAACATTCAGTTCAGGGCAAAATTATTTGTTATTAAGCTGTTTCAGTATTGAACTCTAGCGTTGCACAAAAGCAAACGGAACATGGGGATTTGAGGTATGAACTTGCAATATCGACCTGCATCAAACTAAGAGGGAGAAAGAGTGTCTTAGTGAATGTGAGTGCTGCCACCTTTAGGGCAACATAGGTAACTGCATAGAAAGCGCTGGAAAAAAGGGGGATGATACTGCAAAATGATCATGCTAATTACAGATCTGCATGTTACAGCAGCATATTGCCACCTAAACCAGTACCTAGTAACTCTGTAATTGCTATCTTCGTTCCCACAAAGGCATGCCACTCCATTCTGGCTGGGGGTTTGGCTACATTTTGACTGTCTCGCCACCTGTCAGGCTTGAAAAGCACTGTGTGGAGCCCCCGGCCCTCCCTGTTTGCAGTCCTTCAGCCCCAGTGAACAATCAGCACTGGCAACCGGCATCGTCTCCGGAATAGCAAAGAGCCGAGGCGCGCGCACCTGCAAGCACGCGTGTGCATGTGCTCACGTGCGAGAGGAGAGCAGCGAACCCGTTAAACACACAGCACAGGAGGGAGAAACAGAATGACTGTGTGCCAAGTAACGGCGCGCCCACCCAAGGGCCTGGAACGATGGCACGCCACTGCGCCACCTGGAGGTCCATCAACCAAAGTTTCCACTGTGACGTAAATCCTTTTTTTTTCGCTCCTTATAACTTCCAAGCGCCCAGGATGCAGCCTGTCGCCATGGTAACCATGAGTGCTCTGCTTCCATTTCCTCCAACAGTTCAGTTCTGTCACGTCTCCCCCCCCCTTCCCTCTGCTGATGGTAGCTATGAGGGAGCTTTGTGAAACGCCCCCCCGCCACCCCCACCACCACCAGTCGCTCTTTGTACAGCGCTCTTTTCAATACCAGTGGTGCTGCCTTGGCTTCTTTCAGCTACATCCAAGCTGCCCAAATGTCCAGTCAAAAGGCTGCAGGTGATGTGTAAGTCACGCGTGTCCACCCCAGATTACGCAGTGCTGCAGCCTCTAATTATTAGACTCCAGCTCCACAAGTAAAGCATCGCGCTAACAATGCAGATCTCCTGAACTTGCAACCCTTCTATCTACTCTAAATCGCTTTGGATCAAAGTGTCAGATGAACATAACGTGAATGCATTTGATTTGAGAGGCGCTAAGCTGGGCTAATCCCAAGAGATACGCACCTGTGACCTCAGCGTCGCGCCCGCTCTCCCGCAGGCCGGGGTTGCACTTCTCCAGGTAGACTCCTCCCCTGTAGCAGCCGTTGGACTTGCGCTGAGAGGTCTCCCAGCACTGGCAGGGGGTGTGCATGATGCCGCAGGGGTTAGCGTTGGTGCTGGTCGCCAGGCAGGCCTCCAACCATTGGCAGAGCATCTGACAGGCCGGCATGCTGGGATTGCGGTTCCCCACTACCAGGTACTCAGCCTTGAACTCGTCGTCCCCCCCAATGAGCGTGGGCTCCTCCTGCGGCAGGATCTTGCGCATCTGGAGGAACTGCTTGTTGGACTGCAGGAAGGCGACGGGGGCAGAGGCATCACACAGCTTCACCACCTCGTCGAAGCTCTCCATGCCCAAGAAGGTGCGAGACGTGTCAAGGAAGGAGTCGAACTGGAAGGTCTTGAGTCGGCGGGGTGGGCAGGACTCGGTGGGCTTGGTGACCTTCACGAAGACGGTGTAGCGACGCGGATCGGGGTTCTGCAGGGTCCAGGAGCAGGGGGCGCTGGGGAAGGCCGTGGTCGAGGAGAAGAAGCCAAAGAAGCGACCCTGGACCAGGGTCACACAGGTTTCAGAGGCAGGTCCAGATGGGGTGCCGGAGGCGGGGCCAAGCAGGAGCAGGGCCATACAGGCGCACAGGACGAACGTCGGGGTCATGGTTGTGGTCCGGGAAGCTTGAGGTCTTTGAAGGATGACTGAAGATCCAGGCGGGAGGGAAACTCCCAGTGATGAGCTAATCTCTCCCCCTCTCTCTTCTCCTTTGTGCCTCTCCTTTACTACAAATGATCTAATTGACTTCTGATGATTTAATTGACTCTTGGAGGCTGGTTCTGCTGTTTGAAGGATCTGACCCGGTTCTGCACCAATTCAAATGGTCGGCCAAGTTGGTTGTACAGCTGGCCCTTGATTACTTTAGCTCTGTGGGGTTAGAGGAGACAAAAAAGAAATGAAATTCAGAAGAACATCTTGCGCGGAAAAACAACTCAACCAGCGACAAGGCTGGTGTGGGAATTTCTGAAAATCAACAGGGCTCCGTTCCGTTCTGCTGTAAGATAGCTAACCTCGGCTGGTGAGACACGGCCTTGATTGTGCAAGAATTAATTGAATTGCTTACTTGTCTGCGGGGGGGGGGGGGGGGGTCGGCTTATGGCCAGGGCAAAATAAAGAGCAAAAAAACGGGAAGGTAACCCCCACCCGCCACCCAACAAACCCAGCACAGACCTACACCAACGCAAAGACCCCAAGTCA
>JABFEA020000050.1:3909711-3930071 GCA_019775915.2 Cyphomyrus plagiostoma | reverse complement strand
TCGTGGCTCTATAATTAGTAGTCCTAAAGTTAATTTTAATTTTACCCTGTATGGATACGTTTTGTTAATTGGGGGGTGGGGTTGGGGTTGTGGGGGGGTGATCTCATTTCTGTAAACATCTGCCCACAAGCAACCAGGTAAGGCACAGAAACCACCTGGACCCCAGCGGGTTTCAATAAATCACTCTCCTCTGGCTCATTTCACAGAATAACACACTCTGTACCAAAGCATTGATATTTATAGGAGAAACAACAAATTACTGGCATCCCATCCTCTAACCAGGAAAAGTGATTGGAAGATGGATGGATGGGTGTAAACAACACACTCCCCTTTTATATTTTAATGCTGGAAGATGCCTGCTAGTTTCATCATATTTAGACTCCTTGTGTTTCCTGGGAGAATCCATCCCATAGATGTACAGGCAGCTCTTGATTTACATAAATCCATCTTAAGTAAATCCAAGATATGTACAGTTTATGGCAGCAGTGAAATGCAGCATACACCTATAAGTAAATTTATGCATTACCTTTTAATGTATTTGAGTTCTTTCCTACAGTATGTATTATTATTGTAGTATATTTTTGGCATGTGTGTTTTTTTTTTTATATGAGGTCATGAATTCATTGAATGGTTCTGAATTTTACGACTGACGTGAAATTTGAGTAAGGATTAGTAGTATGAGAACTGAGTTGAGAACTGCCTGTATATCACACGCGCATACGTCGAAAGTGGGTGTCCATCTATCATTTCTTTGCTTTGGAGAATGTTTGACCCATGATTCATCATCTGTTGAGCGCAGCAAATAAACAAACAAAGAAACGACTAAATGAATAAATCGTTCAGTGCTGGAGCACTTTCCATTGCATGTCATTCATGCCGTATATAATGAAGTGCCACCCCGCACCAATCGTTTATTTGAAGGTCTGCACACTCAAGCTACACCACTGGAATCTGTTGATCCATTCCATCCATTATCCTCTGAATTAGGACAAATATCCCCCCTCCACCGATTACCACCATCACTCTATGTCTGTGGATTCTTGCACTGCATTGTGGGTAATTCTGCCCTGCCTTGCTTTGATGTGCGCGTGGGTTAGTAAAGTGGGCGGCCCATGGATGGGTTTGGAGGTCACGGTTGGATACGCACCTGCTCACCTGAGCTGTACAAGCCCCACCCGTGGTCAGCGAGTTGGGGGCTTGCGTAAATCAACTGATGTAAGTAATCCAGTGCACAAACGTGTACATCAGTCAGATTTACCCCTGCCTGCCATTCATGAAACCTTACAGCAAAAAAACACTCAAATCCCATAATACACAAGTGATACATACTAAAGAACACAAGCTGAGTGCTGGCTGTAACTGACAGATCCTCCTGCTGTTTCCCTAAATCTCATGCCTTGCTCCTTCCTGCCTTCTAACGTGGTCCAATCTCCTTCTACTACAACGTGAGAAATCTAGCCAGGAGGCTCATTTCATCCCCAGATTTGAAACAAAATCGACTGTTTTATCACACCTTGATACATTATCCAGCAATGGATGAATGGTACTGACTGTGATCATTAAGCCTAGAGTCTTTTCTGCAAACCCAGTAGAAATTCTTTCCTTTACATTTTTGGTTCCTACAGTTCATGCATAGGCTCCTTCGCCACTCACCTCTCAGCCATCTGCTCAGCTCTGATTACACCCATGTTAGAATTAGGTGATCAGTGGTCATTGTTGACACACCACAGTGAAACATGTCCTCTGCATTTAACCCATATGTGACATCGTGACATAGCAGGGGGCAGCTAATTCAGCGCTCGGGGAGCAGAGCTTGGGGGCGGTACCTTGCTCAGAGTACCTCAGTGGTGCCTTGCTGGTTGGAGACTCGAACCAGCACTCTTTCAGTTACAAGTGCGCTTCCCTGACCAATAAGACACCACTGACCACATCCATATCAAGTCCCACTGATCAGACTGTGAAAGACTCATTTTTTCATGCTGGGGGCCCTGATGGATTATGGCAG
Organism: Cyphomyrus plagiostoma; assembly: GCA_019775915.2. NCBI lineage: Eukaryota > Metazoa > Chordata > Actinopteri > Osteoglossiformes > Mormyridae > Cyphomyrus > Cyphomyrus plagiostoma. The sequence goes on along the minus strand of JABFEA020000050.1, from coordinate 3,928,066 downwards.
GGGTCATCAACTGCAGTGCTGGGGGGCCGGAGCCCTGCACATATTTGGGTTTCCCCTCATTTAACATACCTGATTGAACTCCTTGTGCTAATTACCACACAGCTCTTGAGCTGAATCATTTATGGTGAAACAGGGAAAGAACTAAGGTAGACAGGGCTCTGGCCCCCCAAGACTGGAGTTGATGACCCCTGGATTATGGGAAGGGAAAGCGTTTTTATAATCTCTCCAGACTGCAAGTGGTGACCGCAATGTAACCACACGTACATACAGATTATGCCGTGACGCTTTCATCAGTTACTTTGCTCTACCCTTCTCCATCATCCAGTTAATGTGACTCACCAGCTAATGGTAAACTGTTCTACCCAAATATTCTTTATTTTTTTGGTAAATTTTTCTGGTCCAACTCACTGACTCAGTGTTGGAGTAATTTAACAATCGGCTTATCATGTTTGATTAGATAAATGATTAAAAGAATGATTGAAATGTCCCAAAGTCCTGGGTGCTTCAGCTCAGCATTACACGCCCTAATTAATGGTTGACTGCTGCAGAATCTTCTGCTTTTTAATGAATCAGTATTTAGTAGCAATGCAAATGGAGGGAGGTCGTTTCACACATGATTTAAACTTGAGTCCAGACTCTTGGAATGGAAAATGGATTCTGGGGATTTTTTTGCATTTGATCTGAAGTAGAACCTTTACCAATCTAGTACCATCCTATGGTCTGAATTCTCTCAGTGTTCAAGACAGTTGTCATATTAGCTTTTTGCTTGTTTGAAAGGTGCTGCATAGCTTGGTTTGGACACAAGCGTCTGACAAATGAAATAAATGTGATTGTGAATGTAAACAGTGTCCCCGGACTTTCCAAGCTACCCGGGCCAGTGGGTTGCTTGGCGTTCTTTATCATGCAAGGACAAAAGCAGGCGCTGTCATTTTCTGCTCCAGCAATAGCTAATGGAGTCACAAAGACACAGGCTGCAAGGCTTCACCGTCTTTTTGTGAGGAACCTGCCGCTGATCCCACACACACGACGCAGTAACCGAAGCACTGGCAACCCTTTGTCATTTTCACGCTTAACCATTCTGTTCATTTCCGTACTGCTACCCAGCATCTAGATGTGAAGCCTCAAACTCAAATAACTGGGGGGTCACCCGCTTGGGACGTCTTCACCCCAGCAGGCTGCTTGAGAAAATTTTTAAATCAAGAAAGATAAAGGATGACATAGTAACAATACCCCAGTAAGCAGTGTATGGGGTGCCGGTGGGGGGGATTTGAGGCTTCTGGTCTAGATTAACACACTTATATCAAATAAAATTTCAGTTCATCAATGAACAGCACTCATGAATGACAGTTATTAGAATGTACATGACAAAAATGACCATAAAGCACAAATAATGAATGACCTCCCTTTAAAATATAGGCTTCCACCCCAGGCTATTGTTCATAAACCATACCTTTGTCCCAAGTGACCACAACGGTTGATAAGTAAAAGAGCATTAGGGGGCTGAAATCAAATTCCTTTTTCATTTAAAAAAAAATTGACATAGATAAATAATGGAGCAGTCTAGCCCTCTTCCATAGCACTTTGGGTCTCTGTGACGCTCGTCCAGGGGCACAGGAAATGACGATGGCCTCACACATTCTGGACAACATAGAGGCACCATTTCAACAACTATTCTGCCAAAGTATGACAGAAAAGGGAAAATATACAAACCACATTTCCATAAATAAAAGCTGTATGACGTACACTAAGACAGTCCGAGCTTCCGAGACATCATTGTTCACCTTTATCAAGAGTGTCTCGTGTACCTGTGAGATTACAGGCATGAAAAGGGTAAGGTGTTCTTTGATCTGTGTTTTGTCGTTTCCATGACTGATTTGTCAGCCTTAAAAAAACACATAAACCAAGTTTATATATGAATCATAGATCTACTGACGTGCAACTGCTGTTCAATGGCTGGGCCCATTTAAGATTCCCACTATCAGTATCATCTCTGCTGAATTTCTAGCTGCAGATTAATATGTGATCCATGCTCAGGTGATGTAGGAACGTGACCAGAAATGGAATTTGTCACCTATTATGCTTCCGAGAGGCTGACTCTTCTAGTTATTTGTGACAGTGTCTAGCTCAAATAAGCTGCGTTGCATAGACACTATGAATAAATGAACAAAAAAGGCATGATGCTGAAAAATGTCTGCCTAGTTTTTCCTCATTACTGGGTAATACGCAGACGTCGGGGCAGAAGAGCGGAAGATTTTTTTCAGAAAAATACTTTCCTGTGTAAAACTCTTACAGAAAACAGAAGGAACTCTTTTCAGTCAAAATGTTTGGGACATCTATAAATGACCAGAGGCCATGGTTTATATTTATTTGTACATTTATTTTTATCTATATAGGTTGGAGGTTTATGTAGAAGGATGGTAGGTGTCATACTTCCGTCGTGGTAAGAGTACATGCGATCAGGCATCTTCAAGGCGACAATGAAGAGCTCTCTGTCCTTCCCCATGCGCTTGTGTCACTACGAGACGTTGGCACGTGCAAAGCTATTTCAGTGAATCACACAATGCTGGTTTTGTCCACCTTGAAAGAGACCCATCCTTTTTCCTCAGGGGATTCATTCATCCAAAAAAAAAAATAATAATCTAGAGGAGGTCGGGACTCAGTGCAATTCTCCCAGTCATGTGTCTCTTGGTCACAGGCTTGCAGATCCCCGGCTGATCAGGTTCAACAGTTTTCTCGTGCAGAAAGCGAAATGAAAAGAGGATGCTCTTTGCTACAGCTGAAAGACTACCAGAAAGACTACCTGAATGACTACCGGGTACCATCCACTTCTGCCTGTAGAGATAATGCAAACGTCCACCCATGTCTGATGTTTTTATTCAGTCTGGATTTCTTCCCAGATGTGCATGAACCTGTTTCCAGCTGTTTATGGCTGCTTGGGCATGATCAGTAGCTCCATTATTGACTTTTCCACATAGTCTTTGGCTTATGGCGCTTTAGAAAACCCTTGTAATTGGAAAGGGCACTAGTATATTAGCTTAACAGCAATATCATCACATGATCTATTGGCCTTCAGGTGCTTGTGTGTCTAGTTTAATATTCTATAATTTAATGAGGGTTCAGTGGGTCAATATGAAGGTATTATGACTCCATAATTCAATGCTTCAATTCCTTGAGCTCCTTGTTTATTGAGGCGCAATCGGCGCAAATCCAGCGTGAAACACCGAGGTCTCCTGTGCCCTTCTGTTTCAGTGGTTTAAAATGGACGAACGGGAGTTAGCTGACCAATCTGCACGTAGCTCACCTTGTGACTGGTAGTAGAGCGTGTCCTGAAGTGATGGGCTCGAAGTTGATCCCAAATGATGTTCATTTTAACTGGTTACAACCCTGAAGCCAATTGCACACAGCACAGGACATACCAGGATCCCCCTGGACGGGCTACCAGTCTGTCAAAGGACATGCGTACAGGGCAGTGAACCAGGAGAGCCCCTAGAGACCTTGTAACCTATGAAAATATTTCAAACTGGGCCCCCAAAACAGACCAATCCAATAATGTTCCAAAATTTTTAGGGCCCTGAGCTCAGACTGAAGTCATTGGTTTTGACTTGACAAGGAAAACCTTTTTTTTTTTTTAAAACTTCCTTTTACACTTGAGTACTTTCAACTAACCTCCATCTTTTCGCCTTGTATGTCAGACGGTCTTTCAAATCAGCTGGATTCATCAGCAAGCTGTTATGTCACCACTAATCTTTTAGCCTGGTAGATGCTTGGGATTTTGGGGAATTCCTACAGTAAAGGATTATTTCTCATGAGTAGAATAAATATTTGTCTGAGTGATGCTTGTTTTCTGTCTCAGAAGAAACTGGACTGCAGAATCTTTCTGAATAAACAAGCCAATAATTTTTGGCACAAAAGTAGGAAACATAAAAACTGCGATGGCTAGCGGCCTGGAGCATCTAGATCTGGGTCCAGCATGAACGACCTTCTGGGCTGTTTTGATCCCCCTCCAGAGAAATATCTACCATAAGGCGGTTTTAAAGAGTTTTTAACTGAGATAACAATGAGTTGAAAATTTTCAGTTGCAAGATTTTCGCCTAATAAACATGTTCAATCTGAGTCAGAATCCATTATTCCATCTTGGCTTTGCCTTGAGCTTCAGACGTGGTTGTAAAAATGTAAGAATTGTGTCTACTGATAGGTCAGAGGGAGGTTAGGGTAAAAGCTTCTTACTGGCAAGGTAGGCAGCAAAGCGTTGGCCTGTGAGTCTTCTCTGGAGCTGCACTCAGATGTGAACAAACAAGAGCGATGCAGAGCCGACTGGGGGCTTCAATGGAGTAAGGAAAGCGCATGTATCTTTGCTTTTATTTTTTATGCAGATTTTGCTTTTGTCTCGAATTTGAATGGGAGATGAGTCATGGGCTTCGAATGGGGGGGGGTTGAAACCGTCTGAGCGAAGGGTCAACTGCTATTGAAGCCTCCATACCTTCCCTGCAGGTACAGAGCTGATGACCTTCCCACAGAGGGGCAGAGGGACTGGAGCAGGGAGGGGTGCACTTTCAAGCACAAAATGCTGGATTCGCATGGGCAGATGTTGTGAGTGGGACCTGACGCTGCCTCTACTGACCCCTGGGGATGAGGAGTCTCTCCATCTGGGCCTCGCTGCCCTCGCTCAGGTGGAGGTCTGGAGGCAGGAGGGGCAGATGAGATGACAGAGGGGAGGGGGGCATACTCCCAGACCTTAGAACCTCAGCCTGCAGAATCCGGGTCATGGACAATCAGACAATTTCACCATGGTAAGAATGACCTAACCAGAGTCCAACCCACAACCAACCCCATGTGGATACTGCGTTGCAATTTACATTAGAACTTCTTAAACCATCCCCACGACTCCCACCCCTGACCATTCTACGCAGTTGATATATCTCACAATGCATTCCTTCCCATTCAAGTATTTCACTGGGCGCCAAGATGTAATGGTTAAGGTTCACTGGAGTTTAACAAATTCAATTTGGTCCGTTTTCCTTCCAATCTGTTGTTAAAATTTCAGGTTTCCCCAGACAAAACAATACTGCTGTGGTCCCTCAGTCCCCTGCCTTTCCCACAGGCAGGCTCTCGCTGTGCTGAATTCCCCAACTCACACGTGCTGTGAAATCTGTGCAATCTGAGGATCAATAAAGCTGCGTGTTTTTTCGGAAAACATCGTGTTATTGAAGTAGTCAAAGAACAGTGTGTCCAGCACTTTCAGAGAAGCGCGTTTCCTAGTTTAATTGATTGGGTCTGAAGCATTAATTCTCGCTCCCCATTATGCACTAAGCAGCCAGATCAGTTACCTTGGCTGCTGTTAATATGCTGCGTTTAAATTAAAAACTCAATTTTCCACCATTAATGAAAAAATGCTTTCTAGATAAAACATGCTGATAGCGCTGGCGTTATTTATTTTTCAGTAGCCTGGCTGTTTTGATTGCAGCCAAAAACAACGAACGGTGAAAATACGTTTGATGAAGAGGCGAACAGCCATAGCAACCGGCTACAATGCATCGTGAGGACAACATGTGAATGAAATAGCATTTAACCTTTCTTGCTGATGCTGTTACTTTAAGTTTTAAAAATCCATCTATCCACCAATCAATAACCGGCCGGTGGGGGGCGTTGGAACTGTAATATATGCTGTTTAGCATAAAGCATTTTCTGACATAAACTGGCCTTTGAGTCTAACGTCGTTAGTTTCAGTGCATGGCGTGGTTATGTAACGTTACCACAGGTGCACCTTCACGGTCGCCGAGCAATAAGGCTCTCTGGAGTTCGCCAGGTTGCCGTGGCAGCCACAGCAGCAGAGATTCCATGGGCAAGGATGTCAAAGAGCACGGGACACTGAAAACTAACTGAGTAGGAAAGCAGCGCATGAACAGAACATCTTAAAAAAAGAACACTAAAGAACTTAATATAAATGAAAAATATATGAATGATAGAACAACAAAAATAATAAGCATGGTATTTGTGGAGGGGTTTATGATATAGATGTTTAGAGTGACAGAGGACAGGAACATGGCATCATCCTGGCTGGAAGGCGTTCAGCCATTTAGGCCATAGCAGCCGGGCTTCCTAGTGCCCTAGAAACGCAGGTGAGGAACGAGGTTGCAGGCTGTGAGCTGTGAGCTTCCAGCCTCGCCTTGCATGTCTTCCTGGCACTTCAAGCCTGCCAGGTGGTGCCGTCGCTGCCTCGAGCTTGAGATCACGGGGCTCCATCGCCCGGGACACCTTCCGCGCTCCTGTATCACATTCTAGATTTTTAAAAAAATAAGCAGGAAGGTGGGCAGGATGAAAAGCCGCCCTCTGCCCTCCTCGGACGAGGGCGAGGAGGTTACTGGTCAATTTCTGGTGCACATAAACCTTCCAAAAACAACGATTTACTTTTTCTGGGGCAGCGGGAAGGAACAGGGTGCATACAGGGCATCCATAATGGTGGGCCTTGTATCCTGCAGTGGAAAAAACATATCTGGGTCTTACGCGGGAAAGTTTCAGCTGAGCTCCCCACTGGGCGATTGAAATGCCTGCCCTCCAAAACCCATCTTCCTGGGCTGAAGGGAAGAGTCGTTTGGAGGGAAGGGTTAATTAAAGCATGAAGAAACCATTGAGTCAAAAGTAACTTAAATAAGAGCTGATCCTCACGCTTTAGTCGTGGTCAAACTTTACTTACTGCCAGCAGTAAATGTAGATGGGAGGGACACCTGATTTGCTAATCCAGGAGCTGCAGGGCACCTAGTGTGGTAGATAATTGGCTAATTAAGGTGGAAGGCGTTAGCAGGACATCAGGAAGCCTTCATGCTGCTGGTCCAGTCAGGGGTGGTGTCTGACCCAAGCGGAAACAGGGAGACTCACAGCAGGTCTCCTGTGCCAATTTTTCAATGTTCCGCATTACAACCTGGTGCTGGAACACGCTGCCGTGACGTGGACCCGGGAGGATTTATGGCCGCTTGTACTTGCATGCGCCATCCCTGGTTTATCCGCAGAGCCCTCACCGGAAGTAATAAGTGTGCACTTGTGTGCCGCCGGACGCCCCAGCTCATTACCGCCGCTCGCTCTCCCCGAAGCCGGCCGCGGACTGTGCTGTCGGGAGCATACAGTGATATCTGCTCCATTGCCTCTCATCAGAGGGCCGGGAAACTTCCGAAACGACACGGAGCGTAATTTGACACAGCATGGAGAGCGGCCTTGGGAACAGCGCGACGACGCACCTTGATGCTTTCCTCGATTGGTAATTACCCATCTCTGCTAATGAGGTGGTCACTACTACAAGCAGTGCCAATAGCCGGTGTTCCAGGCCATCCAGCTGGGTGGGAATTGTGGGAAAGCGCTACGTCACTGATGTGGGCATGACCGCAAAGACCCCCCCCCCCCCACTAGCGCTACCCACTGAGAAAGCTTAAATTATTTTATTTTCCCAGTTGACATGACTTCCTGGTTTACTGGGATGCCTTGGGTCAGGTGCTGTTTTCATGCAGGCAGCAGTAGCCAGGCCTATGGGGATCATCGAGGGAGGAGTGTGTCCTCCTCATCCAAGCCTGACACCAGCTGTATTTACCTAAACTTGCCGGCTGGCCCTGTCTGCCGGCTGGCCCTGGCACAGCCTGTTCCAATGTTTTTGTCTTGCACGCTGAACATCCTCAGGACATTAAACCGCATACAAATACATCGGCAACCAACTGTCTGGTACTTGAAATCTCTTTGGCTTCCGAGACAAACTTGCTGTAAACAATGTAGGTTAACAAGTTATGTGCGTCTACATGGACTTTTTAATGTAATGCTGGATATTTAATATAAAGTACTTGAAATGTTACAGATAAATGGACGATGAGAGTGAGGTTATTGTACGAAGCGCTACGTCGGCCACCATGCCGAGATGGGGGTGAATATGAGCTTAATTCCCCCAAAAGCTGCTGCAAAGCTTCACATTTCCTTTTGCATTTTCAAACCAGAAATGACCGATAATCAGCCTCCTGGAAATCGCTGCCATACAACTTCCGCCATTTTCCCCAAATACTAATGTTGTGCATTTGCGGAAATAATTTGTGGTGCCACGCTACGCGGAAAATGCTAACTTTAATTTTCGGTTCTGACTGTTAGGTCACATGACATTAGACCGGGGTAGAATCATTCTGAAAGAGAACTAGTGGGGCAAACAGTCAGTAAGTCAGTAAATACTTTTCCAGCAGTAACATTTTATAGTTGTCAATATACAGGTCTGGAAAAAAAATAAGAGACCACTCTATCTTTTTAAACAAATTAACATTTTTAAATCTTGGTCTATCCCTGATTCTGCTACTTTGATTTCAAAGTAGGAGAGACTGGCAATGACAAGAAAGCAGCCAGGCTGAGGGCAGAAGGAACTGTCTAATGCTAGAGATGACTGTCAACTTATCCGGCAATTTCTCATGAATCCTGACATCACTTGATGACATCAGGTGACATTCAAAAGGTTTGGGAAACATTAAGTGCAGGTGTGAAGCGCACTGCTAGCACATGCTTTGTATCAGACTCCTGAAGACTCATAAAGCAAGGAAGGATCATTGATGAGAAGCAGGGAAGAACCAGGCTAGAGTTTAAAAAAAAAACAACATGCATTTTACACAGTATACCCATAAGTGAAGTAAGTGAAACCGAAAATTTCGGCATGATTTTTTATTTATATTTATTCTTTATTTATATTTATATTGCTCTGGAAATGTTGGAAATGATTGTCCTTTGCTTTGGCTCACAGATGATGTAATACTTTAAGACAGATTAGCACAAGTACAAACAGATTGGGAAAGAGCGAGGCAGCTCCCACGGAGAGGGGAGAAGGAGATCCACACTTCTGAGGCCAACGGTGATACTGAACGGGGCATCATCAGCAGGAGTGGGAGCCTGTCTGTAACACTTCTTTGGGTATCAAGCGTGTCAAATTATTAGAACAACGCAAATCCAGAAGATTCTGTCCACTATGACACAGAAGGAGAGGGAGCCACCAGCTTCTCAGATGCGGATTAAACTTCCGCTCAGAGAGAGAATGTTTTATTTGCAATCGAAGTCACACGTCAAATCACTTGTAAAAGTGACCACATAACTGCATGCTTCTCTCTGGTGCCAAAAGTTTCAGGAAATCCAGACTGGATTCCGGAGCAAAGTGATAGATCATTTCACAGCCGTATGCCTTTTAGTCAAATGCGGCATTAGAAAAACACAATTCAATGCTAGCGGGGGTGACCATGTCTATGATTTTATCTCCTCTCCCATTCCGGTGAGACCCTTTAGTCAATCTACCCTTTTAATCTAAAGGGAGGCCTGCAGGAAGCAGGAGAGCAGCACTCAGCTGATGCTAAGTGTGATGTCATCTACGGCACCGTGTTATTTTCATAATAGCAACTGTGAAGAGCTAAAACGGTGAAGCGTGACACGTCGCCATGGGAAAAGGCCCATCGGAACAGCCCACAGCTCCAGGTAGAGCTTAAATGCTCAAGTGATGATTGCCAGTGAAAAGTCACACTTTTATATCCATCCATTCTCACGCCTGTATCTTATTTTCAGCAAATCAGGCAACTTTCCTGAACAGCAGAGATCCTCATACAGTGTGAAGTGAGGCTTCATTTTGTCTCCACTTTCAGGAGCCCTGAGGTCTGACAACAAAGTAGCCGTTGGGTGAACAGGAAGTGACACGCGGGTCACTTCCTGTTACTTTATACCCCAGAACTGGACTCGAAATCACTTTAACGACCTTCAGTGATACATATATGTTAATGCCAGAAGGTTAATGTTTTTACTTTCATGTCCATCAAGCGCTTAACCTACTATCAGGGGAACTACACAGGGGAAGTACAAAATTTACAGTTTATATGTATCGCAGAGATTTTTAGCTAAAAATAGAGCGAGGGATAATCAGTCTCAATCTCCTCATAGTAATACATAAATTAGATTTTAGTTAGCAGCTACTGTTAAATTGATACTGTTGGCAGCAGATTAAAGGGTTAGATTTAAATGGTTCTTCCAAAAAAAGAAAAATATATAAAAGAATGACGCACAGGAAACTGAGGAATATAACTGCAGGTCTGGGATGCAGTTTTTCCCTAACAACAGCGATAAGTTCAGTGATGCGCTGCAGAATTACGCCATTCAAAAATAAATGAGCGTTATTGTCTTCATTACCTTGCCTCCAAGTCCGCAAACAAGATGACAGCAGAAGGAAGGCTTTCATTGAAGACTTCGAAATTCACTAGTCTGAGAACAATCAGCGTGACAAAACATGATGGGACACGTTGAAGACAGCGACATTTTCAGGGGAAGAAAAAGCACCGGTTGTGTCATAAAAAGTGAAGAGACGGGATTTGTGTGGCTCGAGGCAGTAAAAGTGGAGTTGTGATTCATAGCCCAGTGGCTAAATTTGAGTCCAACATCCTGGCTTATTATTCTGGTGCTTCAATAGCACTATGCAATATTCACTTATTTTATTCACTCATGAGTTGCAGTAAGGGGTAAAGTATTTCATTTTTCCATCCAACTCTTTGTTTCCTGCTGCTAATTCAGTGCATGTGACGCCTCAGTACCTCACCAGTTTCGATCCCTAACAGGCCTCACGCCATTGGATCTGAGCCCGTTTTGGCACCTGTACCAGTGTATGCTCCCCAACCTGATCTGACCAAATTCAGTGCAGGGTCATAGTGAATGGGATTCAAACCCACAGCCCCAGATATGTGAGACCACCATGCCATTGTTGGTTTGGTTCAATCTTCATGGGATATGTCTTTGTGGGCATTCATTGTTCATCTTAGAATCTCTCTCTCATTTAGGTAAATGTGTTTTGTTCTGAAGTTAGCTATCTCCTTTGTGTTCATCTGTATTCAAACCAGCCATTACCCTACTACTGCGTGTGTTATATCATTACCTGAAAGCAGATAACTTCAGAATAAAATGTAAAACATCTCACTCTACCTACTCAGGCAATTCATACCATTGGTTTGTCAACAATGGAATACAACTGAAATAATGAAGATTTTAATTTTGAAAAAATAAAGATTTTTTTGTTGCTTCAGATCTGTGTTCTGTGTGGTCTTACAGCCGGATATTGCTGTCGTATTGGGGGGCACCTGTAGAGGTGTGGCTACAAATGAACTCCTAGCATTGATTGGCAACACAAACAACTGTTTATGCAACTGAAAACACAAAGCAGTGCTGAAACACAGCCACAAGGGTTCTATAATAAAAAGCATATAAGCCACCTGAGTTTCTGACTTGGGGGGTGTTCCACAAAGAGGGATTTCTCTGTTAGCTGGATTAATTTAAGATGGACATCATGCGATTGTCCAATAAGAATTTAAGTAAAGAGCATACCTATTGGACAACCATGCCCTCAAGCTTAAGTTAACCCCACTAACTGAGCTGGGTTAATTTAAGCTGGACATCATGATTGTCTAATAAGAATTTAGGTAAAGAGCATTCCTATTGGACAACCATGACTTCAAGCTTAAGTTAACCCCGCTAACTGAGCTGGGTTAACTTAAGATGGACATCATGATTGTCCAATAAGAATTTAGGTAAGGAGCAATCCTATTGGACAACCATGACTTCAAGCTTAAATTAACCCTGCTAACTGAAACTAACAACTTTGTGGAACACCCACCTGATTGTTATTAATCTACAGGTAGATTGGGCCGTAAACTTTATGGCTGCATGACCAGAGGGGGGTGGAAATTAGTGTCAAGCACAGTGAAAGGTGGTGAGAGACTGTCACTGACATTTACGGCCATCTCTGTACATCCTGCGGAGAGAAGGCACTCATGTAATGACCTTTCTGCATCAGCCAGATGCTTTATGCAAAGTGTTGCATATATTTAACATAGAACAAGAAATTTTGATGGGTATATTTTGCATACACATACAATTAGCGAGAGAGAGCTTTAAATCAGCAGAGCCAACCGTTTTTACGCCAAGCAGCCAAATTTATGTATATTTATTTATGTGTGCATACAATGGCTGACAAATGCTCAGTCGTGTGATTAATTAAAAGTTTTCATTATATAATTAAATTTCAAGTATGTGAATACAAATGAGATCTTTAAAGAGCATATCTCTGGCATATTATGGGCAATCCTTCTATTTAGCCAACAGATACTTTTCTTGTCAAGGTCAAGGTCACCTTCATGTATATTAAATCCTCTACAAATAAAAGACAATATCATAATATATGTTCAGCTGATTGGCAACGCTACACTCTGAAGCTGGGAGGTCAGAAAGACCTAAAACATATCCACACCTCATTTTAAAACAAAAGCAGCCTTTTAACGGCTGATTAGCCATAAGCAGATTCAGTAGTCTGATTTTTGCTTGCAAGAGGAGATCGTCAAGGTAACCACTATGTATTGTGGAAACCATCAGATTCTAACAAAAAGACTATTATAGAAAAGTTATATCACAAAACAGAGATAAGGCCCCTTTAAGAAAGTCAGATTGAAAACAATGCAAACTACCTAAAACCCCAAAGAATCAAAGTAAGCAGCCTGATAGATCACCCTGCACGTAAAGACACCAAAAGCACATCTCCAGCTCTCTCAGATCTCCAAGAGCTACCCGGCTGACCCAATTTAAACCCTAACAAGGTAATCATTTCAATCACGGTCACCTGGGTTTGATTACTCAAGGTGTGTAGATACGGGGAAGGTGGTCATTTGCCTTGGAGGCTCAGAAGATTCCACAAACACAGCCCTTGCTGGGGTTCTGCCTTCTAGCTGCTCCTAGTATATAAACATTTTCGCCACAGAGCCCAATGCTCTTCCTGGCCTTAAACCGGCATCATGGTAGCTACAGAACTTTTCTAATCAGTAGCCTGAGACTTTTTAACAGAGGGTTAGCTTTAGCTTTGTATATCCAGAGTGACATAGAATTTTGAGAATTCAGAGTTAGTCATTAACACTGTTTGCTTTCCTTGGGTTCAGCAGATGTTTTCATATTTTAGCATTACAGGCAGGAGTACCTGGGGATTAAGGGCCTCGGTCAAAGGCCCCAGTCACTTTACACACCCCAGGATTCGAACTGACAATATTCTAGTCACAGACACAGAGTTTTAGCCCATTGAGTTACACACTGCACATCCACTGTCCCCAGGGTGTCCCCAGGTTGTTGATAGTGATGACACCAAACCCATATGACGTCAGTTATGGAATAATGACATGTGAAAAGTATGAAGTTCCACCAAACTCTCAATGAAGCCCTTTAACCACAAAGCTGTGTTTATGTTTCCAAAACCGTTTGTAGTTCTCACCCAAGCTGGCGGTGCCCACATTGGCATGATTCACGGCATTGTTTGCAGTTTATCTTCCAAGAATACTCTGATTGATTAATAACACTTTCGCTGAATGACAAATGACTCAAAAGAGCCTATTTCAAGATTGTGATCACTGGACTTTTTTTCTGAATGGTTGGTGTATAGTGGCCTTTGTAAAGCACTAATTATATCCTACTTAAACAATAGTTTGTTGAATGACGCACACTAGATTGTGATAATGATATATCTTTAGTTTCTGGTACAACATTCCAAAGGAAAACATTGTTTGACTTCACACCCTCTGTCTCTGAGAATGTTTCTTTAGTTTATTTATGCTTCCGAATTAGCCACAAGAATTATTGCTAGCCAAAACTTTTTTAAAAAAGTATGGAGGAGTGGAATATATTAAGAATATAAATTTAGATTCAAAATCCTGCGTTCTAAATTAGGCTCCACTGTTTGTTTTCTTTGGGTGGGTTTATCTGGGTGACTTCATATCCTGGCATGTAAAAAAGACTTTATACTGCTACTTTAGATGTGTAGGTTTATCATTAGACTACAGAGGTGAATGCAGGATTATCCGGACTATGATAAGTGCAGTATATGTTTAAATGTCGGGGGGGGCACGCACTGCCAATCAAAATTCCTCATTGAAAGAAGAGCCTTGCGTTTGACCAATGGAAAGTGTGTTTATAAATAAGTGAGGGAATCTGAGGACGTTAGTTAGTTTCGTGATAAGATGGAAGATTTATGCTCAGTAAAAGGTGGTCCATCTTACGGTGACTGTGAGGGAGGAGCCTAATTACGGTCTGGGGACCATAGCTTGTCTGTCACCACTCGAGCCACGCATCTGCATGAGCCCCCTGTTGGCCACAGACATTTATATCACTGGGAGAGGGCGAGCATCCCTGAAGTGACTTTTTGAGTAAGGCTTCAAAAGCAACAAATCTGGCCCGGGTGGGGGGGGGGGGGGGCGGGCGAATAGTTGATGAGTGCAGAGAGCTGGGGACAGAAGATGTTGGGGACACGTGTACATCTTTGTGCTTTGGGACCGCGGTGCGCCACTTCAAAATGTACCAGAATGGAAGAGGCATTAGGAGAATGACTTTCTGAGACAGAGGAAGGTGGGCTTTACATAAGTAAGGTGGGATTCAGCAGTACGGCATTACGCTGGGATATGTGCGTGGCTGATGACGGGCTTTTGTTTCAGAGGCTCCCTGGGGGGCTGTTACTCATCAGAGTCTCCATCAGCTCCCCCCACCCCACTACACCACACCTGGTCTCTCCTTTCAGGCTGACATTTCCAGCGCCGGGGACCCAGCCACATGTACCACATACCAGTCATACAGGCGGGGGGTCGCCTTTTGCTGTTTATCACAGCATGCCGAAGGTTATATAAGGTTACATAATGATGGGCTGGGGGGCTGGTGGGCTGGGGGGGGGGGGCTACCCTGGACGACTCTTCTGCTGTCTTTAAATTATAGAGGATGCTAGACTTCCGTCTCGAGAGAGAGGTTGTGCGGCTTTTGTGTTTAGTTCTGGGAGAGTCCCTTCGAGCCACACGGAGGCGACCCTGTGTCTTGTGTGTGAAAGCAGAGCCGTCAGCCTCCCCAGCCTTGGCGGCAGGTGCATGGCGCTCCAGCGGCTGCTGTGGCTGATACTCCAGTTCCTGGGGGTCCTTGGGGGTCCTTGGGGGTCCTGGGGGGTCCTTGATCCCGCCTCTCATCTTGATGTCAGGGATCTGCGTGGCTTTAATAAGTCGAGAGGTCCGGACGTTTGGCCCCTGTTGCTGGGTCTGCTGCTTCCAAGCCCTGATATGCACGACCTTCAGCCCTGTCCTGCTCATATGGCCCTGCATTCTGCCTGCGGGGGGCGCCGTTCCAACTGCCACTGACGCGTGTGTGTGGCGGCTCTACAGCGTCATGAGTCAGGTGGACATCATGAGTTTCTCACGAAGGGCGCTGGCTGCATGTGACGTGGGAACAGATTCTTGTGTGTGTGTCTGTCTGTCTGTCTATCTGTGTGTGTCTGTCTACCTGTTTGTGTGTGTGTGTGTGTGTGTGTCTGTCTGTCTGTTTGTCTATCTGTATGTGTCTGTCTATCTGTGTGTGTGTCTGTCTATCAGTGTGTGTGTGTGTGTGTGTCTATCTGTCTGTCTGTCTGTCTATCTATGTGTGTGTCTGTCTGTGTGTGTGTGTCTGTCTGTGTGTCTGTCTATCTGTATGTGTCTGTCCATCTGTCTGTATGCTTGCTTCAAAGGTTCCAGTAAGCCCAAAGTCAGTAACTAAAGAACATAAAAAGTGATTCCCCCCATGAACCATCAACATAGTGTTTTGTTATGGTTTTTTTTCTACTAATTTGTAAAAACCTCACAGTCCGTAAAACACAGCCATTAAAACCTTGACTGAGGCTCATTTTACTGCTCAATCTAATATGTAAAATTTCGATGTTGAATCTACAGAATCCTGACTTCCTTAATCAACCCTGGTTATGCCTGTTTTATAACACCAAGTCTGAAGAGCACATTAGTATGGGAAGAAATCATTAAGCTCTGAAGAACCTGGGCCACGTAGCTAATTGTGCTGGAATGTTCTTAGAGTACAAATGCTTCATGTATATACCGCAGTATGCAGAAAGACTTCCAGAATCATTAAACAGCAAGAAAACTCATTAAGCTTAATGGACTATCAGAAAACATTTTACTGGCAAGTCAAATAGCAAGTAAATGCTTTTGTAGTTTAAAAGCTACAAGGCAAAGACTTAGTTATGTGTTCTTGCACTTTTATGTTTGAAGAGAGATGTGTGATTTCAGCCCTCGTGACTAATATTAATTACTAGCGGAAATGCGGTGAGCCATTTTCCGAAGGTGATAGACTGAACAAATTTAAGTGTTAATTTTTCTTCTGTGATGATTTCCGACTCTTGGAGTCTCAGGTGAAATGACTGGGGGATTGATCACTTTTTTATTTCACATGTGAGAGGACCCACCTTTCAGCCTTGCTGTCACAGTGCTAATTTGGCCTCACAATGAATTCCCTCTGGGAGTCCAGTGCATCAAACAGGTTCTCGTACCTACGATTGCATAGGAAGTCGTGCGAGCGAGTGTGCATTTATTTTTTATGAAGTTCGCCCACATTCCCCTGCAGTTCATCCTCCAGACACTAGGTGGCCATCTAGTTTGTTTTGGCACTCATAAAACCTGCCAGCAATACGAATTAATCCATGGATGATGTTATCAGTAATCTTTCCCTTCCTCTCTTTTCCTCAGAGTATTCATGTATGCAAGCAAGAACTGAGAAACAGCCCCTTGGCCCAGTGATGGTACAGGAAAGTGGCGGGAGGGAAGTCGGAGTGGTGCTGTTATTGTGGTTGGGTGAGGGGCGGCTGTAAGGCACAGGTCAGGCGTGGGCGTCCACAATTCCCCCGGGAGCAAACAGAGCGCTGCACATGCATAATCATGGCTGCCTCGCTGGCAGGCACACAAAAGAAGCCTCGTATGACTCCCCACCATCACCTAGGGATTTGACACGGCTGACTCAAGAGGACAACCCCCCACCCCCACATCCCACCCATTTTGCGTCAGTGTGGAGACCCTGGGCATTCTGAAGAGCCCTTCCTCCTTTCCGACGTGTTAAACCGGCGTGCTTCAAAGTAAGTGTTTCTGTCATGACATACCCAGTGTAGTGCAATGGTGGGGGGGGGGGGGTCGAGGTCCTGGACGCTGATTCAGGACTTTTACGTCAAAAGTGAAACCGGACCCACAAGTGCTCACAACAGTGTCGTCCTCTCATTAAGCTAAAGCACGTAAAGGAAGCATGTAATGAATTATGACACACAATGGGCCCCGGGGCCTCGTCTCTAGGGGCCCGACAAGGCAGCCAGTGATACCATATTACAATGTGATAAGTCGACAGTCACATGACCAGCTGTACCCACTTCTCATTGGTTACTTAATAAGCAGACCCGATCCTCCTATTTCTACCATGTGCTACCAAAAAGGACATCTGGGAGTGGAGGGGGGGGGAGCTGGGATGACCTACAGTACATTGCAGTCATTTTGCATCATCCAAAAATCTGCACAGATGACATTCTCCCATAAAGCTACTGACTATCAAAACCAAAACACTGATGTCTGGCCGTCATTTCTTAGGAACATTCTCAGAGGCCCCCCAGGTTACGATGGGGTTACATTCCGATTAACCTACCCTAAGGCGAAAAAATATCGTGAGGTGAAAAATATTGTAAGGTGAAAAATATCGTAAGGTGAAGATGCCTTTTAATGCCGCACATCTAACCTGTAACAAACATCATAGCCCAGCCTAGCCTAGCCTACCTTAAACATGCTTAGAAGACTTATGTCAGCCTAAAATTGGGCAAAATCATCAGCACAAAGCCTATTTTGTTGAACATCTCATGCAACTTATTGTACAATGTACTGAAAATTAAAAACATAATGGAATTGGAATACCTAATGAAAAGTCAAAATATCGTAACACAGACCATTGTAACCCAGAGAGTGTCTATACTTATTTAGCGATGGAGGGGCGGCCTAACATCCTGCACACAGTATGCACAGCCTTCTGGGGTAGTCACCGTGACATTGCACTGGAGGACAGGATGGATGGATGGATGGATGGATGGATGTTAATTCAGTGTAATGATGTCACTGGTATTTAGGAAGCTTTTGCACCTTTAAGGAGCTTAATCGCGGCCTTGTGCTGGAGAAGTATACAGAGTTAGAAGTAATGGAGTCTCTGTCGGCCGGCTGAGGGAATTTCTCACCCTCTTCGAATCAGCTGGCAGGTTCTGGTTAATTAAGCGTCTAATTCCGGCGATTCTGCTGTCTGACATGATGGAATTTCCATTTCTTCAGGAGGGATGATTTTCTCGTGGGTGGGGTGGGGGGGGAGTTGCGTGGACAGCATCTTCATTCTGAGAACAGGAAGAACCACGTCACCGAGCTGGAGGAGGGTGTAACAGATGGAGGAAAGTACATGGGGGGGGGGGGGTGAGAGCTTCTCAGCCTTTATTTACATTTAGGTATGAATTAGTGAGCAGTTTGTGTTC
>JABFEA020000050.1:3863407-3895965 GCA_019775915.2 Cyphomyrus plagiostoma | reverse complement strand
CTTTTTGCCCCCCACCCCAACCCCCGGTGTCGGAACGTGGGATGATTGCAGCTGTCGGGTCCGTGCTTTCTGTGTGAGTGACAGCACGGTACCGCCATGGACGTCAGCTGCGTGGGGGTAAGCTCTGGGCGCTGGATGGGGTGGGGGGGGGGGAAGATTACAGATGCCAGGGGTTTGTGAAGGCATGAATGGGAAGAGCAGGGGAGGTCACTGCGTGGGGTCACCACAGAAACAAAGGGGGACCTGGAGCCGGAACCCTCCGCTGCGTGCCGTCCAGTTACCATGACGTCATTCCCCATCTCCCCCACCACCAAGCCCCTCCTCTTTTAATGTGGCTGCCATGCCAACCGATGCTAGCTTCCCTCCATAGTACATGGAACAGTGTGGCATTCCGTGACAGCGACACGTGTGGGGGACTGAGGGTAAAGGAAGGGGGTGTCGTCCCCCTCAGGAGTGCAACCCCTTAAAATGGCAGGGTGGGCTTTTCCTCCAAGCCGCCGCTGACCCTGTTGCTAAGGTGACCTGGGGCGATCGCTGTTTTTCTGTGCAGTTATCGATGATGATGCGCCGCCGTGTCTGGGAATGGGGGAGTATCATCTCCTGCTCGAATACAAATGCTATGGAACAATCTGATGCTCCTCCCCCTGAAACAGCGCCCCCCACTCCAAGGATAAGGTAGTGCAGGTGTCAACAGTAGGTCTCAAATATAAGTGACACTATATAACACTTGACCGACTGAACGAAAAGTTCCTCCATGGACGATAAAGTATGTTCTTCGTCCCCTGGAATGGTTGCTTGCCACAAAACCACCACAGCAGGACATGCAATGGACAGGAATAAAAAATACATTTTTTTGCAGTCTCTTATGACAGATTATTCCAAATAAAATCTTCTGACATAGATTCAACATAAAAACTACGTAATCCAGCACCACATGACCTCATATCTTACCATTTGAAGAGTGCTTTCCTATATAATCTGCAGGTTTTTATAGTAAAATCATTGGAGCTTTGTGATGGTCTGACAACCCGTCTGAACACGTCCTGCCTTGGGCCCTGTGCATTCTGGGATGGGGTCCAAGCTCACCCCAACCCTGCACTAGCAAGGCGTTAATAGGCAATGGATGGAAGGGTCATTATGCTGCCGTTCACAGGATGAGTGTGGCTGCTATCTACAGTACTGATCACCATCATTCAATCCATGCATTTGATTGGGGCCCCAAAGTCAGTCACCACACTAAATATTTTAGGAGATGCTGGACAACATGCTTCGCTAACCAGCTAACTTATTTATTTTCTGAAATATCGATGGGAGCAGAGTGACTTTTTTTTTTCCTTGGGGGGGGGCACACAAACACCAATCCCTCCCCCGTGACACATTTCCGCCTGGTCCTTCTTATTTATCTTTATTCATTTCATTCAAGGCTGTGGTTTAAATGACCAGGTTAAGAAGGCGAAATTCCCGGCGACAGGATGCAGCAGGCAAGGAGGGGGGTGCCTCAGTTCTCTCTCGGCTCATTACCGCCATCCGCTAAGCTTCAGCACAACCGGAAACGCGGTGCGGAGAGACACCCCAGCGGAGGGGAACGACAAAGTTTTATAATCACAGTCATAGGGCTTCATTTTTCACCTGCTCAGGCAGTGAAAGGGCACTCTGTTACCATGGTGACCTGAGCACAAAAGCCACCGCACCTCTCACATGGGGACCCCAGTTCTGTCATCGGCCCTTCGGGGACAAGAAATGGCCAGAGGGGTGGCCCCCGGGGGAGCCTTGAGTGACATCATAAGTCAGAGATGTGGGGCAGCCTGTGGCTCAGCAGGTTAGGATGACGGAAGGTGGGGAACCATGTGACCCCTGCTTTTGTGTACGCGAGGGACCATGTGACCCCCGTTTTCGTGTACGCGAGGGACCATGTGACCCCCGTTTTCGTGTACGTGAGGGACCATGTGACCCCCGCTTTCGTGTACGCGAGGGACCATGCGACCCCCGCTTTCGTGTACGCGAGGGACCATGTGACCACCGTTTTCGTGTACGCGAGGGACCATGTGACCCCCGCTTTCGTGTACGTGAGGGACCATGTGACCCCCGCTTTCGTGTACGTGAGGGACCATGTGACCCCCGCTTTCGTGTACGCGAGGGACCATGTGACCCCTGCTTTCATGTATGCAAGGGACCATGTGACCCCTGCTTTTGTGTATGCGAGGGACCATATGACCCTTGCTATTCATATAAATGAGGGACCATGTGACCTCTGTTTTTGTGTGCATGATCAAAAAGCTCAGCCAGTTTTCTCTTGGGCATTTAGCTGCCGTTTCAGGGCATTGCCCTCACTCTCCGCGGCCTTGGAGATGAGCCGTGGTCCTTTGATAACTCTCATGGTCTCAGTGTGTGAATAACAGGACCCATTAAGCCGTCTTAATGTGAAACATGCTTCCACTTCCCCCGTCTGATTGCCTGGGTAACTCAGGCTCGCTCTTTATTATGCAGGGATTCCTGTGAATACGCCTCAACGAGCAGGTTAATCGACGCAAACTTGTACGTTGTCCTCCTCGAGATCCTAATTCCACTTTTAGGGTAACGTGGTGAATTTGCTGAAGATATCACCGTAACAGGTCTGATCAGCGAGGACGGGAGGCGGCCTACAGGGAGCAGGTCAGACTCCTGGAAGAATGGTAGCTGTGGAGCAGCTCAGCAGCTTCAGGTTCCTCAGAATCACCCTCACTGATGACCTCAAATGGTGAAGTCACACTGCGGCAATAGTGGAGAGAGCACAAGGAGACTGAGGACAGCCCGAATGTCCCCTGTTCAGATTCTACAGGTGAACTGTGGAATCCATCCTGACGGGATGCATCACATCCTGGTACAGCAGCTGCTCAGGGCTCGGCAACGTGTGGTGACCTCAGCACAGAAGATCACGGGCACACAGCTCCCTTCCATCCACGACATCCACACTACACGCTGTCTCAGGAAAGTCAACCGTGTCAGGCGGGACCCCAGCCACCCTGCAGTGTCACTTTTCACCCTCCTCCCATCAGGGAGGCGATGAAGTCCGTTCGGACTCGTGCCTCCAGGTTCAGGACGCACACATCCAGGTTCAGGACGCACACATCCAGGTTCAGGACGCACACATCCAGGTTCAGGACGCACACATCCAGGTTCAGGAACAGTTTCTACCCAACTGCAATCAGACATCAGACTCATGAACAGTCAGTAACCTGTGTCACCTCCACTGCTACCCACACATATATTTCTGTCTCCGTCTCTATTTATTCCTGTGATTCTGGTCTTATTTATTTACTTATTCCTAATTCACTTTATCATTCATTCACTTGTCGTCCTGTTGTCTATCCATCTTTTTATCTATGTTCACTCTCTGCAGGAGCACATGCAAGCAAGCATTTCATTGTACACATGACAATAAAAAAAGAGTTGAATTGAATTGAAGTCAGGTTTGCAGCAGGTGGCAGTTTTAATGCCAAAACCCCTTGACTGCACTTTAAAATCCCAGTATGGGAGTAGCTGTTGTACCCTTGAGCAGGATGATTAACCTTCATTGATTCTGTAAAAAAAATACTCCTGGGAAAATGCAAAACTAAATCTGTAATTCAAACAACATCTGGAGCATTGCTATGCATTTGACCAGGAGAACTTCTCATTGGCCGATAAATGCAACAATCTCATTGGCCATAACAGACGTCAAAGATGACGTCCGTCGCGGAAAGGTGTCAGGGACGCGGGTGCGGCTGGTGGAGGGGCTGCGCGACACGGGGAATACCGCGATGACGCCATCGTCGCTAGGCGCCAGTCCCGCTTTCGGGGCGAGCGTGGGGGTGGGCAGGCTTGGACAGGAAAGCGAAAGAAGAAACGTCTTAGGTGAGAAATGGAGAAGAAATAAAATCACCACAGGGTTGGGAAATGTGCAGATTTATAGATGGGAGGGGAGCAGTAGATATGCGCCCGGGGCCAGGACCAATAGGAATGTGACACACAGGGAGACAGACAGACAGACACACACACACACACACACACACACACACACAGACACACACACATACACACACACACACACACACACAGACAGACAGACACACACACACACAGACAGACAGACAGACACACACACACAGACACACACACACACACACAGGGTAGGCAAGTTAAATAAATGCAAAGAGGCCCCCCAGGATAACCCCCCCAGCATGATCGATTTGCCCGAGACATTATTGCTATTGCAGCTGAGATCCAGAGATCATAACTGAAATTAAAGCGCAGGAGTGGAAATGAGACTTGTGACTGCCAAGGGGGGGGGGGTGCTGATGACGCACTCACCTGACACTGGGGGGCACCGACACACTGGCAGCCCCAGCTCGCCATCACCATGCACCGGCCATGCTTACGAAAGAGATGCCGAATTACGCAGACTTGGGTTCGAGGTGCATTGGGTCTGGAGCACGTTGATATCCTGACACGTGTGCTCTGTATGTATATCTGCAACGCATATGACACGGCACATACATGTTAAGACACATGCCATTGTATTACTTAGGTGAAGCGTTTTGCGTTAATAGGGGGTCTATATGAACATATGGTCAAAGCTGTATGTAATAATGTAATATAAATGAATGTGAATTCAGTCAGAGGTTCGGTCTCGTGGCTTGGTATTCAGAGCAGAGAGGTGATTTCCAGGCACAGAAGAGTACAGCAGCTGGGGCTGATCAGGCGTGTCTCCATCGATCGCCTGATGGGCTGCGGAAAGAGACGTCGTGTTGCATTTGCCGCGGCATTCTGGCTGCAGTCTGCTCCCTCACGCCCGGCGCCTTTTCTTCGCTCGCCAGAAGAGGCAGTCATTTAAAACCACGTTCCATGTTCGCATTTGCTTACCGCCTGGCCGACAAAATATCCTTAAGCAAAAAAGCAACTTTAACTCGAACCAGTTTCCCTCTCCTCGGTGCCGCCCAGCTGACCCTCTTTAATCCATGATGAGAGCAGCAGTCTAATCAAAGCCAACTGGCCTCCCATTAAGTGAGGGACAGCCTAGACTTTAAACACCATGGCTATCTGGCTTCTCAGGTTAGCGTAGCCTCTCGCTCTGACCATGAAGCAAAAGCATGCCAATTATTACGCGACAAAGGAAGAGAGTACTCCTGGCCTGCGCTTGATTAAATGCAGCCCCCAAGATAAAAACGATATGCGAAGGAATGGTATCAACCAGTTTCATTTTCTTTCAGTGTTTTCAAATAAATGGACACAAAAGAACATTTGTAAAAGCTGCAAGCGAGCCCATGATCAACCCCTTGACACGATAAACAGCTTTATGTAGCTTAGCCTGCGCCCCTGGGGACCTGGGCTTCATTTCTCACTGTGTCTGAGGGCTTCCTCCCACGACCCAAAAAACTTGCAGTTAAGTGAATTCCCATGTTGCCCTTAGCATGTAACTGTATGCACATTTCTAATGGATTAGCTGTTTGTGACCCCATGTCCCTAAGCAGTTATGAAAGAGGGATATATTTTGATACAACAGCTGTATTTGTTTTGTATAAATTTGAGCTATCGACTGTATTAATTCACAAATGCACACGGTTTTAGCCTTAAGCCAAAGCAGGGAGCTCTCAAAGTGTAAAGGATGCGTTTGTTTAAAGGTTGCCATGTTGCACAGCCAGCGTGCACACTTTGGCTGCGCTTGCTTGGCACGAACGTGTTTGGCATCAGAGAACAGCTCCTGTTCAAAGGGCTCGGGTACTTCAAGCCACCATCGCTGCGGGTAAACGGCAGAGCGACTGACATCAATCCAAACAGCCGCAACCCAGGACCATGATGTGAGTCACTTCATGATGGCCGCCCTTGTCCTATCCTTCCTAAAATGATTCTATTTGTCCTTTGCACAACAAGTACAGGTACAACTGAATGGTATACTTTTCTCATCCTATCCTGTTCTCCTTGGACACATATACACACATATACAGTAGCGCGTGCAGTTTGGAGTAGGACGGGGCAGTGACAGGCAAAACAGGGACATGCCCAGGACCTCAAAATACCTGAAGCAAAATGATCATCAGTTTTCTCGGTGGGTGGGTCTCCCAGGTAAAGCTTTGCATAGGGGCCCATGACAAGTTAGAGCTGGGTTTGATTTTGGAGGTTTGAGGCCCTAAATGGAAGATTTGAACCAACAACCTTCTAATTACAGATACAGAGGCCTGGGAAGGGAAGGGAACAGAACGGAAGGGAAGGGAAGGGAATATAAGGGAACGGAACGGAACGGAAGGGAATGAAAGGGAACGGAATGGAAGGGAACGGAATGGAAGGGAACGGAATGGAAGGGGTCTTTTTTGTTGTAGCCATTTAATAGAAGACTATTAAATAGCCCTTATTTTTAATACCAGTGGTAAAACATTCAACAAGCAAGACCTCAAATTCTATGTGGATCAAATGAAATACGAGGACACAAGGCACAGGACACACAGAGAAACGCTCACTAATCGCTGGGGATGTACGAGAAGTCCCACTAATGCTCTGAGCCTGCAGCTCTGAGATCAGACTGCAATTATCACAAATAATTACCTTTTGACTCGGTACAAAGAGAGGCTGCCTTCTCAACCAAGCAGTGGCATATTGTGCCGAGGAGAATCAGGTTAAGCACCTCCTTCAAGTGCTCCTCTGTCTTCTTGAGAAGAACGAGTCAGACCTGTAAATGGGTTATTGGATAAGGGGAGAGCCTGGACTTTGGGATGTGGGATGATATCTCTCGTTTTCCCTGGTCTGTCTCCAGCTTGCTGGTACCAAATCAGCCCACTTCCTGGCCCCAGGGACCATTTAACCCCAGGGGTCGTGTTTCCCTTGAAGGAGACCAACGGCCTGGTGTGGGTGATAGCATCGCACAACCCGGTCATGCTGTCATAATCCCTCCCTTCATCTGGTGTTCAAAACAAAGACGGAACCAATCCACCTTTGAGTTTGACTTCGATACCCTGGACTGAAACCCTGTTTCTGCCCGAGCGCCTCCACGCTACAAGAACTTCACCGGATTCTGGAAACCCACCATGTACGAGTGCCCTTTTGTCCCGGACCACCCGGCACCCCTCGTCTGCAAATCCACAGCCTTCACGTCACCCGACTCCCGCGATCGGAAGCACTGGAAACGCTCAATAAAAGGCGGCGGGCTTTCCGCCGCGCTCTAATTACAATCATTCATGGCGGTAATGACAGCTTAGCCTGGCCCCCATCGCCCCGGTTCCGATGGCACTCCATGGAATGCCAATCCTGCCATTAGTTTCCAGTGGCAACAGGAAGCCAGCAATGGCGCATGAACCCGAATTCATTGTGCTGGTTGCGGTCGTGCGCAAGCGAGAGGCACCTGCTCAGGGCGCAATCCTCTTTGGAGTCTCGTACGTGCGCAAACTGCCATCCCATTTCCCAGAATCCTTAAGGACCTCAACAATGGTCAGGTCAAATGAATAGGAACGCGGAGGAGGCTAGAAAATGTCTGTCTGTCAATGCTACGGCTTAAAAGCAGTACGGCTACTGTTTCGCTGGACAAAGAAACATCCGGAAAGAAGGTGAACTCCACTTGCACGCTGCAGAGGTGGGGTACGAATCCCTACCCCGGAAGCAACTGCACTACCCATCGAGCCACATAATTGCAATTAGGCTTGGAGGTGGAACTGATGATGAGCAAATAGCTAAACACGTCCGGCTTGAGACCACGCCATCCCTACCTCAGGCAAGGGCAACAAGAGAATCTGAAGAGCATTATGGATGCCTCACGGAGTGGGTTAAGCAGCTTGTAGGTAAATCCTCTGAACATACCTTCCTCTGAACATAATCAAGTATACCTTGATTATTAGTCATGTACTGCTTTGTTTCTCTAGGCCAATAATCTTAGGAGGCTAACCACGCTTGTATTGCTAATTCTAGCCAAGCAGACTTTAGGTTTTCTCTAACCTAGCGCGTCAATGTATGGCTCTACTGCTACCCTGACATGGAAACATTCACATTCTAGGTTGTCTGTGGACATCGTAAGGGACGGCTGAGTATTCCACACACTGGGGATCTTTATATTACTACCAAACCAAGTGTCAGAAGAACGCTAAAGACCTCACCTCAGAGTGACGTCTAATTCCTGTCGGGGGGGACATTACGAGCTAGGGTTTGATGACAGGGTTTGTAAGTGACCCTTTGTGTGCTGATCGGTCAGTCTCCTACAATCATGCATGTGTCAGTAAAGTTAATGTAAAACAGCTAGATGAGTCTATCATGGAAACAAACCAGTCAAAGTACAAGAAGAACTGAACTAATTAGCTAGTAGTCTGTAACCCTAACCCACATGGATTATCCAGTCATCTTACCTCTTTTCCTAGACTTACCAAGGTGCTTTTCTGCCTTGTTTTGTAAAATGCTTTCTATAGCAAGCATGTCTGTGCTTTGAGTGATGCAGAATGCCATTGAGATTCCTAAACAAATTGTTTCTGTTTGGAAAAAAAAATGTCATCCTAGTAGACGGCAATTTAAAGAGGCTCCCAGTGGGTTTTATCTACAGGGAGCTCAAGTGGCTCCTTCAGATGTTCTTTGTTCTTGGTTGTTTTGTAATCAGACAACAAAGCTTAGTTACAAATGTAAGGAGTATTACATTATACAAGAGCCTCACCTTCGCTGGATGTCACAGATTAGTAAAAAGATTAGTACAAAGCACTGATCCCATGTAGTACAGACCAAAGCGTAAATCCATCATACAATCACACACTATGGTTGGACTAGAGGGGCAGGACTTCTGTTTTGTAGTGTGTAGTGTAGTTTTAGCATGAGGGAGCTGGCACACATAGACAAAACACTAACTTATGACTAAGTTATGACCAAAATCATGTGTCTTAGGACCTATTTTATTTATTGTAACAAAATATCTTAGGCCAACTGTGTTTGGTCATGAAAATAACAGTAATTACACAACGTACACTAGAACCAAGGTGCAGTGCTGCTCTTTTTCTCAGTTGTTAGTGTCGACGTAGTTACTGTGTTTCACCTCCTTTGGGCAGTATGTGGGAGCGTGTACGTGTACGTGTGCGCGTGCGTGCGCGTGTCCGATGCTGGGCTGGTCTCTTGTCTAACGTGTGTTGTGTTCTGCAGACTGTAATGAATGATGATAAGCACGTTTATCCCATTGATGGCAATCTACACCGTGTGACGTAAGCTCAGGCAGATTTGCAGTTAGATGAGTGCTTGTTCCGTTCGCACACATTCCCCAGAAGGATATCGATTCTCGGATTTGTGCGTCGCAGCCAAGTGATTATCTGAGAGAGATCACAGGAACCAGGGAGCAGGAACCTTATCTGTCCGCTGAATCTCTACCGATTGCGTGAAACGGGAGGTAGGCCACCGCTCATTAACCGTAAACACCGCCATGCAAGACGCCAAGACCATAATTGGGAAAAATTTGCTCACCCTCAGTGGCTGAAGACTCTGGAACCATCTGCTGCTCTTAATCACAGTTATCTTCTGAAAATAGTGCTTCGATTTTAAGCAACAAATGAATGAGTTTTCAATGACACTGCCCAACTCCATCCATCCATCCATTTTATATACCTGATTTATATACCTTGCTATGTAGGGTTGCGGAGTTCTAGCGCCTGTACTGGAAGCAACCCAGGATTCTGGGGAGCCTACAGATTGCAGGGATAGATGCAAATTGAAAGTTTTGGGAAAGTAGATTATGATGTTTTGCCATTGGGGGAGAATATATGTATATTTATGATATCTCATTTTCTTCAGAAGGTTTTTTTTCAGTAAAGGGAGGTGTAGCACCTCACTCAAAAGAAGA
The DNA here is from genome assembly GCA_019775915.2 of Cyphomyrus plagiostoma. Lineage (NCBI taxonomy): Eukaryota > Metazoa > Chordata > Actinopteri > Osteoglossiformes > Mormyridae > Cyphomyrus > Cyphomyrus plagiostoma. The sequence goes on along the minus strand of JABFEA020000050.1, from coordinate 3,886,157 downwards.
GGAAATCTGTACAGACTTTGAAAATGTTATAATTCCCAGAGTCTGGGGTAATTCCGCCTCCTAAGCGATGTTTTCAGCGTGTTCATCCATGCAGAGCCGTACTCCGAACACAATAGGACACTTTTGATTCATGCAGAATCCGGTTGCTTTACTCCGCAAAGAAAACCTTTTGAGGCTGATGAGCTGCACTGTCGTGGCTTCTGGAGAAATGTTTGAAATGGATGAAAAGGACGAACCATAATTTTAAGAGAGGTTCTTTTTCCTTTCTATGACAGCAGCCATGGTTTAAGAATAAAAGGAAAATTCTTTACTGTTTAAGCGGCTAGAAAAGCTACTTTCGAGTAGTAGGGCCAGAATGCACTTAGTGGAAACAGACCTGGGCTGGTTTATGCTACACTGAGAATCATAATCCACAAATTGCAAATACACATGAATTTACCTGCAGTGCAGCACAAAGCACAACAAAAACTCAGCTAAAGAATGACTAAGCATTCCCTGGCAGAAGCTGAATGGACCGATCAAACCTCTCTCCCACCGTAACGGATGGACGACTCAGCACAAAATTTCAATGGCTGGGGCCTCTTCCACCTGCTCACCTGCAGAAAAGGATGCCCCAGTTACTAATTGTTAAATGTTGTTAGGACCAGGCTTGAACTGCAAGCTCTGACCAATCAAGATTGCCCCACCCGACGTGTGACACAACAGCTTAGGCTTGATTGGCTAAATTATAATTTGCTCCGCCTTGCAGGGCATCCAATCCCATAGCTAATCCTGTATATGTGACCAGGTGGGTATCTTTGTGCTTAATTGGATTCACTTTCTATGTCTATATAACCAAAGTCACATTTCCCAACAACTTCCTCTTAATATTATACTGGGACCTAACCAAAGGTCCAGACCTTAACAGTTAGATTAATTACTGTTTATGCACTGCATTACATAAAGGACAATGGTGATTTTCTAGTTCTGGCCAATCAAACTGCAGGTCTTCTGCTCAGAGAGCTTGTTGTTGAGTGAAAGAGTAAGTAAATGAAGACCAGCTAACTCCGCCTACCTTAGGCAAACTCCGCCCACACCTAGTCACCGTTTGGTGTATTTATGCACTATGCTCAGCCCCAAGTTTCTGGAAGTTTGAGTGTCAAATGTGACTCCCCCTTCTCTCCTCCTGCAAGGTCTCACGGTCCATCGGAAATGTCCTTACTGCATCTCGAACAAAGGCCAGATTTTCCAAGGGGCAGAAGACCAGTCCTTGTTCATTTCACCAAAAATCTGTTAAAATCTCTAATGCTGCAGAAAATCTCTCGTTCAAACACGTTTCTCCTTCTGAAAAGCTGCAGAAACATTTGAATAAATGGTTAAAACATCCCAGAGCGGCTGATGATGTAAAGCCATTTAGAATCTATTTTATCAATAGAGTGTCGATTAATTCTTGGAGAACTGTTACCTTTTCTGAATAAAACCTTTTTCACAATTTGTCCATCTTTAACCTCTCCTCCCTCATATTTGTCTACTTCTGCGTGACAACAGTTGCTTAGATTCTTATCATAAAAACGGTGACTAAGAAGAGGGCATTTCAGAGCCAGTAATTATCTCTGCCCACTTTCTGTTCTCAGACGTCGTCACTCTGCTCTTGATTTGTGTCACATTCCTTAAAGCATTTTCTTTCTTTCATGCAGGCTGCGCATCTCTGATGCGTGAATAATCGGGAGATCGGGACAATTTGGAATGTGGCATTGTGTCTCTCTGGTTGACAGCATTCCGTGAATAGAAGGTCACTGTGTGACAGATTGCGTGTAATATGTCAAACTTCTGTGTCACTCGGCCGCTACATCCACTCCTGGCCGTGACTCTTTCCACCAGGAAAGGGGCCAACCTCTGAATATGAGCTGTCACTCTGCAGATCTGGGCCCAGTTGCCGTTTTGCTCTCATTAAGCGTAATGTATGCAACTGTATTTCAGTCATTGTTCAGGTCTTGGGAAGAGACAGTGACTCTTACACTCTGAGAAGTTGGGATCTTCATTCTGTGTCAGTCTCAATTTAAAAAGTAAAGTGAAACTGAGAGTTTTAAAGAAAACGAGGCCTTTAAAGAATTAACATTTATAGATTTATTTTCTTAGCTCATTCCCTAAAGGATGTAATTGCGCACGAACAGACGTGTGCTGGGCATAAGCGCGCTGACTTGCTTCCAATGGTTTAAGTTGGTCTGTCTATGAGCCTGAGCAGGTCTCTGCTTTGCAAACGCCCACGATAAAAACACACAATCGCCGCCGCTGTGCCCCTGACAGGGGCTCCATCCAAACCACACTTGGTGTTATTTTAGCCCGTCGAAGCTGCCACCCGGCAGGACAGGCGCCAGAGCCACTATAGATAGCCTTGGAAGGGACGTCACGCACGGACGGGGACAGCACGCTGCCCCCTGGTGGCTGGGTAATTAAGTCCGCCGAAGAAGGGCACAAAAGTGCTTCCTCCCCATCTGCCTGACCTCCTAATATAACAAAAGACTTAGAATAGTGTGGATTTAATGACACTTTAGGATATACCACCACAATTACTGGAGAGTTTTTGGCTGTTGCTGGTGTGGGGGGGGCGGGACAAGGGCAGTGACCTCAAACCCCCATTTATCTCCTCTCTATTTACCCAAAACCCGGTTTGACATCCTCTGCAGCCAATGAGAGCCACTGATCCTGAGTTTCCATGACGTCAGCACATATTGTCACCAAATATGGGGTCATGCTGTTCTTCATCTCAAACATAATGATTATTAACGTGCAGAATTAACTGTATAAGTAACGCAAGTTCCACACAGCTGAGTGAACCAAACACTGATCACGGACACGTAGATCTGACCTGTTTTTGTTCATTTCGGTTCCGCGACCCCAGAATGCACTTCTGCAAGTCGGACTTCCTACACCTACGGCTTCTGTCAAACACAAATTTCTCACTGCAGGAATCAGATGTGAACCATGTGACCTGTTTCGATGCTTTAAATAATGACTCATTAATTAATGCTTTTGATGAGTTTATCCACTATCATCCCACCCAGGGTGTGCCCCCAACCCCACCTCCCCCCCGACCAGGACATGCAGATAGAAGATGGATGGATGGATAGTGCACTTTAGCATGATTTAAAGCATCACAGACTTGGCTGGCATGTTCTTCCAGAGCTTTCCCCCATCCTTTTCATGCCACCGCAGCTCATGCCAAGGTACCATTTCTCAGGTGATTTGTTTCTCGATCACGCCACCAGAACTCGTCTCGCAGCTAAATAACAAATTAGTGCTTTTTTTTTTTTAAATCAAGAAACTCTAAAAAAAAGTGAACTTCCTTTTTCTTGGCGAGGATCGTTGCCATGGGGACAGTGGCGAGTGCCTGTGTCTTTCTGTGACTGGGCAGATCTGCTTGTGCGTAAGAAATCAGCGAGGAACGTTTATATAAATTGAATTAGAAACTCCCCTCTCTGACGCACAGCGAAGCAGACAGGCAGCTCAGGTTAAGGAGAGTTGTCAGCGTAGGAATGTGTCCTTATTAGGGCAGCTGGAGCTGGTCAACAGAGCTGAGTAATTCAGGGCCAGAAAGCAAAACTCCAGACCAGGATTTTGTTTCAACCAACCAGTTCAATACTCTGTGACTGTGACCCTTTATGCTCAACCTTTTGTTTGGAACAAACTCTTGGTCTGGATTTTTACTCTGTGGACCTGAATTACCCAACTCTGCTGGTCAACCATTACCATTGGCAAAGCATGGTCAAATCCTCATTTTGTGTTTAATTTAATGGCAGAAAGATTTGAGATCATTTTATCTTTATTACCCCCCTCCCGGTGTGCCAACCTTGAATAGGACAAGCAAAGATGGATGGATGGATGGATTTTTCCCTTGTTTATTTAACATTAAGATTAACTTTATTGACCCCAGAGGGGAATTCACAGACTGCAAGGACAGTAATGCAGTGCAAACCGATTTTATAAGCACACAGAACACAAATGAATGAAATATTCCAAAAAAACTGAATGGCATACTAAATATTTGCATGACATTGATTTCGTGGATTGGGGTGGAGGTCCCGGCTCAAGAGCCCAGGGGTGAAATTACTCCAGTGTCCGGCTCGTTTGAGGCACAGTGTTTGTACCCAGTGAGCCACACACTGCCTGCAGTCATGCCCCTAATTTAGGAGGATAGGAGAATGGAAGCGATCACAAGGGCGACAGAGAGCCGTCAGCTTCAGTCGGAAAACAATGCCTTTGCCGCTGATAGCTCCCAGGGTGACTGGCCGCATGCACTGGGCTGCCCTCGCATGCAGCTTACATAAGATGTGCTGCAGTTAGGTGTGTAAAGACAGTCATCATCATTTATGCTACCCTTTTGTACCTCACCTCTAATACAAAAACATGGGAAAATTATTATAACTACTTATTATTTGCCAAGCATTCTTTGTTTGAATTTTGTAATGCTTTTCAGCTTGTGGTATTAAGCCCGTGTTGACCTAGACTGATTATTAAGTATGTTTTCCTGCTTTTATTAAGCATTTTAATAATACGATTTTAAGCACTGGGCTAGTTTTTAAAACTGTTAAAATATTTTATGGAAAAAAAGGGCAATTTATTTGAAATATCAAGCCAGGAAATTGTAATATGCTGGCCAGACCCCTTTACCGCCCTAAGGGGTGAGTCTGCCCCCACACACCCAGTAAGCGGCTAACTCAGGCCGCTACGCTAATATGGAGCGCAATTAATGACGAGCGTCGCTGTGTCCCTCTAACACACTGTGTCATTCTTGGCCGATGGCGGGGGGGGCGATGGTTGTGCAAGTTAAATGTCAGGAGTGTCGTAGCAGGAAACACTGTTACATTGTACTATGTAGACTTACTGCTTATGGAGGGATTACAGTGACATTCTAAACTGATGGTGACAATGTATTGGACTAAAATGTACACACGCATAGTTCTGCGTAGATTACTCTGGTCGGGACGTGTCGACATCTGCCCCATTTCTTACATTCTGCCGTGATTTATGCCTGCTCGCCGTTGACACTTTGCGCTTCAGAAAACGGCTACGGGCACCTTTGTGCTGAGAGTAATTCACTCAGGATTACAGCCTTTAATGAGATGAGAAATGAATAGCGGCAGGTCTCTGGCACCCCCCACACCCCCCCCACCCCAACCGGAGTCCAGCAGAAATTCACCCAATACACTCCCTGACCTACGCACGGCTGTTCTGAAGGACGCTGGCTTTCAGGGGCATGCTGGGAAGGCTGCATGCCTTCTGGGAGTGGAGCTCTAGCTAACACGCATTTTGTGGTAAGCTGAGAATGCTGGGAAGAGTCCACCATTGTGGTGCATGCTGGGAGGATTCTGCCCCTGCAGTGCATTCTGGGGAGAGTCTGTCATTAAGTTACTTGCTGAGGAGACCCCACAGTTTGGTGCAGCTGGTGGTGTAGTTTGAGATAGATACAATACTTTTAGTGACTAAAACTTTATTGTGAGTGAAAAGACCCATTATACAATCAGCATAGACATTTTGAGCCATTTGCACATGCAACTCAAAAGGCCTTGTATGCAGCGAATCACACTGCGACTGGAACGTGTAAAAGGTTCGGAAGTCTTCGGGCTTCTGGGTCCGGGTTTGGCAGGTGGTGGCAGCTGGGTGACAGGAAGGTGCCGCCATGGCCCTCAGGCGTCGTGGAAGGATTTCTCACTTCTGCTTCAAGTCATATTACTAAGTGTCAACTTATGAAGTTTCTGTGACAGCGGAAAGTTAAGTCATACAATTAGGGCTAGAAGACTGCAGAGAGCCGCCGGTGTCATACAAATAAATGTTCAAGAGATTCTTAAGTGTAAATATTTCAGCAGTTTTTAACATTAAAATAACATTAAAAAAATAGCATTTGACAAACTGCAGCCTGAAGACTCTGGATATGAGGCTGTAACTGAGCGATGCCCGAATGCAGCCTTGGGGGGGGGGGTCATCCCCCCCCATTGGATACGAATAACCGCGAAGAGATAAACCCGCCTGAGCTGAATGGACTGGCGATAAACTCTGCTGGCTTCATGTTCTGTATACGCCGCCGTCCTTGATGCATTATCACTTAGATTACTGCTCTGGTCCTGCATTGTAACAAACTCACCGTAGTTTAAACAGTGATTCCTGCTTGTTGCTGCACAGGATATGGCTGAAGGACGCAGCAGGTGAGTAAGGTCTGATCCACAAGGCAGCAGCTGGACCCAGGGACCTCTGAGACCATGCCGTTGGTACCGCTGTGAACGCTACATCCTGTCCTTGTTTATTATCATATTGGTTCTCCTGGTGTTGCCCTTCTATGTTTCACTATCCTGTGTGTCCTCCTGACCGGTCAACAGCACCCAACCCGCAAGACCTTAAATAAAGCTTCCGTTTCCGTGACAGCAGTTCCCAACCATATCTGGACGATAAATCTCAGTCTGGGAGGCCAACAGGCATCTGCAGAAGAGCACAGTAGACCAGTCGGACCAGTCGCCAGCGAACACGCTAATATTTGGACCTTTAAACTTATACGGTCAGCATGTTCTGGAAGGGTGGGCAGTCCGTTAACCTTTGACCCCGGAGGTTTTTTCCCCCCACAGTCACTGCATTCGGAAAAGAACAAGCAGAAGCTGGAGACCGTCAGCGATGACATCATGAGGAGGATGGAGGGATGAGGCTCAGGCGAGGCCTGCCTTGCGAGACGGGGGCGTCTCTCTCCGGTCATCCGCTTCCCGCGACGTGAGGATCGCCGTCTCCGGTGCTCCGGTCAGCATGTCCAAATAAAACCCAATTCCCAGGCGGTGACTTTTCAACATGCCTCTTTGTGGTGGGTCTCGTGAGTCATCGTCACGATGAGTAAGGACTCCTACACAAGAAACGCTGGTGCAGGCATGTCCGTGTGCACAAACAGACCTCTCACACATGAACAGGGCCGTCCGTTCCTGTACTCATGCATGCAGGCCGGTAGCTAGGTCATGTGATCACGGGCAAGGCAAACTCAGCACTTGGGGGACGTGGGATGTTGTGGGATGTTGTGGGATGGTGGTTAAAAAGCAAAGCTTGTGTCCAGATGGTGATGAGTTCTAATTCTGTTCTCGTGAGGAAGACTGCCGCAGTGAATAACAAGACTGAACTTGAGTCATTTCATCTGTGTACGTGGATGGTGTCCTTGCAGGGCACACGAGACTTTTATTTTGCCTGGGGGGGAAAATGTCCGAGTGGCATGGAGACCGAACGTGTCTCCAACACCAAGCTTTATGACAAAAGTGACACAAAAAAAGTGATGGGTTCCCACAGGCACTCACACACATTGACAAGACGGGTGAATTAAAAGAGAGACAGATAAATAAAAAAAAATCATAAAAGAAGAGGACCACCCCCCCGCCCCCAAATATAATTCTCTATCTGGGTCTGTAACAACATACACAACAAACATCATACTAAGCAGCCACTACAGGCCACAGCCAATAGGGCGCCGGTATCACCCAGCACCAGCTACAGGCCACAGCCAATAGGGCGCCAGTATCACCCAGCACCAGCTACAGGCCACAGCCAATAGGGCGACAGTATCACCCAGCACCAGCTACAGGATAGCAGCTCAAGTGCAGTTACACGCCTGACAGACTGTACCTCGTTTCTTAAGTAATGTTGTAGCAGGCATCTAATTATCATGTCTGCAAGCACATACACCTCCGAAACCATCGTTCCCGCCCCTATTATTTAATAGTGTTATTTTAAGAAGACGCTGTCAATACATTATGCATTAGCGCGACAAGCCGATTAACATATCTCACTGTCAGAGGGCAATGAGAGCGATGTCCTTTTTAACGTAAGCATGCGTTACGCAGCTACAGGCCTTGAATTTCCTCACACGTCGCCCTGTAGCAGATCCCTGTTACTGCCACCTCACAGCTCGGTTAAATGGAAAGCGCTTCTTCATTTTTTGTGCCCTAATTTTCTCTCTTCTGTATTTATCTTTAATTTCGTGTACATACACTACACACCCTTCCAGTTTCACTGCCTAGATTTTTGTTTGTTCCATGTTAGATAGTTTGTGTTTTTCCCCTTTTAAAACCTTTTGAATTATAATTCTTTATGATTTTGTAAATGGATGGATGTTTGATTGAGTTGATTGACTGGTTGATTGACTTCCTGATTGATTGACTGGTTGATTGACTTCCTGATTGATTCCTGTCACAAGAATAGAACATTAGTTTGTACTTAAAGGGTTTTTTTTTTCAGACTTTTCAGTCAAACCTGGCGAAACCTCTAAGAGACAACGATATTTCTGGAAAGCTTTCTCACATCTTTTAATATCCCCCCCCTGGGGGGTGGGTTTACCAGGTGTTTATTGTCAGCTTCCGATTGGCACTTTGGGGGACAAGAACGGTATCCCTGCATTTAAAGTGACAGCCAGGGGAGGGTGGGGGTGGGGGAATCGAAAATCGGAAGTCACAAATGAGCTAATCATCAATTAGAGGTAAAGGTTAGGCTGCAGCAGGCTATTCTGAGCGTCTGACACCGACGTTGGATGACGAGCAAGCCTGGGCACTGATACCTCATCTGCAAAGACTGCAGTGGACGGCAGTGTGAATATGAATGAGCCTTAGATCTTTTATTAATCTGCGTCAGACAAGGAGGACATGTCACATGTGTTTTGGAGACTCAGCATGGTTCTGGGACATCGAGGACCAGGCTGAGCTCCCAAAAGCACAAAGACAACTCCCCTGGAAAGCTTCGGTCCACAGGAAGCTTGGTGAGTCACCGCATGCTTTCTCACGAGTATGACCTGCACAGAGAGCCCAACCAGGCTTCCAGGTTTAATCAGTGATCCAGACCAGAATTCTCAGTTCAACACAACATCAATATTTAAAAAGAAAAAAAACAACATCAGTTACCAGAGTTACCCTGGATAAAATAACTGATTGCTGTTGCACTAATATCAAGTTGTAGTATCTTAAAGCACTTATGTAAGTCGCTCTGGCTAAGGGCGTCTGCCAAATGCGGTAAATGTAAATGTAAGTTGTGGTATCCAAATATTTTCAGGTACAAACAACAGCAAACATCCCTAATAACAGGGAAATTTATCCATCTTCTGCCACTCCTCCAGGGATCTGCAGGGATGCCCAGACCTTCCTCTCCTCATCCTCTTCCTCCAGTTCCTCTGGGGGGACACCAAGGCGGTCCAAAGTCAGCCGAGAGGTATAATCTGTCCAGCGTGTCCTGGGTCTGCCCTGGGGTCTCCTCTGGTTGGACATCCACCTCCATCCAGGAGGCATCCTGATGCTCAAACCTCCTCAGCTGCTTCCTACCTATTTTGTTGAGCAGTGACTCTACTTTGAGCCCCTCCCAGAGAATCAAATTCCCCACCGTAGCTCTAGAGCCCAGACACCCTGCATTCCCGCATCCTGTATCTGTGATCTCATCGTTTTGTTCACTACCCATAGGTCATGGCCATTGGTGATGGTAGAAACATACATTAACCTGTAGATTTATCCATCCATCCATTCTCTATACCCACACATCCTATGTAGGATTATGGGTGTCTGATGCCTATCCCACAAGCTACGGGCACATAAGTAGGTTAAGTATTAGTTAATATCTTAAAAAGTCCATTTCCTGATCTGACTTCAGTTGAAAAATATTATGCATTTAATATACAGTAATATATGCAGCACGCCTAACAAAAGTCACGGGATGTGATGAGCTATAGGCTGAAAATATGAAACATATATATTATAACTGATGACTCTAAGTCACACTGAGTAAATCTGGCGAAACAGAGATGAACAATCAGATCTGCCTGATGTCGATTCGGCGACTATGCTTTTACGGTGTTCTAGCACTGGAGGCTGCTGATCTGGAGACAAAACGTGATTGAAACATAAGAGACGTCAGCCTGGGTGAACAGACTTAATGCTGGATGATCTCTTAGGTACAAAATCTGTCGGAGCCGGGCAAAGGATGTCGTCATCTTTCACACATAAGGTGGGAAGAGAAAGTTCCGTCTTTATGGTTTTACACCCTTGCACATGTGCAGCAGGATCTGAGGAACAGAGGTAACAAAGGTCAAAGGTCAAACTCATGTGCTTGGGGCAGAGTGGGGGGTAGCAGGGAAGCCAAGGGCATACTGGGAAGTATGTACATCGAGGAAGAATCAAGAATAGTCATCAAAGGACTCTTTCTGTCCCTGTAGTGTTTCTTGCCTCCAGATGAATGGATGTCTGATGTCAATAACAGAGTACCTTCTTACTCCAGGATATATCTGGAAAATCACATTAGATCATCAGGTTAGACCAAGAAAGATAATTAGAGCACCTACTATAGTTATTTTCGCCCCGGATTACTCCTGTTTATACCCGCCGCACCTAACCCGACACCCCAACTCCCAGCAAACAGGAAGTCTCTCTTCAGCAGACACCCTTGACAGGCTTTTATTGAAGCACAAAAATAGGCGTATGTGTGCAGAATGGAATAGGTGCCTTTCAGAGAGGAAAATGAAATGAACTGAATTAGCCATTACTGAGCTACTAATGCAGGCTCCCAGTGCATGGGCCAGTGTGAAGGTTGACACACATCGCCTTGGAAACGCATTATGCGGGGAGAAGCGTGTGACCTGAAAATGACACATTAGTGACTGATTCTGATCATTACTAAGAGTGGTTTCTTTCAGCTAGCTAATCTCACTTAATGTAAAGTACAAGTCATACTATTTTCCGGTCATACCCCCAATACATGGATGCAGTACCACCAGAAAAAAGCTGACAATCAGGAGCCTTGCATGATCCTTATTTGCTGCCCCTGCCCCGTGCACTCACCTGATCCCCTTTTGTGCATACGACTACCACAGTCTGAACCCTACTTTCAAAGTAATAACGATTACTTGGATCTCTATCGCCACCCTATGGTGAAAAGTTGTAAAGACACCGTGGCGGTGTCTCACATGAGCAGCATTGCTCTGAGAAGTAATGGTTCTTTTGTTTCTTTGATGTTTTAGACTTCAAGCAGTGAATTAACTAAGTCTCTGTGTATGTGTTGTGTTTTCAAGGTCTTTTGTTATCGTTCTTGCTATTCATCACTGTATCTGGGAGGGAGACGTCAAGCATGGTGATTGCTTTGTTTTTTTTTATGGAAAAACGTAATTCCCCACTACACTAAACGTCGCTCCCCCTCACAAACCGCGTTCGTAGATCAACGTTTTGTAAGATGCATTAAGCGCAAAATTACACTGCGCTGCCCAAGTTAATATAAATAAGTACAATCCCCCGCATTCAAATATCTTTTACAGAAGTGACCTCCTAATGTTCCGTCAGGATTAACTGGTCTACTGTTTTATTACAGTTCCAGTAGCACCCGATACCTCTGGCCAGTAGGCGGCGGTACACATTAAACCCAGACATGAGACAGGCAAATATCCGAGTAAGAATCAGGCTGCAGAACCCGGAAGTAGGCCGTCGGGATTGTTTATCAGTCCACCATCTTTTATGCGATTATATTAATCTGTTTTCTTTTCACTGCGCCTTGTTGCAGCTTCCTTTACCTGTCACGGCTGGGATTATGGAAGGGTGTGACAAATTTCAGGACTTAGAAACGCGCGTCCAGGACCTGGAAAAACGCGTGTACGGGGAACGGGGAGGACGAAATAAGACATTGAAGGTGAGCTGAGACCTGGACAGCAGCATCCGTTGATCGCTTCGGCATCTGGACATCGCTCACTTATTTGAGATTTCGCCCTGTTCTTTAAAAGAAAAGACTTCGACTACGGTTTACCATGTCACGCTGAAGTATTTTGTGTTTCTTTTTGGCATTAATAATTATTCCCAAAGTGCAAATTTGCAAGCGAGTGTGTTTTGTGATCAGTTATTTCCATCCATCCATCCATCCATCCATCCATCCATCCATTTTCTTTACCCACTTGTCCTATGCAGTTTGTCTGTCATGTTACTGTGTGTTAGTTGCTATGTTCGTCTGTTTTTCAGGGATTATTTATTTCTCTATCATCCCGGAGATGTTTTAGTTATAAGTGGGTTACGGGTGTGGCCACATCAGTCATCCGATATATTAATAACAATGTACAGTATTGCTTTGTACGCCTGAATCATGAAATGATTGGATGTTTTTATGTAATTTCAGATGGCACACATCTGTCTCAGACTGAGTCACAAAAAATAGTGTTTCCACTTATCGTGGATGTGAATCCCAGCTCCAGCAGCGGCAAAACATAAAACAGTACATTTGGGAACATTTTATCGTCCAGATGAATAGTGCAAATTATTAGACTTTAGCGTTACATATGCCTTTTCCCTGCTGACTGTTCATCTAATTACACTATGTCCGATACAGGCAAACACAGAGCGTCGTGTGTCGTCATCTATTATGTAATTGAGGGAAATATTCATTAATTAATATTTTTCATTTTTATCCATTAGCTTGCTGATTCTGTTGCAAAGATCCAGACAGGGCTTGCGAACACAGCCAACAAGAGGGAGCGAGTGAAGATTTTGCACAAAAAGAGTTAAGTGGCATCCAAAGTACTTTTTTATTTGCATCTTTGCTACAGATATGCTTTAGCATGAAAAAATCTGTAACATGTCAAATAAGTTTCCATCCATCTTTTATTCCAGTTGAAGACCTCATGAGGTATTTGGACCCACAATTCACTGACAGCATTGCAGTCCCTGACTCAGTGAAGCTAGAATTCATCTTAGCTGGTGAGTAATGCTGCTGTAATGCATAGTTATATTTAATTTACTAGATGAGTATGTCACTGATTTCTAGTTCCGGTAACTAGTCAGTGTTTTTAACCATCATGCCATCTGCTGTAACTAAGAGGGTCATATGGTGTCACCAGAGACCTTTAAAATGTATTCCAGTAAAAAAGAAAAACTATGAAACTCTCATTTTGACATTAGGTACTATATGGAAGTAGCCACACAAATGGAAGCTAGATTGCTTGGAATAAGACCAGCTGACTTTGTCCCATTTACCCCACTTAGTCTACACTTACACACTACCACACTTGATGTGCACGTTCATGCACTTGGCGCAAGTATTCGATGGTGTCCCGTTCCTCAGATAAGCCAAGTGCCCTGCACTTGAAGTGCCCCTTATCCACATTGGAAAATACCACATGGCAATGATCTTTGGCTGAGGATATAGACCATAATGCACTGCGGCAGTGAAAACTAAAGTTGACATCAAACACAAAGAAGTCTGTTGGCTAAGTCTGTAGTCCAACATGCCTCCAGATAAGTTTCAGTGTAAGTGCACTAAGTTGTATAATGATTTTTTACGTAGCTTAGGCTACAGTGAAGGACAACCCCCAAAAACAACCAACACAAATGAAAGCATAGCTATAGTGTGTCTCTTGTTTACCACTTTCAAGTGTGTCCCATTGGTTTCCAGAAATCCCTGCCCACTTAAGCTGCTTACACACTCTTCTGCACTTTGCAACTTACATCAGTATGAGTCAGTACATGTATCTCATTACATTAGTGTGCCTATTGGAACAAAGTCATTGTTTATCATTTTTTTTAATACTCCTGCTCACCCAGAGGAACAGTTCCTGCTGTCACAGGCTGCACTCCTGGAGCAGGTCAGCAATCTCCAGCCCCTCCTGGACAGCAGCCACATCAAAGGTGAGCTCCGAGTTCAGGGCAGACCCTGTGTATCTATATGTGTCAGTCAGTGCTGTTTGGCTGACTGTCCAATTCACTTACCGACCCACAGCTGTACCGGAGCACGCCACCAGACTGCAGCGACTCTCCCAGATCCACATCAGGCAGCAGGTAGGACTGCTCTCCTGCCTGCTGGAGTGTGTAGTTTTTGGTTGTGGGGGAATTCCTCCACGGCATAATCATGTTCCTAGGACCCCAAGATAGTTCTGTCTGTGTGCACTTCACAGGACCAGAGTGAGGCGCTTTCCGAGGAAGTGAAGAAGCAGTTTGAAGATTACAACAAGACTGTATCCTTTCTCAGCCTCAGCAGACTGCAGTAATGAATTTCGCAGTCCAGTGTACCACCTTCAACTTCGCCTAAGGGATAAAACAGATTACTGAGGCCTTGTCCACACATACCTGAGTGTTAAAAAATGTCATTTCTATGAATTTTAGGTCACCAAAAATGTAGCATTTGTAAAATTCCTTCCTCAAGGTAAAGAATTCCAGCAGCTCCATTTTCAAAGTGGTCGCGTAGGCAGGGAAAGCGGCGTTTGCGGTTTGTAACGTCAGATTGTGCACCATTGTCCACTTTGACGTAAGAGTTTTTGCCGTTCACTCTTTACGTCAGCTGTTGTTAGCCTAGCAGACCTGGTAATAAGGCTTCTGATAAGCCAACATGGCTTTACGGTTAGAGTTATATCGCCCCCTGTCGGTTTGGCATGCTCTTGACAGTGCGTTTTAGCGTTTTCATGTGGATGGAAATTACTTTTCATAACGGACGCTGAAAAACACCATTTTTAAAATAACCATGTACGTATGGACAAGACCTGAATATGAATATATATTTTGATGGCTCAAACTATGTAATTTTTCAAAACCTGAAAGGAACTTTACAGTGGGAATAGAATTGTAACACTGGATTCATGCCACATCAAGGTTTCCCAGCAACAGAAGTGTTTCCTAATCCGGTCCTCAGGGACCCGCAGCTGGTCCACGTTTATGCTCCCTCCGAGCTCCCTGCCAGACAGTCCACATTTTTTCCTCAGGGGAAACTGGCAGGGACCAAAAACCTGCACTGTCTGTGGGTCCGAGAGGACCGGATTGCGAAACACTGCCTAACACTGCTAACAGGCTGATTTCAGCACAGTTCTTCCTTAACCCAGTGCAGATGTTGCTGCTCTCAAAGCAGTTCACCCAGTGGGACGAGTCGTTGAGGCGGCTAGAGGGCGCCAAGCAGGTGAAGCCAGTGGACTAGCGGGGTGGGTCACCACCCGCCACCTCAGCCTCTGCCACCCACTGCCCTTTGGGCCCCACTAATGCACATCGCTGCAGCAAATGATACAAACCTGGCAAATAAATCTCTGCAGTCCGTATGGTTTTCGTGCAGTTTGAGTAAGGAAGTGTGTTTCTTTTCATGGGCAAATATGATGTCATTTAAAACGGGCCTAATTTAAAAAAACTGGCAGCACCTGCTTTCCCATAAGATCGTAGATAATAATGCACTACAGGTATCAGATCTGTTTACCCCCTGTGTCTCCATTAAAGTGTGAACGTGCACATTGAGGCTTGTGATGTCATATTGTACTCCTTTAATTCCGTTTTGCGCTAAGAAGTCTCCATTTCAGAGTCACATTGTTGAAGTAGCTCTGTAATATATAGGTTCCTTACATTCTTGAGAAAAGAAAAATAATAAATTGCATTATTTAAAGTATTTTGGATTTTGCTTATTTAGCTGACAAATAGCAGTAGCCAACAGTCTGTACGCTGGGGATGTTTTTACCACGGCTTAGTGCTTCCACTCATATCTGTTCTAAGTAAATGTTGTTCTGACACAAAATAATCCAAAAATATATACATAAATAGTACAAATACTGTGGAGCAAATCTACTGAATGATATGACTTATGCATTCATTGCCTAATTGCAGTCTTTACACTAACTTGCTCACTTTCCCAGTAAAATTTGTTGGTGTGCAAAGCTCATGAAAGAGAACTCGTGAATATTCTTCTCTGATTATCCCGAAATACATGTGCATCTGTTTTTGATAAATGAAAATGTGCAATGCTGTTGAAACGTGGTTGCTTGTTATTTGCACTCTGGAAATACAATAACATATGTTGGAGAATTGTACAGAATTATTTTATACACAACATCCTAACAACAATACAGAAATTAACTGCTGGTTTCTCCAGGGACAGGCTGACCCTGCTTTCTTAAGAATGCATGTTGCGTTGGATGAAAGCGTCTACTAAATACATACAATGTCAATGTCATGCGGGTTTGAATAAGCAGGAGGACATTTACAGGTTGGCACCACTAGATGGCGATGCGGTAAACCCCAATATAGTAAATTGTAGACAAAGTGGCAAAGTGTTGGTCGAGTTTTTAAAATCATCTATCCTGGCTTGCTGGTTTAGTAGTTTGGCTCTCAGTCCTTGCTAATGCCAAAGGTCAGTTTCAGTGGAGCCAGTAGTGCAGAGCTCAGCCTGTGAACAATGTGAAACATGCACTGTTCTCTGATAAGCCCATATATCATTGATGCCGTGTATCATGAAGACGATGCACCAATACAGTAAGACTGGTGACAGAGTGGTTTGATAAACATGTAAGTGAAATTGAACATCCTCAATGGCCTGCATAGTCATCAGATCTAAAAATTATCGAGCCGCTTCAGAGTGTTTCGGAGGAGCCAATCGGGAAGCGTTTTCCTCCACCAGCCTCACATAGTGACCTGGCCACTGTTCTGAAAGAGGAACCACTCAAAATCCCTCTGGCCACTGTGCAGGGCCTGTATGTGTCACTCCAAAGACAAATTGATATATATTGGTCACAAAAGGAGGCCCTTCACCATATTAATAAGTTATTGTAATCTAAAGGTATTTCAGTTGCATTGTCCAGCCTCTATAAGTATCAGCCAGCCCAAAAGCCTGTGCATAGCATCTTTAGATATATATCTTTAGATATATATCCAGGGGGTGGTTGATTACTATGCAGCAAGTCATTGCTATACACATAATTTATAGTCATATAGCCACCTCTTTACATAGATACAAGCATTTTTTTTCTGATTAGTATTGTTCTTACGATTGCAAAGTCTATTAATACATCCATTTATCTTGTACAATGGGTTATGTCCAAACTGCCAGACTAAGACATTTCGGCATCCTACGCGAGTTAAATTCCAATGCTCAAACGTAACACCCTGCGTAAATAAACCAAATACATGCATATGTGTTAACAGAGATTAACATCAAGAGTCCCTTCATCCCCAAATCCATTTTGTGAAGGTGCCACCGACGTTCATAATTTTTGCACTGGGGGGCAAAGACTAGTGCAGGCAGGGGTAATAACACTCAGCATCACCAGATGGCAACAACAGTTAAAAAAAAAAATCTCAAATTACATTGCAGGTAACAGAGAACACGGCAAATCGTAAGCTGTATTGCCTACCTTTGTGTTCCGTGGTGGCTCGTTGGTCTAGGGGTATGATTCTCGCTTCGGGTGCGAGAGGTCCCGGGTTCAAATCCAAACCCCTCTTAATAACCAAACCTACTATCCATTTGCCTGCTGCAGTTTCTGTGGAGTAGGTCAGTGTCGGATAGTGAGGGGGTGATACTCTGTATATACCTCTGTTATTCGCAGGAATATGGATATTAATCCATATAAACGCCACTGCATTTCATGCACCCATACAATGGGACGCAAACCTGCTGAAGTTTTACTTGGAATATGGCGATATAGTAATAATATGCCGAGAGGACTCCAGAATTCAGAACAGGCTTAGAAGAAAAGAGTTATACACGAGTCAAACTCATTATACAAGCACTACGCAATAACCATGTGTTTGGTCTAAATTAGTAGAGGTGCAGCGAAGGACAGCGATGGCCTGGGGCTCCGAGCTGGGAGGGGGCCCCTGAGGGCGGCCGATTACGTAGTACATTGCACTGACAGCTCTGCTTTATCTGTGTATTCCGTTTTTCATAAAAGTGAAAATAACAGTCTGGTACTTATTACATTGTCTTTGTTTATATTATTAATTTACATTTCACGGTCAAATAAATTTAATACATTTTATCATGCAGGGAGAGGGCCCCATAGAGCTCTCGATGTGCATCTCCTCACTTCCCATAAGTGTAAGAACAAAATTACAATACTTCTGTTTTTACGAGTAACCAAAGAGAACCTGCTTCATCGTGCAACAGTTTATAATAGTCACAAAATAAACGTTCAAATGTGCATGATCGATAAGAAAATACAACAAAATTATATTTAATCAATTTCTGGATTAGTCACATATTCCCCTTAGGGGATAGAGATAACAGTTAAACATACTACATTTTGTCAAAATCTTTTAAATGAACAAAATAAACTTCTGTCCGATGTTTGAAACGATGCATCCCGAGTTCACCTCAACGTGTTCGCGCTTTTTAATCGGTGAATTTTACTATTCCTAGTCCCTGCATTTACCCATTTTCACCAGAAGCGTTGCGTAATTCACCTGATCGCAGAGGCGTCTTAGACGTATTTATGAAAGGTAGGGCGTAGTTGTGAGAAACAGTTCGCCTTGCCTAGTGTACACTACCGCCGCTAGGTGGCAATAAGTGGCACAATAAAAAGTCCACAAATTTGTAGTGAAGTGTATGCAACGTGGCGAAGTGCTGGTGTAGTTTCCAGTAGGAGCATACATGTATCCTGGCTCGTTGGTCTAGGGGTATGATTCTCGCTTAGGGTGCGAGAGGTCCCGGGTTCAAATCCCGGACGAGCCCTGATTTTCTTATGAATTTTCACGTGATTATCTAAACGTTACACTCTGCATTCCTTGGGCTTACCTGGCATAAATGTTTTACTGTAAACTGTGACCAGGTATGCATAGCTTCTGATATTGCTGTATTTAACCCATGTAGATTACATTTCTTTTTACATGTTAGTACTGATGTATAAATTTGGTCATCCGTGTGCACATCTATCTGCACTTGCATTCACATTTACTCTGTTTAATAGATGCTGTCCTTAATGATGTCCTGTACAACTTAATGATGTCCTGTACAACTGAGAAAAAATGGCACATCACAAAAATACTGCTGCCCACTTGTCAACTAGACATCAGTGCAGCTAGGCTGAAGTTCTAATGTATTCATATCAACAAAGTGCAACACTACGATCATTTATGAAACATCCTGTATATGTCCAGCATAACATACACGTGTTGTTTTATAAAATTTTATATAGGTAAAAAGTACCCAGTTCTGCAGCATTCATAAGCACCTGGTTTTCTTATCTCAGTTGCAGGAATCAGCTGTTTGAGGCCGCATTAGCGCCGACGTCACTTCCGCTTCGTCTCGCACCTCCATCTTGCACAAACAAGTCAGGAGCGAAAGCTGGAGCTGTCAGGGGCCGCTGCTGGGAAAAGAAACACGGGGAACGGCGCAGCGAATCACGGTGAGAACAGGTCGCGGACCGCTCAGCCAAGTTAAAGTGAAGGTTTTAATGTTTCATGGTCGACAGAGACGCGATTTCATTCGCGGAGACACTGTCAGAATGGCTAATGCTGTTAGCTGCACCGCTAGTTAGCTGACTTTTACATAAGAGTGTGGACTAGCTTCCTCGTCGCTAGTGGAGCAGGAATGGTGACGCTATTTTAAGATAAACCTAAAAGGAGACGGCAGACAGTGTCTGACTTTAGTGACAGTACATGTTAATGGGGTAGTTCTTTATACGATGGTTAGTTGTCTATATCCTGGATATGTAGCCAGCCGGCTCAGTTGCGTCTTCATTTTTTTTTGTTGTTGTTGTTGTTGTTAAATGTCCCTCTGATTTGACCCAGTTAATTATTAATTTGCGTAAGATGAAAAACAGATTTAGTCCCTACTTTTTTCCTTAATTTTCATTGTACTGAGATTGCTGGTTAGTTTTTTTTAAATGTTACTTAAAAACTAACTAACTTATGTGATTAACGGGAATTCCGGAGTGGGTTGGGTTCAGCGGATCATTTAGTTCTTCTGGTCAAAACATGGGTTTTCGTTCATGTCTTTCTGTGAAAGTATCAAACATATAAGCTACAGGCAGCACCTGGAGGACCTACTTCACTGTTTTTGTACCTGTCCTTCATGTTACTCACTCTTGGTCTTGCTTCTCTTCTCTACAGTGCTCTTGGCATCCTTTACAGAACACTCAGCCGTTTCCCGGCCCCTCTGACACTGTCGTCATCTTCAGGAGAAGGAACTGACCTGCCAGCTTTCTGTGATTTCACCCCTGACGTGAGCTCAGCGGTGGTGAGCAGCCGTAGAGTGATGCGCGAGGGACTGTAAAGGGACCCAGAAGGCAGTACGCGGAGGGTGTCGCCTGCTGCAGGCTCCAGCTCCGGAAAGTGGATGACATTATTATGAAACATGGACCAAGGTGTAGTTGACAGCCCTGTGACCCTCGTCATCAAGGCACCCAACCAAAAGTACGATGATCAGACCATTAACTGTTTCTTGAACTGGACAGTGGAGAAACTGAAAACGCACCTATCCAAAGTTTACCCCAGTAAACCGGTGAGTAGGCGTGTGTTCCCACTGGCCCGGCAGCTGTGGGAAGGAGCTTTTTGAAGGTGTGCCCGGATGTGTGGGAGGGTGCTCCAGTGCCTGGGGGGTGGGGCAAATTTTTAATCCAGCCAATCACTGTGGTGATCCAGTGACCGTGTGAATCATGGTCTGCGTTTGTTTGTGGGTTACTGCACGTGTGCGGGCATGTGAGATGTCTGTCATTTGCCCTGATCCGTGCCAGTTGACTTCGCTAATGGTTCCATCTATGTTTCTTTATTTAATCTAGAATCTTTTGTCTAACACAACATACAAATGAGCAAAGTGTTGCATAGGCTAGAAGGGTGGACCGGTATCCAGTACCCCTGGAGAAGTTAGGGTTAGGGGGCCTTGCTCAAGGGCCAGTCACAGGATTAGAATGTACAGCATTAGACACCCCAAAGTTATCTGTAGCCCTTCTGTTCTCACACTGCAGAAAACGAGTGAAAGTGTGGCAGCCCCTTGCTTGAAGTGAAATGGGATTATTGGCCTAATGCTGATTAAGATCAGGAGTGCTTGCAAACTCTGCATAGTTTTTTTTTTTTTTAATTATTATTTTGGAAAGAGGTCCTCTTCCAGTGTGTCTGGATTGTAATATGTTTTCGTCTGAGTTTTGAAAGGCATTTAAGTGACTGCTGGCATGTGTTAAGGTAGATTAGATGTTTTCTGTCCAGCTGATGTGTTGTATGTTCTGGTAGATCTAGGTTTCGGGGGCCACATCAGCCTTTTTGTTTCGAGTTTCAGGAAGATGGTAAATTGAAAAAAATCCTTGCAAGTATGGCAACAAAAAATGTCATTGTCCCTTTTTGCCTCTGTGGTTCACACCATTTCTACTCAAGAGTGGGTGGCCCGAAACCAGGTAACTCGGGCAACAGTCAGAATAAAGTCTCCTATGGTGAAAAATGGAACTTCCATTGGTTTCACTTTCATATTCTTATCCGTTTGTGAGATTCTAAAGTAGTAACCCCTTTGTAATTTATCAGCACGTTGGTAATTAGATACTGCCCTAATTTTAATTTGTAAATGTTTAGAATGTGATGCCTCTCCTTAATGTGTGAGCCAGCCCCTGGGAACCTGGTTCTGCACTGCGCTGATAAAGCGGATTGTTAGTTGTTGGACTGTATTGTTAGGGTCTTGGTTCTTTTTGTTGGAAACATACTTTGCAGGCTGGATCCTCAGATTAGCATCATCTAGCCGCCCTGACAAAGGACAAATGACGGTGGATGTCGTGCCTGAGTATTTCTTGCGTACAGCTAATGGAAGGGATCCGTATCAGAAATTTGGGGAAGTCATGCATTTCCATTTCTTTTGTGAAACGGACCCATGCACAAGATCTCAGCAGAATAAGGCCTCCCGCTTGGACGTTTGGAGATTGTTTGTAAAAGCCTCCTGGGCCATGTATCACAAAGCAGGATTTCTCACTTAGCCAGGTAACTTGTTGGATTTAACGTAATTGAGCTAAATGAAAAAGCACAAAGATCAGAAAAGTGCATCTTAATTGGGTACGTTAAGTTCAACAGGTTATTCGGCTAAACAAGAAATCCTGCTTCATGATATATTGGCCCCTGAAAGTTATTCTTTTCGGATGATTTTTTTTTGGCTCCATTTTGTTTACATGCGACGTCTATATTTTCCCTTGTCTCTTAGCTCCAGTCAGGTCCATAGCCAAGTGCACGGATAAGTGAAACAAACCTGGCAGCTTTCATTGAGCTGAAATTCTCCGCAAATCCCGAAGCAATAACATTGCTAAGCCTTGCAAAGCAGCGAAATTTGTGAAACACTGGATTCTTTTTAGGCAAGACATTTTCCGCCTTTCAGGTCACCTAGGGAATATTCTCGCATCAGTAAATATTCAGGGAGATGGGTGGGATCTCCTCCAGGCATACTTAGATCCAGGTTTGGCCTACAAAATTTCACTTTCTGTGGTGATGGCACCTGGGCATTAAGAACAGAGAACAAACGTGGCCTAAAGCCAAGTCACAGGACAATCCCGTAAGTGCTGCAGGGGTTGATAAACTCTCTCTATCGCCTTGAATATAAAGACCCCCTGAATCTGGGGTTTCAGTCAGGATGATACAGTGCCCCTCATTCTTGGATTCCTCTGGATGTTCGTAGCAGTTATGTTGAGTGGTTGAGGAGGCACTGTAGATCAGAGGGAGCGATACGGTGGTGATTGAGAGAGTGTTGGCAGTGCTCTTATCGATCCAAGAGCCAAAGATCTGCTGGAATTGCACTGGGAGTAGCCGTCAGGCCACTAGAGCACTTGATTGAGGAGGAGATGCATTGCTGAAGGTCTGTTACGTGGGGCAGAGGCTGGGAGATTGGGTCAGGGGGCAGCCTGAGGTTTACCAAGAGGGGACAGTCGCTGGTGTGTCTTTTCAGGGAGGGTATTACTTGAGTTATTTTCACAATGGAAGTTTACCCTTTGCTGTGCACACGGGGAATGTTAGCCATATTGTTGGAGAAAGTGATCGGCTTTCCCCAAACTGCTGACCCACAAAGGATGAGACACGCGCTTTTTACTTGCAAGGGT
>JABFEA020000050.1:3828476-3841903 GCA_019775915.2 Cyphomyrus plagiostoma | reverse complement strand
CCCCCCCCCCCCCCCCCCCCCCCCCCCCCCCCCCCCCCCCCCCCCCCCCCCAGAGCGGCCGAATGGGTAACGGTTAATGAGGCAAAACTGAGGTGATAACTGGGCCAGTTAGGGATGCCGGCTGTGGAGCCTGGGAGGTCAGTGGTGGGCGCCTGTTTATTCAAACTGGTGTCACTGGCAGGCAATGTGCATATTTGCCTTCTGGTGGCAGCAACCATGGCATGGCCACGCCAACAGGCCCCTCCTCCTGTGCCAGGGGCGGGGTCGGCGGGTCGTCGTCCTCCGGGGGAATCAGCACCACCTCAGGGATGCCATCCTGTTCCACGCGGGACACGAGCAGCTGGGGGGTGGGCTGGCGAGGGGCCAGCGGGCTGTTCTGGGGGGTGGCGGCGGGGGAGGGGTTGGGCAGAAGGCGGTTAAGGAACATGGAGGGCAGGGACTCACGGCCCTGGCACAGGCTGGAGGTGGAGATGCCAGGCTTCAGGAGCGAGAGGCGGGATGAAGACAGACCTTCCCCTGGGAACGGGAGGAAAGAAACATACAGAGAGGAAAGGGGGCAAAAAAAAAACAAAAAAACGATGGAAAAATATAAAGGTCATTTTTAGGAGTAAGTTGCAGAGCATGCTGGGAGAAGCGATGGGAAAAAGAGCTCTCAGATAATGAGTTCCAAGCCAAACCGGGCCAAATGAGCTTGCGAGCGAGCAAGATAAAACAGTCACATGAAAGTGGGAGCGGTGCATGATGGGTAGAGTCTCACGGGCCACCCACGTGTGAACAGAGACTCCAGCATTGGGCGGCATCCAGCGGCAACGAGCTTTTCCAAGCAAGTTAGTAGGAATAAAGCATGATAAAAACAGGGTATCCATCAAACAGAGCACCGTGCATGGTGGCAAAAGATGAAACCTTCAATAAATTAAGCCATTGTTACTCTTCTGGCACGCTGATAAATTTGTCTGTAAAAGGTGCCGTGCTATAGAGCAGGGAGCACAATGCCGACTGGGCTGCTTTATTTAGACTTCTGCCTTGGCGGAGGCTGTTTCAGAAACTTTGGTCTCCTGGAAAACTTTTCCAGGGCAGAAATAGTGAAGCAGTGGCACATATACATGTGAGGTACCCCACACGGGCATTAACGGGGGCAGGTGAAACAGCTGACGATGGTGACTCACCACTCAGACTCAAGCAAAGCAACGTCACACAGCCATGCCATGTGGACAGGCCAAACAAGAGTGCCATGTCAATCACACCGAGTCTCATCCAATCCGCCGGCAGTCCCGCCCACTGAGACACGGAGCAGCAGGAAGGGTATGCTAAAGCTAACATGCTAGCATGTTAGGCACTCACACTTTCCTTTCTTTTTTTCCAAGGACGAGGGGAGGTCCTTACTTTCTCATATCCCTTGAGGTGTGGTTTATGGTACATTTCGAGTCCCCCCCTACCCCTGCCCCCTGGGCCAAGATCAGATTAAAAAAAAAAGAAAGGGGGGTGGCTGGAGTCGGACTCTCACCGTTGCGCTCAAGCATGTGTGGGTCGGAGTGTTTCTTGCCTATGTCCGCGATGGAGCGCACCAGTGGGATGCGGTTACTCAGTTTCTTCTCGCTCTGGTGGTGGTGACGCTTCAGCAAGGCCTCCCGTACCTTCTCACGCAGCGCCTTGTCCAGCTGCTTCGACGCCACCATGCTGTCGATCACCATATCTGTGGGATACGTTAGCGAGTTAGCAAATTAGCGAGCTAGCAAGTTAGCAAGCTCTTCGACAGCCCCGCACCCTGTGGTATCTCCCTACCACGGCACCCGCGCTGAAGACACGCGCGCGCCTCAGATTCGCTCGCTCACGGGCACCTGCGATCTCCTCGATGTCGTTGGCTCGCATGTCGAGCATGACGGTACCGTTGAGGATGCAGCTGCGCAGCTCGAACAGGCTGTGCAGGGGTAACGTGGCCACGTAGGGCTTGCTCCAACGCTCGCCACCCTCTTCCACGTCTTCCTCGAACTTCAGCCACCTGCGAGTCCAGAGGGGCTCACTACACAGCAGACACTCACCCTGGTAACACACAGATAACACAAACACAGGAAAGACACAGGCAACACACACACACCGAAAACAAGCACAGGTATCACGCCGGCAACACACATACACAGGAAAGACACAGGCGACACACATAGGCAACACACGCATGTTTGTACTCATATCTTTATGGGGACTGTCCATTCATTTTAATGGGCAAAATCCTAATCCCTATGACAGCCTTGAGTCCTACCCAGCCATAAACTCAACCATAAGTAAACAAACTAAATACAAGATTATTGGCATTTTTAGTTTTTTGATTGCAGTCACAGATTTTTACAAAATTGAGTTTCCTCTAGTAGTGACTGAAAAAATAGTCCCCACAATGTAAAAATAACAGGTGTTTATCACATTGTGTGGACATATATACATGTATACATAACCCACACACACACACACACAGGTAACACACAGGCCACACAACACAGGGCACATACACAGATAACACACATAGGCGACACACCTGCAGGTAACATGCACAGGACACACATTACATAACACAGGTAACACATCAACAAATGATCTGCTCAGCCATCAATAGCAATGTTAAAAATCTGTGATCCCAGCGCACTTTCCAGAACTGGATGCATAATTTTGTTATAATGACAGTGTTGTGAATTCACCAGCTGGTCATGATGGCGGTGATGATGATGATGATGATGATGATGATGATGATGATGATGATTTAAGTCTTGGATCAAGTCACCCCACCCAATCCTACACAGCTGCCCCACCATCCCCCAAACCAAAACATGATGGAGTTAAACCAGCTGAACCGGTGGCAAGTGGTTTTTGGCCAAACCCCCAACCTTCTGACCCTCTGACCTGGCCGTCTCCTTCCACTCGCCCGTGTGCCCGTCTCGAAAGGTCAGCTCATCCAGTTCGGTGAAGAGTTCATGAGGAATGTGCTCTTCATCCTCATCCCCTGTGCCCAGGATGAACTGGACCCTCTGGGAGGGAGTGTCTGTGGAAGTGGCCGCGATCACACGGTCAAACATGTGCGGTCACACGGTCAAATGTGTGCGGTCAGTCAACTCTCTATGGACTTTTTCATCTGGTTCACTTTTTCCAAAAGAAGCTGGACAATTGTCAACACGTGGTTCCTGAAACCGTGGCATTCCTGCACTCCACTCACTTTAAGGACGCTATAAACAAAACAGGAAATTCTCAACCACTTACACCAAACTGCAACCTCTCTAATTATTTAGAACCTCAAGATTCTTCTATTTAGTTGCTTTTACGCGAACCATTACGCGATGAGATCATAGCAACTATAAATCACAGTTAGCTTTAATACGTGTCTGAGAGTTTCTGTGTAAGAATGCAGACAGTCTGCCTAATAATTTTGAAACCGCTGCAGCTTTCTACAACATCACAGAGCAGGTAGCTAATAGCGATTGTGGCCAAGGCTGATGGCTTCTATGGTGATGGACATAGGCAACGGCCCAGGATCTCAAATGAAACACATGCAGGATTTGTGGGCCCAGTTGTGAGCAGAACCATTGTGAGGCATGCAAGGCAGCTGCATATGATGTTTGACTCAACCTTGGCATTACAGCTGAACAAACTGGTGGGTGGACCGCATTAGATGACGTTCAGTGCTGTCCCAGAAAAGAAAAGGTGTGACGCGTATGAACATTTGAGCCAGAGTGCAGATCATTTTGCAAGGCATTTCATTTTTGGGGGGTTTATTTTATTTGTCTCAAGTCTTACTGCTATTTTTAAATGTGGTGTTTAGATAATCTATATTTACTGCTTTCTTTATGAATTTGTTTAGCAGTAACCTTGAGATGTTTTGCCTGAAGAGCTGAAATAATGCCAGTAATCATCCTCATCTGTACTGGGTTCTACAAAATTATCTGTTTATGTCACATTTCAGAAGGTTGGTGTTGAATTTGTTCCTGATTTGTGTCTTTTAGTCTGGAAATATATATTGTGCTAAGAATCTTGAAAGTCATCCATTCTTTTAAAAACGTGTGAAAGAAATATGAAAAAGCCATTAAACTAGCTATGCAAATGTTACATACATTCAAACAATCACTGTTGTGACTTTTATTATAGTTTTTACCATTAAATACTCAGAATACCTGAAAAGAATCTATATGGAGGCAAATATATTTTAACATAACTGCCAGAATTAATTATAAAAAATATTTGATTAGCTAGCACAAACCTTTAGCAGCATGAATTAGGGTAAATTGCTTAACATGTCAACGTAGCGCGTGTTAGCATAAACCTTTAGCAGCATGCATTAGCATAAATTGCTTAGCATGTCAACGTAGTGTGTGTTAGCATAAACCTTTAGCAGCATGCATTAGCATAATTTGCTTAACATGTCAACGTAGCGCGTGTTAGCATAAACCTTTAGCAGCATGCATTAGCGTAAACTGCTTAGCATGTCAACGTAGCGCGTGTTAGCATAAACCTTTAGCAGCATGCATTAGCGTAAACTGCTTAGCATGTCAACGTAGCGCGTGTTAGCATAAACCTTTAGCAGCATGCATTAGCGTAAATTGCTTAGCATGTCAATGTAGCACGTGTTAGCATGAAGTTGATCCACTAGCTGCTTGGAAGCAGTCATGCTAACTCAGTGCTACCACAGCAGGTGTGGCATAACAACAGAGGGCTCAAATGAACACAAGCCGCTCTCCATGGTGTGTGCGAAGTACAAGTGGTGCTGTAGTAATACCGTAGGTGGCTGGCTCCCTGGCGTCATCATGGGCGTAAGCCTGATCCCGTTCCCTCTTCCCACGCGGGTGCCTGTGGCCTCGGTGGTGACGCCTGTGCCGGCCCTCTCTTCCCAGCGGGACATGGACGCCAATATACACCGCGTGGTGGCCTGTAGGGGGCAGACATAGCGAGGACCTGCAATGACCACTGACCTTTCACTGATTCTGAAACTTAAGGGGTTTCAGTGAGAACATCTCTGGCCGGGACAGTGAATGGAACCAACAGAACCATATCAGGCCAAAGACCAAACAGCAAGCAACAGAATTGTTCAGCATATTTCACCTTTTCTGGGTTAGAAAATGACATGGCAGATCTGGGGAGACATAGACAGCAGGGCCTGTCTCACAGAAGAAATGCTTCAAAAATATGGACAAACGAACAGGGGAGGTGGGAGGGAATCACAGATCATCTATCAGGGTTACAGAGTATGAAACAAAGCAGAACAGGGCAATTTATACATTTTGAGGAGAATGACAGGATGGTGATTTTACTCTCTATAATTAACTGTGGTCACATGACTCTCTCTTCAGACAAACAGAGCCCATGCCCCCCCCCCCCCCTCCATTTCTCAAAATAAAAAATCCCATCTTTAGGGAACCCAGAAAGTGACTCCTGGAGGGCTCCAGCAATCGCACTCAGTGTGACATTTTGTGAGCGGGGTGGGCGGCTGTGGATTAGGGGGTATGCATTTTATCCCCTGGCTGCTTCATAAATGCACTGTATAACCTTCAGTTCTCCAGTTGCCAGCTGGGAGAGAATATCATGCTTCACAGTAAGAGTCCCGGGTCAGAATCAGAACCCCAGGAGAGTCTCTAACCCAGGAGTCTACGGTCATACTTTACTTAAGGCCATGTTTTTTTGTCATTCATAAACACATTCATAATGCATTTATAAAGCATGATAAACAGGGCTATAAATATTTATAAAAAGGCATAACACACTATAGCCATGTTTATTATACATTATTACTGCCTTATGAAGCTCTCATCTATAATGCACCATGGATACCTTTATAATACATTATAAATATATCTATAGAGCTTTACACATGACAGCTTCATAAGCCAGTCATAATGTATAATACACATGGCTATAGGGTGTTATGCTTTTTGCAAAATATTTATAGCCATGGTTATAATGCTTTATGAGTCCATTATTATTTGTTATGAATGTTTTTATAGATTACTAAAAATGTGGCCAAAAGTAAAGTATTACTGAGTCTACCTACACTAAGTTGGACATGGGTGGACTTACTCTGCAGCTCATCTTCCTCAAAGTTGGTGTGCGTGGCGGAGCTGGTCTTCCCGAGGTCCACGACGGCCTCATCGTCTAAGCCCTGAATGAGAAAAGCACCGGTAAGTTCTTGCCGTCCGGAATCGATCGCGTCCCTGCAGGAAAGATGGCCGCCGGACAACGACAGCAAGGCCAGGTGGACGTCGTGTGGGGGGGTGGAGGATTCCTCCGCGTAACCCAACGCCACGGCCCCCCAGTGGGCCGCTCCCATTACATCCCGCTTATTCGATCCGACTCAATTTGCGCCCGACGGTTCAGCCTGACGTCGTGATGTTATGGCACCTCCCCACACACGCCGGGTGTAGTGTTACGTCAAGGACAAAAGCAGCTGTCTAACAATGGATCACAACATGTCATAGAGTTTAAAGTGTGGGAACAATAGCAGCACAAAGAAACAAAGGTGGGGGAGTGGTGGCTTCATTCTTCTTCTCTGTAATAAATACATCACCATGGCCAGCTCACGTGCCAAGCGAAGTACAGGGTAGCAACACCAGGCCCATAAACCCAAGATGAACTCTGGGTCTCTGGTCTCCTGCCACGCCTACAAGTTCATAACTTCACCTGAAGCAGCACGTGGCGTAACCCTTAAGTGGCCGTTTAATGTCCCAGGGAGGGTCTGCTGTTGTACCCTTGGGCCTCATACTTACCTGGTTCCCCTGGTAAATTAGGGGGTCACTGTACGGTATTGTAAATAAAACTGTCTGTTAATCAGCTAATTGCTGCCATGCTTAGGACCTTTACTTTTAATCCATAGGTGCTATGCAACTGTGAGAACTCCCCTGAAATGCTGAGACGCAGACACCCCATGTGATCTCACAGACTACCATGCTAAATCTGGATTGTCTTTGTCTGCCGAGATCTAGTTTGGCTATTTGCACTTACTAATACAAGCACCTTAAATTAGGTAGCTTCCACAGCTTGTTTAGAGGAAGCCAGCCACCGCCTTGCAGGAGAATTAGGCTCATCGACACGCCCTCATTCACTGCGGGGCTATCCTCAGTACTTACAGTCAACCAGTCGCCATCCAATTCACATCATCATTCCATGGAGTGAAGTTTCACAACACAACGCATAATTGACAATCAGGTTTCTGGGAAATGTTTGTTCCAATAAAATTCAATGGTTACCATAGCCCTAATGTCAAACCTCACGCAAATATGATAAAATACACTGCCTGGCCACTTGAATTTTTCGTTGGGCCGCCTTTAGCTTTGAGTATGGCGCACATTTGTCATGGCGTTGTTTCCACAGGCTTATGCAACATCTCACCCTTTTATTTTCATCCAGATTTACATTAATTTCTCATCGAGATCCTGTATTGATAAGTGATCTCACTCCATAAAGCCTCCTTCAGCACATCCCAAAGACCTTCAATGAGGTTAAGGTCACAACTCTGTCATGCGTGAAAATGATTCCTTATGCTCCCTGATCCACAATTCGAACCCAATGAATCTTGGCATTCTTGTCCTGGAATATGCCCATGCCAACAGGGAAGAAAAAAATCCATTGATGATGGATGGAGGTGTAACCTGGCCATTCAGTAGATTTAGGTGCTCAGCTGACTTTACTTTATTGCTGCATATCGTTGCTGAGCTGTAACAATGATCCAGTCATTGGCTCTAAAGTATTTGCTGATATAAATTCAAATGGCGAGTATTTTTTTGGCCGGGCAGTGTACATACACACAGGCAAATAAAAACATTCAAACGCAGACTCTTCAGAGAGAGGATTCAGATGTACACATAAAAAAAGACGAGTTCCAGAGTCTTCCGCTGCCCAGATACACTGCAGTCAGAAAATTATAACAAAACTCTGTCTTTACCCCCTAGCTGATATCACAGACCCAATGCCTTGTTCCTGGGTGCCAGAAGGGTCATGTTCTTACCCTTGTACTGGAGGGCCTATTTTAGTCAATGTAGAGGTGCTATAACTGAGTTGGGGATGTCATTTTAGCTAAAATTACACCCAGTGCTATCTTTTGAGATCACCTTCGAAACACATCTTGCCAAAACTCAATCTGCAACCATGGACAACTTCCTGGTATACAGATGAGTCATCATCATTAGTTTTTGAATGTCTACATTTCTGCAAGTGGTACAAATGTGAATATATATATATATATATATATATATATATATAGAGAGAGAGAGAGAAAGAGGATCAGGCTGCATTCTTTAGGATGCAGTTGGTTTTCTCTGCTCAGTGAATTTCAAGGCGTTTCCCTAACACATGGTCACACACCTTGAAGAGCCTTGGAAACCCCATAAGCCCTTGTGACATGAGGCAGGGGACACCCTGGACTGGGATTCAAGGCCCTTGCAGGGCACATGATCACACACTATGTGTAATTTAGAGGTACCAATCCAAGGAGATCAACTGCTCCATTAAGAAACATTCTTCTGCATAATTAAATATTCAAAAGGCTACCAAGTAAACAAAACACAACAACTGCTTTTTTTTGGGACGTTAACCTCTGTTGTCGCCTGAGGGATTGTGGGGAAGCCAGCAGTGTCAGCGTGTCAATGTCTTCCTCCCCGGCCACATTGTGCATCACCACCTGTTCGTCGTGGTGGTGACCTCACTGTTCTATGAAAGGTCAGCCAGCCTCAGCTCCACCCTTCCAAACTGGCTCCCAACCAGCCCAAGCAGGGGGTGTGGCAGCTGCTCCAGAATCCTATTGCATTTTCAGAATCGCATTTCCCAGAATCCCTTGCATTCCGGTTCTGGCCGTTCCCTGACAGTGGCGGCATAGCTGCTCCCGCCAAACTGGTCCGGTTTCTTGTCGCTCGAGAGGGCGACGGAGAGTAGCATGTTCCTCAGAGCTGCGGGTGGATGCCAGACATCATTAAATCACGGCGTGGCGTATCCAGCCCGCCGAACGTGCATCTCTTACCAAAGACACGCAGGGCAGACGGCCGCCGAGCTGCAGGATCACTCCTCCGCCCATGACGCGGGCGGCTCAGATTCACGCCGTTATGCCGGGCATTCAGCACCCTGCTTACGCAAGCGGACAGCTGCTCTACGAGAACCTCAGACGTGAGGCTCACCGGTCTCCCCTCGCCTGTGATGCTCTCTGCCGAGTGCCTCACTGTGTTTACATAATTACAGCATAAAAACAAGCGTGAAAGGCCTGGCCAGCTTCAGAAATGGACTTACACTGTCAAAATGGGGACAGCGTAATTAGATTAGATCTATTTCTCGACAAGAGACAATCCAGAACCTCTTTCCGTACTATTTCTTAATCATTGGAGAGATCAGTTCCTGTTTATACTCTCCGTCTGCCCCCCCCCCAGCACATGGAGTAGGACACCCTGAAACGTGTGCGTGTGCATGCTCCTGTCTCACTTCCGGGACACACTTTAACACGTGGAGTCCGAAGCTGGGTGCCCTGAGACTCTTCGCCTCATAAACCTTAAAGGTACTCAGCCCCCCTCCATAAAGAATAATTACGCACCAGCTTATGACCCTCCTTCTTTTATGATCTCGACTACCCTGCACACCCAACTGTGCTTGACAAGCCATGGCTGTATAGAGTCTAGGAATAAAACGTTTCCTTTGACATTTGAGCCAATGGCACGTTTAAAAATGCTAACTGTTGCTCCCTCTCATCTGTATTGACAAATGTATCTGTGCAGTATCTTTTGTGGAATCTGTAGGCCATTTCTGCAGAATTACCGTTATTTGTTTAACAGTTGCTTTTATCCCGTTAGAAGGTCGAGCCCCTCAGGTATTTGGAGGTTAAGGGCCTTGGTCATGGGCCATGGGATTTGAACCAGCAAACTCTCGATCAGGGGTATGGAAGTCTGAGCCGCAGAATCACATGCTTCCCCAAAGTAACACGTGCTAAAGTAAATATAAGTCACCTCCTCTGGCATGTAGCCAACTCTGGCCTCAAAATAGTGCCCACTGTGTATCTCTGATCCAGAAAGGAGGGAAGGTCACCTTAATGCCAACACAGGAACCTGGCTCAGGACAGAACCCTGTCCCACATGGGGGGCAGAGTACTACATCATTAGTGGTAGGAGCAGAAGCCCAAAGGGGTGTGGACCTTATGTCTAGCCAGGTCCCTCAACCAATGAGTCAGTCCTCCAGGAGAGAGGAGACTGGAGACCTGTGGAACGCAGGAGTCATTTTCATAACAGTCAGATTCGACCCCCTTCTCAGCTCGACTGTTTTCCCAAGTCGCTCACAATGTTCCGTCACGCCTCAGAACACGTCGACACCTACTTGCCAAAATCAGGTCCACTCGCTCTGATAATGAATCCAGCCATCAGCGGGAGACAAAGAGAAGCACGTCAGAGGGAGTCAGCCTGGCGCGTATGACTATCAAAGATAATAACTCCAGCAGAATCAAAACAGAAGATCGCTTACATTTATATAATAGAGGCATTAAAGTGATCGCTGACACGGTTTACAAAACAAGATGGGTCAGGTGTATGTTGTTGGTTCTTCAGGTCAGCCACTGGTCAGAGCTCAGAAGACCACAGCCAAAGCCTTGGGGACTCGGAGCAGGAAGGGGATGGCAGTCAAAGGCTGCTTTGAAGAGCTCAGCTCTGACGGACATGACAGCACCACTCGAAATTAGTCAGGCAAGGGATAGAAGAGCCGTCTCTCCAGCTTCGAGCTGTCAACGTGATGGAGAGCTTTCCCTCTGGGGAAGGTGATTATCCGAGACGGTGACCTCCGGAAACAGGCTGCTGCTGGCTCCAAGCCCGCTGACTTCTAGAGATGGAGGAAGCGTTTGATCCGGGTTGCCTTCTTACTGTTAAGGAGCCAAAGTCAGATGACGACTGCATGGGAAAATGACCAACAGAGTGACCAAGCTAAGGGGGCAAATAGAAAGGCAATGTGGACATTGGGGGGCGCTATATGTCATTAGCGATTAGCCACTAGATACAGGATGATGGATGATGGCATAAAAGATAATGATTTGATTGAGTGGGAAATGACTGTTGCTTTCTTTATCTCCTGGTATCTCATACCAACCTTCAAGCCAACGCAAGTGTAACCCATAATGCATTGCTTCCTTCAAGGCCTGACAGAGTGATATCAGGGGCGCACCAGCAACCAATAGCTGCTGACTGGAATCAGTGAGGAACAAGATGCTTTGTCAATTCACGGATCCTCAGAGCACACAATGCGACAGACAATGCATACAGGCTAGGATTATGGGTAAGTGGAAGCTTTTCGACACTCCGGAGTTGCACCCCATGATCTGGCACATGGTGCGGGTCACTCTGGGCCAGAGAGGGCCTCTTGCCAGGAGGCCAGTCCCATTCCACGGGTGGTACCAGGCCGGCAGCACCAACACGTTCCCACATTCCTCTCTCACCCCAGGAACATCTCACCCCACTGGGAGCTGCAGATGCCAGCGGAGCAAGCCAGCATCATCACGTGAACAGTCGCACACACACATATAGATCATACCTTGCATTCGCCAGAAACACATATACACACACATACACACGGCAAGTTTGAGCACATCACAAACATACAGAGCACACGCCCACAAACATGCCACTCATGTAAATATAACAGGCATCGTACTACATGTAGCCCAAACAGGTGCTCTCAAGCACACACCACCATGCCCGCACACGCTGAAAATATACCTCTCGCTCTTCCTCCCCTAACCCCCATCCCATTCTCTCTGCCCCCCTTTCCCTCCAGGAGCTGCAAAGATTGTTTCCATTCCAGGAAACGTTGCTGAGGATCATCTGCACCCCCCATTCCCAAGCATCTCCCAGGTTACCCCCTCAATACCCCACATCTCCCCATGAAGACCACCACACACACACACACACACGCAAGCTTACCATCAGAGTGTGCCCCCCCTCGGCTCTCCCTGCCATGGCGGCTTCTTTCCGCAGCGTGTGGCTGCGCGGGCAGCCGGCCTGCCGGACTCGGTGCAGCGGGTTGCCTGGTGGCCGTGGCGACGGCGGAGACACCGCGAGAGCCCTGGCCCGTCTGCCTCTGACTCAGCGGCCGGCTCCCTCTGCAGCAGCCAATCCCGGGCACCATGAATATTTAATCATTTCAGCCAATAAATCTCCCAGACACAGACGCATGGGCACCACCCCCTTCTGTCTTCTCTCTCTTCCACCCCCCTCTCTCCCACCCCCTCTCCCAGCCCTCTCTGGTATTTACACAGAGTCACAGACACGCACGCACCCACCCGGCATCCAGACACGTCAGACAAAGAGGTGGAAGAAAATATCAAAAAAGGAGAAGAACCGCTTCAGCCATCTTTGTGTCGTCAGCCTTGTGTTTTTCTTCATTCTCGCCCACAATCTAGGTCAGACCCTAGAGCCCCAGGGTGCCACAGAAATCCATTTGACACCCTGGCCCATCACCGAGATGCCCACCAGGGGGCTCCATGTGAAACCTGCTAAAGACGGAGCTCAGTCACACAGCTCCATTGCCAAATTTAGACATGTGGAATTCCAAGCAGATTCCTGGGAGCGTGCTGCTGTCTGTGGGACAGGATCCATCCAGATACCCAGCTCCATTCGGGCCTCCACAGGCTCAGTCTCATTCGATCACAACCTACATCAGTCCATTTTCTTCTCCGCTTATCCAGTTGAGGCTGCCGTTCAGCCGCATGCTGTAATGCATTTATTGCACTAAACCCCTATCCCGCCTAGAGACTCGTCCCACGGTTTCATTTTCTGTAATTGGCAGTCTCTGAAGGTACCAGGGGGTAGAGTGGCATTTGGGCCAGAATGTAGTCTTGGTAAACAGAAAATCTGTTCATAAAAATCTTTCCCTGAACTGAATGGTTTAAGCAACACATGTATAGTTATTTCAAAGGTTTTCTGCACTTATGATTGACGTCCTGTTCAGGGCGCCCCCCCCTGCTGGGCTGACCTGGCTTTTAGGAATTATCTTCGGGTCCATCACCCCCCAGTACTGATGGAAACTCAAAAGAATCCAGTATAATGATTACAAGCAATGATGGGAGAAACTGGGCACAGTGGGTGAATTTCTGAACACTGCCAATCTGCAGCTGTATTGGGTCCCAATTTTAGGCAGATTTCCCAGACAGCTTGAGGACAGTGACCCCTACTGGTCAGTCTAAACTCCATAATGGTAACCTGGGCTTTCAGAATGACCCACCCAGGATATCAGCACCAGTACTTCTTAATCTGAGCCCTGTCGTTAAGCAGCTAAACCGCACCTGTAAAACCATTTTGTACTGAAATAAAGATAGCTGATTATGAGAAAGACCTTGGTGTACATGTTGATGCTTCCATGTCCCATTCCCACCAGTGTGGGGAAGCAGTAAAAAAGGCCAATAGGATGTTGGGGTATATCTCCAGGTGCGTGGAGTTTAAGTCAAG